>JAWLRI010000229.1:947604-1060217 GCA_034781795.1 Crypturellus tataupa
GTTACTGTTCCTTTTGGTTCCGCTGACCTTCACTCTTTCCTAGTGAAATGTTCCTTGCTCCCAACCATGGCACAACATGATGGGAATACAACTAGTGAGGCAATGAGCTCGATCAACAGGATAATACCAGTGGGCAACAGCTTTTTATACAGAACAGTGGATTTCTGGCCCACAATTTGTAATGTGTTTGGACACTCTGGTGGAATAAATGCTGTATAGTGACAATAAATCTGTTGATGTGTAGGTTTGAGGAGTTGAAAGTACTTTTTAGTAACATCTAATTGATTACTGATTGTTTTTTAACTTGCTTTAATGATTAACTTAATGCATGCAGAGAGATATATTATGGAGGAGGAAGGTGGAAATTAACATTAGTTTGCTTTTCCAAATAGAAATATGTAGCTTTGGACCTGTCAGACAAATTGAAAACGAAGGGCTAATCCTGAGGGAACTGGAATTCAGTTCGAATCATCCGTATTGCAGACCTTGGAAATTTTGGCTTCCACTGAAAAACAGAGATATTGGATATAGTAATGGAAGATATACTGTACTGTATTTTCTTTTTCTATTGCTGTTTAAATTGTATATTTAGTGAATTAGTTGTGATTGATGATAGTATTTTAAGTACTTGGTAGTTCTTCCTGGGAAAAGATGGCATATTTTAACTATATTAATGGTTTGAGACTTAAGGATAGCTCTATATTTTTGTAATCTTTCAGCAGCAAAGCCAGAATTTATACAAATGGATTCACTCTGTCTTTAGCTCAAGCAACTCTGACAAAAAAGTGTCATTTGAAGTAATGTTACTCATCATTCATAGATGTAAAAGCTTAAGACTACATTGCTTTGATATGAAATTACTTTGGACTCCTAGCAAGATCAGTATATGCTTTTAGTGATAATTTAACTGTTTTGTGCAGCTCCAGAGTAGACTGCTTGGAACACAGAGATGCCCTTTCACCAACAGAAAGAACCCTACAAACCTGAGAGGCTACAGGAGAAGGAGCATTCCTTGGGCAACTCCAAGTTCCCTCAGGATGAGCGGGGCAGCAGTCAAAGCGCAGTTAAAGCTCCCACATTGCCGCGTGCAGCGCAGGGCATTAGACCCTTGCGGTACCGTGGCAATGACGCACGTGGTTACAGGGCACTGTCGAGGGCTCACAGAGCGCTCTGCCTTTTGCTTTGGTGCCTCATCCCAAGTGGGAGCCAATCCGGATTCTGATGTCACTGGTTGTGCTATCGGGAATGCGCGTGCAAGGACTCGTCTCAGAATGGGTAACAGTAAAAAACACAGGTACCAAGATAGTTTTTAGGCACTCTCCTAGAACAGTAACAGGTTGATACAGACATTTTGCCTAAAAGCGTGCCCACACCTTTATTTCTCTCTTTAACCCCCAATGCTGTAGAAAGCACCGCTATCATATTGTTTGTAGATAAACCATCAATCTTTATGTAATGCCTATTTTAGATAAGCCATCAATCTTTAATTTTATAAAGATTTATACCTATTTTTCTGTCAAAAAAGGATTTTCGTTAATATTAGTTAAATCTGTGGTGAGAAAGTGAAAATATTTTCCACCTATAATCCTGTTACTTAGATTATCTCCAGACTACCCTGTTAAAATACTTTTGTTCTGTAATTATTATTCCCAGTATTGCTCCCTTCCTGAGAAACTGTCGCACTTCAGCTATGTATCCTATATCTTTCAGTCTAAAACTGTACTTTATGAAGCCTCAAAACAGAGCTTAGATTTGAAGTGAAAAACTCTTGATGAACAAGACACCATCTTTTCACCTGTAATAAATCTTTGAATTACTCTTTACATTACCTGTACACAGGTCCATGAGCTGTAGCAATAGTTTCACATACCAATACATGGGTAAAGATATAAAATGGCAGTCAAAATGTTATCTGGAAATTTATTTCCCTGGATGTAGTTTAAATATAATGGAAGTCACCATCGAGAACAGACAGAAACACTGGATCACAGGGCGGCCCTGTATTGGGCAGTGCAAAGCTCAGGTCCCGGGCTCCTCACCCAAGGTTGTTCTGTTCCCCTTGAGCTGCTATAAACTGTGAAAATGGGCCATCTTACCAGAGATTTCCATGGATGATACTTTCTTCTGTTAATTCTTTTAAATCCTTTGCCTCAAGTGAGGCACTAAATTTCATGGGATAACTATCTCTTTCTTTTCTGAAAGCATTTACTTTTATTGGGGGCTTTAAATTTCCTTGATCTTTTGTTATGAGGCAGGATAAACAGAAGCCACCGTATCTCCAATTACTTTACATGCCTGTATTATTCTTGCTCTTCTTCATTTTCTCTCTAATCCATACAATAATGACTTGGGTAGTGATTCTACCCAGGTTTTTCTTAACAATGCTCTAGGTATTTAATGAATTATAAAATTCTACAATTCTTCAAAGGAAAAAGGAAGAGAAGAAAATCAAATGAAACCTGTTAAAATACATTTTTTAGCTTTGGAAGACAAATTAGACAGGGACCCGCATAAATATTCCATAAACATTTTATGAAAAGGTTTCCCTAAGTAGGATAGCACTTTTCATCATTGTAGCAAAGTTTTGAAGCCTGGGTCTGAATCCAGAGAATGCATCAAAATTAATAGGCTGAACAGGGCAGGGTGAAGGCTACTCATTAAACCCCTATGGAGAGAAATCAGTCGGCAAGAGATGGCTTAACAGAAGCGCCTGTGTTTCTCTCTTGTGAGTGTTGTTAATCTAAACAATTTCCAGATGAAGCAGCTTCTCCGGAGCGTTGGCAGCGCGGCCGCTGGGAGGCTGGTGCTGCTCCTGCATCAAACGGACCCGGCTGTTACGCGGAGCAACAGCCCTGGTTCTGGCCAGAACACGGGGTTCAGGGGCCCCTGCTGCCTCTGCGGCTGCAGGTGGGACGCGTTGGTTCACGTGGCCGCGCGGCAGCTCCGCTCCCTGCTCCGGGGAGCCGTGCGCATCCGCGGAGTCGTGCGCATCCGCAGAGCTGAGCTCGGGGCCGTCCCGAGGCGCAGGACGAACTGGCCTGGCCCTGGCTCCTCGGTGCCGGCTGTGACCTGCACGGCTGGGGGCTACCCCTTCCCACCCGCCGAAACCTACAGCTTTCCCTGGATATAGTGAGGTGATTTAATACGCAGTTTGCCTGGCGTTCATTATCCGCAGTAATTCTCTTTTGAAAGATTATCTATATTTAATACGAGATTTTTAGTTTAAGAAGATAATGGATTGCCTTGAGTTTTATTACAATAACACGTAAAATCCACTCCATGGTAATGCACGTTGCCGGGGTTAGGCTGAGTGGCAGGAGCTCACGGTGCCGAGTGGTCACGTTGGCCGGGGAATATTAATGGGTTGTGGACCCTGAGCTCCTGGTGCTCCGGCTGCAGGTTGACAAGAATGATGGTTTCCATTTGCATGCAAAGTCTCCAGCTGTCCTCTCGAGATGGATGACGGGATCTGGCTTCATCCGTCACCACTTCCCTACTTTTTTATAAGGAAGAAAGAAAGAAAAAAATTAAGCCAAAAGATAAAATGTCATAAAATGTTCTCTGCAGATCTCCTTGAAATGAAGGGTAACTTCAAGCATCCTATCTCTACTGAGAGGCCAAGAGAAACATTTTGAGTATAGATGAAATTATGCGTCCTTTGTGTTAAATGCACTTCGGTCATTAAATAAAGCACACTCCATTTGAGATTTTAATGAATTATATTGAGGGAAAATTTAATTTATATTTAGTGACAATTTATTACTGCTTTTTTTTTTCCTATTTCACACAAAATCCTTGCTTGCCGCCTAAGTGAAGGCTGCATGATCCACATTTAGGAAAAAAATATGTATTATGCATCATCTTATCCCATCTGTGAGATTTAGAAATGCATTGAACAGAAAGGTGTGTTGGCAGCTGTTAGGAGGGAGGTAATTTGACAGCATCAACATGATGAGACCCCCGACAACACTGAATTTCCCCGGTTTCCAGCCCTGACCTTATAATGTCCCTGTTTTCAGTACCTGGAGTACCCCGTCCTGCCAGTGTCATGGAACACATGAGTGTTTCCCCTCGCAAGATGCTGAATCTGCAGCTGCCACTGGCATTTCACAGGGTTGCTGCAGTAGTGTGAGGTGTTCAGCCCCATAGTAATAGCACAGAGAAGGGAACCGGAGGGGATGTTGTCGCCTGAACCCTGTAATCTGCACTCCATGGAATGTGTTGTTGCTATCCTAATTAACCGGAGTCCCAAGCCATATTCTGTAGCACATGTTCCACCAAAACCTCAATGTTTCACATTCCATAGGCCTAAAGAAGAAGGTCCTCCACAAATCTGCAAACTGGAGGATACAAAACCCAGCAAAATCCCGTTCATTATTTGTACACTTACTTTTCCTTACTCCCACTGTGAGTTCAGCAGAGTCTGTGTCGTGCCTGATGCCCCTGCTCTTCTCTGTGCAGCAGCTGGTCCATCTACATGGGCACCGATGGCATCAGGGAGGCCCAGCCTCTTCTTGCTGCCAAGACTGTGACCTCCCAACACAAGTCTGTTCCAGGTCATCAACAACTTAGTGGGTTCAACTCAAAACCACCAGTACTGAGCCAAAAGCATCCAGGTGTCGCAAAAAAACAAACAAACAAAAAAAAAACATTTGCTTTTGTAGCTGTATTTAAGCATAGACGCAGCATCTTCCTTAAAGCTGCGACGCCTTGTCCCTCTTTCTGTGTCACAAAAGGGTTTCGTGTGACAAATTCCAATTGTTTACTGCTAATATAGAAAGCTAAAGCTCCTTCTTGCAGAAAATTGCCCCATAGAGCCTGAGCCCGCAGTGTGTTCAAGCACTCGAGACCCTAGGTAGGGTTTGCGGGAGGGAGAGCGATGGTGGTGCAGGGGGTGCGTGCGCTGGCTTATCCTTTCACGCCTGTCCCCAAAGATGCATTTCCTGCTTGAATAGTAATAAATAGAGAAAACCTCTCTGTCACCAGATAACGGTTCCTGGCTTCCCCACGAGCTCGGGGGGTTTATTGAGACTAAGTGTTCTGTGTTTCCTTGCAGAGCTGGAGATATTTATCCTTCGCCAATGTTTTGTTACAGTGGTTTTATTTCTCCTACGGCAAATGAGGGATGCGGTTGTGATCCCTGCGTGAGCTCAGCAGCACCGGGGTGTAGGAGGGGGTAGCGTGACGGATGCGTGTGGAGTAACGGGCATGGATGGATGGATGGACAAAGTGGGATACAGTGCAGCCGTCAGGGAACTGCGTCTCCACATAAACAGAGCTTCCACGTTTTTAGGACGGGGTTAACTTCCACACTTGTCTGTGGCTGCCGCATGCCCAGGCAATGGAAAGCTCTCATTTCCACCTGGTAGCGGGATTTGCTGGTGAACATGCGGTCCACAGAGGCCACTGCCTTCTTGCAGGTGTCTAAAGACATGTGGGCCTTTAGACAAGCTTTTAGCTCCACAAATCCACAGTTCGGTCCCAGCAGCCAGGACTGTAGCTGTCACATTCATGTTTACATGGGCACAGCGGGCTCTCACGTTTGCTTAGGTGTAAGCAGCAACATAAAACACGAGGCAGCAGCAGGTCAGGCCCGCAGCACTGCGGTGTCAGCCGCCAGGAAAGCTGCTGGCACGAGCTGGGACTTCAGGTGAGCCGAAGGGAGTTAGGTACATCCTTCCAGCCGGTGTCATGCAACGTGTGTCCCGGAGTTAACATATTGATTTAGCATTTCACACAGTTAGTCCCCTTTTCATCTATGGTGCGATTATTGCAACGTCATTGCCAAGATTTTTAGATGCCAAAAAGATCAAAGCCATGCCTGGAAGCGTGTGTATTTGAACTAGAAGTGAACAACAAGCTCAACAGTGGGTAGGAGCTAGTTTCGGATTAAGAACTTGGCATGCTGTTATTTGCCCCAGAGCATGCTATTCAAATATGTCAGTTTTGCTGTCAAAAGGTTAGCCAGACTCTTGATTGAATGATGCTGGGGGCTCTGTGTTAATTAATGATGGGAAAACACCAGGTCCTTTGATTTAAGGAAATAGTTTGGCATGTCATTGTCTCACCGAGGATGTGAAACAGTTTCTTTGGATTCCTTGCATTCTTCTTCATAGTTGGGTAATTGTTCTGATCGTCATGCAAATTGCATGAACAATCATCCAGGTGATATATGAACAGCAAAATGATAGAATAGTAAGTGTATTTTGGGTGCTTCTCACAACACACGGAAAAGCCATTATCCACCATAAAAAAGGAAGGAGAAAACTCTTCCCCAGAATTCCAGCAATTCTTAGCCACGTGTAAATTAGCATGTTCAGCCTCCTGTCTTCATCTCCCTTGGAAATGTCTGATGGGCTGGCTAGTCTGGAGGACATTCCAGCCGTGCTGATAATGAGGAGGCCCCTTGTTATCGCAAGCAGCTGGATTGCAGTGCGTGCCGTGCACGCCGCTGGGAATCAGCAAATCCCACTGGGAATCCAGGAATCCCGGTAGGCTCAGGGCCAGGCCTTTGCAGGAGGCCCTGGGAAGGTGCTTTGGTCTCTACTGCTCATGAAGCGCAGGGAGGGTCCTGCCCTTGGGGTAGGTGCAGCCTGGGCTGAGGCGCCTGCAGCTGGTGGCCCTTAAGGGGTGAAAGACACCGGGTGCAGCTGGAGGAGTCCTGTGAGGCTCCCCGTGAGGCTCCTGGCAGGCAAGGTAGGACACGGCATGGGGGAACAGCCCTACTCCCACTGCTGACCTGGAGAGGCAGCAAAAGGGACTGGCTGCTCACTTAGGTGCCCAGCAGTTTTAGCTGGTGATCATTATTTATCCCAATCCTTTCTGCTTTGTTTGTGCCTTCTCCCCGCCTCCCCCCAAAGAAAACTCATTAGTGTGTCAGATTTGTTTGGATATGGATTTTGAGGCTTCTGAAACAGTAAAGTTGTTGTGGAAAAAAATAAAAGAAGAGCTGTTGGGTCCTTGTGGTGCACTGGCACTTGGGAGCTTTGTTTCTCAGGGCTCTTTTTTTCTTCTTCAGTTGCTCTGTGGGTAATTAGATGCTGTCCCTATGCAGCAATCCCAGTGTCCCTGTTGGCTAAAGATCTCTGTGTAGCTAATTGCAGAGCCTAAATCTTTTGCAGGACTCTCCTGTGCTTTCTTGAGCCACTGGGACAAGCTATTTCTTCAGTCTGTGACAAAAGGGGAATAAAGGGTGCAAGTGCTATGAGATGGGAAATGCACTTGGATGAACAGTTGCAGGAGATCAGATCAGTGTATTAATTTGTAAAAGATTGTGCTTAAATGTCTTCAAAAAAGCTCCATGCTGCAGCAACTTGATTATTGTTCTGAAGTTTATGTGTTGCTTCTTAAGAGGATGAAGAATTAGCTTGGGAGGAAGCAGGGCTTTCCAAGACTGGAAGTCAAAGTACCACTCACCTATAAAACTATTGAGAGAATTAAAGCAGCCCCTCCTAAAAGAGAGTGAGTTTGAGTAAAGATTGTTTGGAGCTGTTTGCAGGTTGTTTGCTCTTGGTTGTTTGTACAGAGATCATCAGTTTCAGATTAAAATTCCTTGCAGTTGAGCTTATCTTGCGCCATCTCCTTGTTGAAGAAGGTCTAAAAGTGATTTTTTCATGGTGAATTAGTAATCTCGTATCCAACCTCTATACTAAGTGACTCTCTGTGTTCTGTAAACACGTATGACATTGAGAAGCCGACAATCTGCTTCCAGCTAGGGCCCAAACCCCCTTGGACCATTTCGGTTGTTGCAAAAGCGCTCTGAGAGGCTGCTGGTTCACTGCATGGTTGCCCTCCAAGGACAGGGTGGTTTGAAGTAACTGTTTAAAATGTGGCACTCGGGAACAGGCTTAAAAAGGCATTTGGGGGCTGCGGGCAGAGCAGGGGAGGTGGAGGAAGTGCTGTCCAAAGGAGATGCGGATGGGCAGGTGGCACTGAGCTCTGGAAGGGCGTTAGGGAGGGAAAGGTGCAGCTGCTCAAGAGTGATAATGCACGGAAAGCTGAAGTGATGACCCCAGCTTGAAGACCTAAGAAAAGAAGCACAGTGAGGGGAATACGCTGAAAGTGAAACCCTGCAGAGGCCCTTTCTGCCCTGTGCAGGGTATTTTGGAACAGCCCCATGTGGAAATGGCAGCAGATAGCTGCAGTCTCCAGCAATGCGCTCGTCTCTTCTGTGCCCAACACGTGGTTCCTCCTGTGGTTAGACACAGGCCAATATGTTTCCATGTAAAGGAGTCTGAATCCTCCCAAGCTGAAAAGAATTTGCTTCCGCGGTGGCCAATAGAAGCAGCTCAGTTGTCAGCAAAGAGGTCCTTCCTCTGGCTCTGGTGGCTCCTCTTACTGGCTTAGTAAGTTGGCAGGGGGACTTTGTCCAGGGAGCTGGAATACAAGAGCAGAACTCCGGTAAACACTGAATGGAGAAATGTCTGTGCTGAAAATGTTTGAGCACCCTTTTGTGTCTCCTTGGGGAATTTTATGGGTCAGAGTATTAGGATTTCCTGGAGGACAGACTGCTTTTCTGGATTATTGGGAATGAGTTTTGGTCAAAGGAGGTGTGAACTTTATTTTAGAAATTTACTGTTTGAATTAGGCTGGTATTTGTAGTGGAATTTTCAAAGTAGTTATTTACCTTCCCTTGCATGCAGTGAGATTTTTATGACGAAGAGTCTCTCAAGAGCCTTCAGCAATTAAAATAATATATATATATATATTAAATGTAATGACCTGCAAAGCCCTTTGGGTTTCAAGCTAAAAACACTTAGAAAATTTCAACTTTGGTTAGCATTGAAATCCCTTTAAAAAGAAATATTAAACCATATCTCTGTGTGTAGGTTTGGTGTTACTTTCTTCTGACCCTCTAATGACATTCAGAGGACTTAGGTGCATTAGCACAGAAAATTAATTGTTTGTTCCTGCCAGAAGTTTTCTCCTCCCTGGCTAATCCCCAAATAATGTGATTGTACAGGTGGCCCTGATGTTGCCTCTGGGTCAGCCTTGTGACTTGGCACTGGATGAGCATTTTTAGCTGCCGTTTTCTTGTCAACAGAACTTCCCATTTATCTCTCATCTTGAGCCCTGCCTGTGGTTTTAGCCTTATTAGGCTGCTACTTAAATCAGTTAAGAGATTCCTGAGTTGTTCTCCTGGGTAAGCTGTGCAAGGAGCCCTTCCTGCAAACACGCGTGATCTTGGTCTGCAGTGCTGGCTGCTGGCTGGTGCTTACTGAAACGCGTAGCTTGTGATAAGCACAACATGACTGTAGGGTCAGGGAAAGGGATTTCCATCTAGGTGGAACTAAGCAGGTGGTTGTTCTGAAAATCACTTTTTAGCTTAACCTAAGTGTCAACTATAAGGCAAAATCAAATAGGTACTACTTTAATTCAGTTCTTTTTCTGTAGGTGTGGACTTTGGCAGTGGGCTGCAGACCTTTTCCTCAGGCTGTCTGGCTGCAGCAGATGAGCCCAGCTGCGAGCGTGGTTGATTCCCCCAACCTCGTGCTGCTGTTGCAGGGCTGCTGCAGCCGTGCCGCCGGCTCGTGTTGAACCTGCTCGAGGTCTTGGACCCGCAGCTTGGGGCCCCCGTGGAGCCATTTCCTCCATCTCCAGGGGAACTCGGAGATTTATTTCAGCCATTTCTGGGTTTATTTCCAATTTATAAAAATCATTTACAAAGTCTGGCTCTAAGCACTGAAACTGCATTGCAAAGCTATTTTCTGTAGCTGTACTATTTAATGGTAGTTTTGCCCGTGGTCATCAGTGCCAGTGGCTCAAGCAGGAGTGGGCCTGGGCTTTGCTGAGACAGTAAAACTTGGGAGGATGGAGGGCAGGGTCCCCACTGGAGACCCTCCTTTGAGGAGGGCATCCAGATGCCCCGTCTGAATTGGGTCAGAAAGCTGGGTGTGAAGCTGTTGAGACTCATTAGGAAAAACTCCCCGAGTTTGGGGGTTTTTGAGTGTCTAAATATTAGTTTTGACAAGCATTAAGACGTAGCAGGACTGAACTAGTTAGGTTGTCATGTTCAAGTCAGTTAAGTCCATTGGCTTTGCAAGACCAGCATCTACCATGCTTGATCTAGATACAGACTGGTACCCAAAATGGAATTTTTTGCTTTGTATGGAAAAACATCTCTCGAAATGGCCCATTTCCCATTTCCTTCAAATTGCTGGGCTACCCCACCTGCAAGGACACCAGGAATGCCCTGGCAGTCTAACAGCCAAAGGAGCAGCATGATGTAACAAACGTTCACATGCCAACAGGTGTGCAAACATTCAGTTGCTTCCCTGGCAGAATTTTCCTTTTCCAGACATTTGTCTCAATTTTTCCATCATTTTCTCATTTCTTTTCTAGCTTTGCTCACAGACAAGCCTCCGAAGCCGCTGTTCCCCATGGAGAACCAGCCAACTGTTATAGATGTCCAGCTGGGTAAGTCCCCTTCTGGGAATAATAGATCCTAAACTTCCACTCTGGCAGCAGATGGGGAAAATGGGAGGAAACACGCAAGGTTTAGTGGTGCTGTTAGTGCATGCAAATCAATTGGTAGCTTCTCATTTGTAACTGTAGTATTTACTGCTGTGGCAATATAAGGGAATGAACTTGTGTAACAGCAGGGAACAGCAGTACTAATTGGTTACACTGGGTATTAAATATAAATTGCTGTTGCTCTTTTTAATATATGATTGATAGAAAAACATGTCCGGGTTGCTGCTGTATTGATCAGCTGATGTTTGTCCTAAGACAAATATTCTCATAAAAGAAATGCTGATTCCTTTAATGTTAATGGTGCATTTTCAGTTTGTCCTGAATGCTCACTGGGAAGGGCTTTGGACTGAAATGCTTGTGTGCTTTTCTCACCCGTTTTATTTTCCCCTGTGACTGTATCTCTGAATCCCAGCTGGCAGCCTGTGTTTTCTCTTAGGTTGAGAAAGTCCATTGGTGAGTTCTGCAAAACGGGGAACTGGGGGACGTCCTGGTGCAGAGGGGAATCTTCAGCCTTGAAGTTCCTGCAGTTTTAATTTGGCTTGAAAATAAGAGTTTTAATTTTGAGAGGCAGAGTTGGAGTTCACTGTTGAGGATTGAGTTGCTGTGAGTTTAAATGACAAGAGCTGCACTGAAGCTGTGGATTCTTTGCTTTGTGTGAAGGCCGTGCTATTCTCCTTTTTCCTTGAGCTGGATTGTGTTTTTATTTTTGCATCCAACCTCTGTCAGCCTTCAGTGTGGAATGGGTATCTACAGGAAAGCAGGTTCAGAATACAAGATGTAGGTGGGCTGGTAAAACTTTTCCTATGGTGCTCTATGAGGTCCTATCCAAGCAAGCTACAAAAGCACATCCTGGATTTTAAACCAGGTGCTTAACAATTCCAGCAAAGCGCTTTAGAAATCGAAATTAAGGAAGCGTTTAAAAATGAGGCCTGGAATTCTTGCATGAGATGGGGCTGTGATGGGTGTAGGAGTCACGCGGGAGCTCAGCGGGGGCTCCCGTTTAGCCGGGCCGCTCAGGGCCATGCGGGGAGGACGCAGCGAGCCCGGGACACAGCCGGTGCCGGCTGAATCCCGCAGCCCCGCACACACGTTTCCTCCACAGGACCCGCGTGCCTGTTGCTGGGGGCACGTGCTGATCCTCAAAGAGGAGAACACAAAACGTGTCTTGAAGCCCCGTAATCAAAAACCCGTCCCAGGCAGCAGAGGAGTTGTCTCACCTTGGATCAGTCCAAAAGGCCGAGTTCGCTTGCAGAATCCACCTCCTTAAAAGACAATTTTCTAATGATTTCTTTTGGGAACAAGCCGTCCCCGCATGTGTCTGTGCGGTAAAGGCCCTCGGGGAGCGCGTACCTTTGTTTCCTGCATTTTTATTCCATCTTTTCCTCTCGCAAGCCCCCCTGTTCCATTAGAGCTGTCTTGTTTTTGTGCTGCTTTTCTTCTTTCTCCCTACGTGAAAACTTTTTGCTCTGCCTGATTAAAAAGAGGCTTGATTAAAAAAAAATAAAAACAAACAAAGCCTTTCCTCTCCTTGGAGAAATACTTCAGTAATAGGATTTTGGAATATCTCTGGAGACAAGTATAAATCTTGCATCTTTATATCCTAGCATGGAATCCATTAGCGTCCCCTAGGATCAGGGCATTTACATATGGCGTTTTTTTCTGATGTGGTAATAAGTTTGGTTATTGCTACTAAACCGCGCTCAGACGATGCTGCAAGGTTAATGTTTATGAAAGACCCAGAAGTTCTTTCTGTAACATCACTCGTTGTTTTCCCCTTTGATTTTCAATGTCAAAGAGTTAGAGCTAGAAAGGTCTCGGGGAGGTCCCGGTGCAGCCTCAACCTGTGGGCCCCGCGGGTCCTGCAAGGGCCACGTAGCGAAGGGCCTCGCTTGGCAGCGGCGGGTTGTGGAGTAGCCGTGGGCACGGCTGCTTGCTCTGATACTTAAAACTCATGCAAAACCCGTGGTTCTGGAAGGATGAAGCTGTTCCCTGCTTTGTTTGAAGCGAAGGCAAAAAGTTCCTACGCGCGAGGGCTGCACGCAGTCACCTCAGCCGATGGGCCCGCTCCTTTCAGCGGCTGTGCAAGTATGAATATACTGCTGAACTATGAAAGAGATGGCGTTTAATGCATCTGCTTGTTCTAAGGAGATTAATTTAGACTTCTATTGGCAAACTAATCTTTAAAGAAATGGCTGTCTTTGCTCTATAAGCACAGCAGATTAACAGTATTTACTGTCTTTATCCTTACTGATTAGCACGGTGCAATGCGGTACCTTCCTAGAACGAGGCAGAGGCTGAACTGTTTAAACAACTTTTTATTTGACATGACTTCAGACTTCAGCATTCACCTTTTGCCTTCTGTAAGACTCAACTGAGAACAGGTTTGCACAGTTCTTGCTGCCAGTAGATGAAAGGCTCCCTCCAAGCTTCAAGTGTGGCCCAGAGCCTGTCTTGGTCGTCCTGGGTGCCATGCGTGTACTTTTTTGTGTTTTCCCTCTTTCTTTAGAGTTTGACAGATCCAGACAACTCCGTCAAGGTTAGACAGAAGCAGAAACTAGAATTTGCCTCTTGTTTTCTGTATTTACCTGTGCTAGAGAGATGGAGATGAGAGGAGGGCATGTCTGCCTCTCGCGGCAGGAGAGATGACAAGAGGACAAAAGAGCGTCCCCGAGGACTAGAGGAGCAGTGCAAAACAATTTCATTGCCACCGATGCTTTGCCAGGTCACATAATCACCTCATCTCTGGGTAGACCTAGAAAATAGCTTTTTTATTTTTCATTTGCTGCTTCCTTTTCACACAGAACTTTTGTTTGTTTTATGGTTATTAGCACTGGGGCAGGGGATAGCAATACTATTAAACTGCGTAATATACAGCATGCTTAATCTCGATATATCCTGGTTTTATCAAATAACTTTTATTTTTATATATAATATTTTTCTGCAAATACATCAGGTTCATCTTATAATAGCATTTGCTTCCTGGAGAGGTTCTTTGCTAGATTAAAACCGAATTTGAATATATGAGCAAAAATATGGTTAACCTGCAGCCTTGCTGCCCATGGTGATCACTTGGTTCTGCCCAGGGAATGCTCTGGCTTTCACAGAAGGCTCTTAAGGTTGGATTAGTAGAGTCTTGTATCCTAATTCCTTGCTTTTCTACTCAAAAAATGTGACTTGTTTTCTGTGTAAGGGTCTGAGTGTGAGTTTATTAACCTTATGCCGGTGTCACTCAAAGTAGTTACTGCAAGATCCTTATTTCTAGAGTGCTCGCTGCTTGCGTAACCTAAGTGGGCGTGAGTTGGTCACAGCTTATCCCGGAGGTTACAGAACTCCTAAAGCAATCTTAAAAAGCCCAGTCGGATGTATAGTCTGTACTCTTTGCGTTGTTGTGCAGTAAATTCTACAGATCTGTTACGGTCTCTACACATTTTGCAGGGCAGGGCCCTTCTTGGAGCAGCACCGAGGAGCGAGGGTCTGATTTACGCGCAGGTAGCGACCAGTTCCCACAGAGCAGCTCTGAACTGGTGTAAAACCAGCCCGGTGGGGCCATGCGCCTTCAAGGAAGGGAGAAAGGAGAGAGCCGTGAGCAGGGATCACTTGGGCTCTCTCCGAAGCCGTAGCTCACTAGTGTGTGTACAAGTGGCTTCCAGAGTCATTGAACTTGCCAGCCTGTGGCTGCTGTTTTACAGCTGTATTCTCTAGAGAATCCAAAAACCTAGAAGCATCCTATCAAAACAGGAGCTAGGATTTTCTGTTCTATTAATTCTGTAGCATTTATAACAGCAATTGCAATGTTTAATTACTCTTTTCCTTCTGATTATTGAGCAGGGTAAGATTAGAATGAATGTTTGCTTGTCTCTCTGTATATTAATTGAATATATCATTTATGTACCACTTACCTTTAAACTAGCTACCAGCTTTGTTTTCAGACATTTACTTAAAAATGTAGCATGAGTGTTACTTAGAAAAACAAAACAATAAACATCTGTGTTAATTCACTTTCTAACCAAGGAAAACGGCAAGGGATTTACTTCACTAGTTTCATGGTAGTTTTCCTGCTTCTAACGATGCAGGGAGGAAACACGTAGTTTATGTGGATTTCTCCTTTTTCTAATAGTTGAGCTGTTCAGAATTTGTTTCTGGGAGATTTAACATTGCAGTTCCTTGGGACTGGTTATTAAGCAGCTCAAGAGAGGTACTATAAAATAAGTGAAAGGGAACATACAACCTTCTATTGATGTGTGTGAGATTATATAAAATATAAAAAATTAAATATAGTAAATAATAGTGAGAGATCTTTCCTATTTGAAGCCCTGGTTGGAAGGAGTCATTTGGGAAGGCAAATTCTATGCATGTATTGAGATAGTGAAGATGCAGCATTCACTGTCCAGAGAGCATGTGCCAGAGACCTGCCTCCTCCGCACAGCACAGGGCTCCACTGCTACCCTAGCCCCGCGTGTTCGCAAGAGGGGATGCAGGATTTTCATCTCTTACAATATTTTTTGGCTAATTTATAAGGAATATTACAGACAATTTGTCTGTCATTTAGCTTTAGTGGTAGTTCCCTGCATACTTTAAGTGTATTACAGCTAGTACCTTGATGCTAACTTGGTGTGCTGTTAATACCCCTGCTTCTCGTGCGGGATAATGGTGAAATCTTGCACGCCGGAGCCCCGTGGCTGGTGTGGATCTGCAGAAGGTGTCCTGGCTTGTGGGGTTCAACCAGACTTCCATCAGTGAAGCAGAGAACAGTTCACTTGTGCACTTCATTTTAACCGGCTGGAAAAACAAAGTGAAACTCTGGCTGCTGGTCCATGATTTACATGTCCATTGGGATCTGTGTGATGGGCACCAATATCTCGAAATGAGATTTGGTGCTTTCTGAATTCTTTTCTTTTGTACGCCTGTAAAACTTACTTATTGTTTACTTAAGGTTATTGGGTGAATCTTTTGTATACTCTCAGGACAGAGTGACACTGTCTTTATGGACAAATAGGCTTTGATATCAGATAGAGAAACTTGCGGTTAGATTCGCAATAGCAGTGCTTTCAATAGACTGTGTGTGTTTTCTCTTTTTAAAATTTATTTTTATTTTTTATTGCAAGAAAATAGGAAAGCAGCAGTGCCCTGTACGTGCTGTTTTATGTTCCTTCAAAGACCTTCATCCAAGGACAGGTAACTTAGAATCAGGGACTGGCTGAAGTCATTTTGCACAAATAAAAATACCTCTAAAATTGGTGACAGTTCGTGTGCGTGTCCAGGCTGCCCATCTGCAGTGCTTCCCCGGCACCGACCGTCCCTGGCGGATACACAGTGTCACGTCAGCGCGCTCGTGTCCGTCTCCGGAGATTTGCTGCCCTGGGCTTGTGTCCAAGAAACGGACCAAGTTCATCCCCAGCAAACCAAAGCTCAGCCTGGAGGACTGTAGGTAGAAAAGACGGCCTCATGATAGGAAAGTGGGTTCAGGCCATTGGAGAAAACCTGTATTTTTTGCTCTGGTGGAGTTTCCCTGTGTGACCATGGCCAGGGACTCTCCATCCTCTTAAAATGAAGCTCTGCCCAATGCTTCTTCCTGAGCCTCCACCTCCCAGGGTCTGTGCCCAGATGCAAACGCAGATGCACTTGACTACACGATCAACAGATATAGGACGCTGTGCATTGGAAATTGGGCAGTATTTATATACCAGAAGAGAACCACAGGCCAGTAATAAAATGGACAACGTTTGCGCCATTTTTCATGCTTATTAGAAACACTGTCACTGGAAGGGATTCATGTCCTGCCATTTCATATTCGTTCTACAGTGTTTGTCATATGAATGAGTTATGAGGCTGCGAATGGCTCCTCTGTTCGGTAAATCAGCGGGCAGCGCCGGCCGGCAGCGCTGCCGTGACCTTTTCAGTGCTGGGTGATTTGTTGGGCGCTTGTTTACGGCCACGGCGACGGCGAGCGGGAAACGCGCAGCCGGAGCCTGCGTCGCCGCCACGGGCTGCCTTGACTGTGCTCGTGATCCCTTCCCCTCCTCGCGGGGGAATAATGGGAAATTTTACTTAATCACCTGTTGCAAATGCAGCAGTGCAAAAAATAAAGCACAAAAAATGCCTTAAGTTTTATTTCTTAACATTTATGGCATGATCCTGGAGGCTGCAGAAGGCACAGCTGTTGTAGTCCTTACTGCCAAGGAAGGCAGTAGAATTCTACCTGCCGGATCTTTGCTTCATTTCATTTGTTCTTTGGTAAATTTTGCTCTTAACTTCATCCTCAGTACTCTTGCCTATATTTCTATCTTACACAAATTAATAGCTTGTATTATGAAACTGAACCGTAACCATTACAACTAGATGGATCTACTGTTTTCATGTTAGTCACTTCCGTCCAGTGAAGTGCAAATGAAAGAAGGTCAAAGTAAAATTTCTCTAGAAATGAAGAGATACCTTTACTGTCTGCAAAAGCACCTGGTACCCGACTTCTCAGTGCCCGTAAGCAGCTGCAAAGCAGCAATACATAAAGCAACGATCTATGGAAAGACATTAGAAGCGCACTGTTTTCCAACATATATTTTTAGTTTAACAAGCCAACCTCACAGTAAATGATGATTATAGCTTTCTAGTACTGGCTCTGTTTTTGTTATCTACTTTATATTATATGCAAAGTGTACCAGTTTTGGCCCCAGTCCCATGAGAAGTGGCTAAGATTAGCCATGAAAATGTCCCCTGAGATTTCTGTGGTGCTTATTCAAGTATGTAGAGTTACATGCAGCTCTTTGAGCAATGCTTTTTATTGCTGGAATACAAATTTTGCTGGTACACTTGCCCAGTGTATTAAAATACATAAATAAATATCATTTTAAATCTAGCAGAGTCTTAAATCTAAATGAACTGCATATACCCCTGCTAGTGACTCGATTATGTGGTTTGCAAATAGCACTACACGCTTTACTGGGCTGGTTTTATGTAATTCTTTGCTATCTTGAAGTGTTTGCAAGACTTCTCTGAACCGGGTGGTTTGAGTGCAGCATTTAAATACTTTACTTAAGAAGATACAGACATTTGTTTTTGGAAAAAAAAAAATGCTGTTTCACTGCCAGTGACTAGAGCTGAGTGAATAATTAATTAATGGCAAATAATTTATTCAGTGAATTTTACCTCCCTTTCTGAAGGGAAAGATTGTCCGCATGGATCTTTCTTCCTGAATTATTCAAATACATCTTGGAAATGGTTCTGGGCTTGACACAACATTTTGAATAGTTGGTTGCTAAGCCCTGACTGTGGAGGCTTTGAGAAGTAAAAGGGCTTTGATTGGCCAGTCTGATCGAATGAAGCCTTCTGGTTCCTGATTGCATTACTGTTAACTCTTTTTAATGATTTCCTGATCTAAATTGATGAATTTGAAATCAAATTTATAGAAGATATTCTGCTGCCTATCATTTAAATTCTTCCTATTAATAAACATCCCAGGCAGAAAGCTGCTTTGCTGGAGGATTTGAGCGTTTGCCTATCTACGGTGAATGCATAAGAGAACAGAGTAAGCAGGGGGTTTTTATTTACGTGTAGTGGATATTGGTGGTTTAAATGTATCTGGATTCATCTGCCTTTCACGCTTTGCTCGCTTTGGAGGCAACGTTGCAGAGGTTACAGTGTGAGCAGTAAGCAATCAGCTTTACTGAAGGTCGTTATCAAGAATGGCTGTTTAGGGTTGCAGTTTAGCTTTTTGAAATACCATGTGGCAAAGGGAAGGCAGGAGAGACCAAGGAGCTCTCGGGCGTGCGGGCACGCTGCCTCCGAGCAGGGACGTGCCCCACTGGGGCTGCTCCAGTGCGAGCGGACACGCGCCTGGGCTCCGCTTCAAATATCCAACCCAAGGATCATGTGATCCAGCACATCCCCTTGAAACCCGACTTCTGTTTTATTAAAAGTGTCTCTTAACACACAAAACTGCTGATTTCAGATGCTAACATTTCCAACAGGCGTTCAAAGGATTATGCACCATAGTTTTGCCTGTAAAATGAGTAGGAAATTCTCAGGTAAATTGCAGGATCCAATGTGTAATAACAGGTCTGATAGTCTGAGGTCATTTTAGAGTAGCTTTTTTTAGAAGAGACACCAATATTTCCTCCCTGGAAATATCCTTTTTGTGCTAAATTCCTACCAGGTGCTTTTTTCACACCTGTCATGTATGATGTTTTGCACCAACGATGCAGTGGGTGTTTTTCAATGTGTTTACAAAACCATTTTTGTAAGGAACCTGGAGACCTTCCATTTTGCTCTTCCTGTGTTATGTAAGGCTTATGACCCTGCAAATAACTCATAAATGTGGGTACATGTCATTGACTTGTCTCCTGTAATGCTGTTTCTACGTGTATTTACCTGCAGTCTCAAGCAATGAGGTCCCCTTTGGAGATTCATCTCATTTCCAAGTCCACATTAATTAAAATTTCAGAAATCTCATGATTAAGAAGGCTTTGGGGAATGTCTGTGGCAATTGCTTTTTTAAATTTTGGGACGGTGATCCTCCTTAGCAGTCTCAGAGGTCCATTGGAGATATCACTGAATGCTTGGGGAGCTCTCTTCAGAAATAGGAGCATGTGCTGGCGTTGTCACAGCAAGGATTAAAGGACGAGTGGGGAGGATTGAGGGTCTAAATGATGAACAGAGGTGCTTAAAACAGCACTGAGGTGCCCAAGGTAATTCATTATTTTTCCTTATGAAGCGAGCAGGAGGCACTTTGAGAAAAGCTGTTCTGTATCTCGCCATCACCGAGGTTCCCCACAGATGGGAGGCAAGCAGGACGTCTCCTGGAGGAAGGCAGGATCATCTTGATGGCGACCCAGGCTGGTTGCTGCCCTGTCCCTGGCAGGGTGTCACTCTGGGACACAGCTGCTCCCCTGGTATTGCCTTTCACCAGAGAGCAAGAGGAGCAATTTGGTGTTACCATTTTTGGTGGTGTTCAGTGGGCTTATTTGGTCTCTGGAAATTCTGGAAGGGTTTTTTTTTTTTTTTAATAGAAGCCTGAGAAACATTTTTTGACTGGATTTTTTTAAACCAGACAATAATGGATGATTGTGAGTTCAAAAGTGGGCAGCAGAACAGCTGGCATGTATAAAAACTTGTATTTCCTTGCTATATCCCTGATTGAAATCACCAGTTTTCAAAGCTGATGCTGACTCTATTGAATCTAATTTAGTTCCTTCATCAAATCAGTTGAAGCATAAGTGTAACTGGGAAGGAAACTGATACTCTCCAACTCCATCGCTCAGCAGATTGCCACATCTGCAGCATCAGACACGTGAGTCCCCACAAACACCTGTTTAATAAACAGCCAATTTGTTAATGCTCAGTTATGCCCACAAAGAGCATCTGTTTCTGGCCAGTTGTCTACCTGAATCCTTCTTAATCAGTGAAAGCCTCTTGTTGCCTAACTTGTCTGATTCGTTTCCCACCCAGAGATGGGAATTATCCACTCTGCTCTCGACCCTTGATATCCTTCTATGAGGGAATTGAAGGGAAATAGAAAGTCTGCCGGAAAATAGTCCAGCCCTCCCGTCCATGCAAACACAAGAGTTACTTTTTCTGTACATACCAAAAGCCTAAGGACGTTTTTAGAGTTGGATGGTATTAAAATATCCTGTTGGCTGCAGTGCTAAGCAGGGATGGGTCAGCGTAGCCCCGGGGCACTGCCACAGTTGCAGAATTGGGTGGCTCTCCCCAGCCCCATATCGCACCATGAGCGACGTAGAAAAATGCCCAGATGCTTTCACGGGTTGGAGGCGGGTCGTAAGCTCCAGAGGAGCTTTCGCCTAATAGCAACACCTTCCTTACAGCACTGTGGCAAATGAAACGAGTCGGGACGGTTGGTTCCTGCAGACCTCTCATCTCACGTTTCCTCCGTGCTAAAGCGCCTGCTCTGCACTGGCTGCCTGTGGGTTTTTGAGCTGAGCCTGGCACATGGATGCCAGGATGGATTTACTGATTTCGGTGTTCTTCCTCAGTAAAATTTTCTAGTTTTAAAGTGGAATCTGCATCTAGCAGCAAATCCTGCCCCCATGTAAAGTCCTGTAGCTGTGCCCAGCACCCTTACAGTGCTAATGAAGTAAATAAAAGTATATTACACTGTGTAATCTCTAAATAATATCCTGCCTTCTCTTTGCAGAAGACAACCTAGTGGGAGTAATAGTGGAGACTGAGCTAATCCTTTGCTTCTCCTTTTGTGCCCTGCTCCTAACTGTAGAGCTGCAGTTGAAGTGGATACAGTTATTAAACTATTTTATTGTTTTTCTCATTAAACATTCCTAATGGATTTACAACTAGGGGCCATTGTACTTGGACACAAATAAAGCAACTCTCCTGACCTCTGCCCACATAAGTATGAGTAATATGTTGTTTGCTAAACAGTTATTAGAAGTAATAATAAATTAATGATACCAACAAGTGGGCAGGCGTGAAGAACTGGAGAGATAAGGCAAGAAAATAGTAAGATTTAGGCAATTGTAGCCTTCCAGGAGTAGTAAAGCTGCTGATCATTTACTCTGCACTAACCCAGTACATAATACCTGGCATAATAATATTGCTAGAGAACAAGCAAAAGCAAAGCTGCGACTTGGCTTTCCTAAAATCTCCCGCAAAGTTCAACTTGTGTTGCATGTTGGTGAGACACATTTCCCAAATCTTCCATGCTATCATCCTGCCCTGGCAGATTGTGGGTGATAAATCAGATCAGTGGAAGCCAAGCCAAACTACTGTGGCTTGATTTATGTTGTGCAGAAATCGGCCCACCCAGCGTGCTGGGATAACAATATGTGGTGCTGTGGCCCCTGGTTAATAAATGTGATAGAGTTGATTATTCAGTAATTTTTCATTAATTACACTTTCAAATAAGAGCATTTTCACTGTTTGGATATTATCTGCTTAGTGAGAGAAGGCACAACAAGATCTTTAGAGTTCTATAACTGATGAGCAGTCGAGAGGCCCGTGTCTTGAGTTCATAATATGTTGTGACAAGGCAGGTCACTGGATAGAGATAGGCAAAAATAAAATTAAAATTGAATAAAACCCGCTGAAGTACTGGGACAAAATTGCAATGTTCTGTTTTTATTTTTGAAACATCAAGGCTCCTTGGGACTTTGTGAATGCGTCTCACTGAAGTTGCATTCCAAGTGCCTGGAAATCAAGTGATGCAGCCCGGACGGGACTCTGCAATTCCCTGGGCACGGAGCAGGGATTTCTCATTTCATCCATCATTCACAAATTGCTGCATGGTCTCCAGAACTTACTTAAACTTATCCCGTGTCAGCTGGAGCAAGGCCAAGTGCTGTCTTGGCGATGTGTGTCCTGCTGTCACTCTAAACCGAATGCTATGGGGTGGTTTACAGATGCCACTGTTAGTAAGTTGGGTAAATCCACATATTATTATGTGACTGGTCCCACTGCTTTTTAGGCTGTACAGAATTACTGGGCTTCAGAAGCCATGAGCTCAGTCTGCAGAAATCACGAGGCTGACTTGTGACTATCAGACTCCGGGGTGTTTTGCCTTTCATTTCCTGTGACTGGATTTAACTCAGATCACAGTTTAGGCTCCTACCCAGGAGCGCGCCGTCAGAATTACTTTTTAGAAAGTCTTTCGTCTTCCCTATCCCGTACTGCCCGTGTTAATGGATTTCCAGCTATCTGGAGCATCCCAACTCTCATTGCTTGCACAACAGAGAGCTGACTGTATAATCACTTATTGAGGGTGGCAGCAGCAGAAAGGATCCAAGTGCTGCTGGCTGAGTAAGAGCGGAGCATCCCTGGCGTTAGGGATAGTCTGGCTGGCCTCTCCAGACCCTTCCTGGGGCAGGATTCTCTCTGTGATTTAAAGACTATTAGATTGCATTAAAAATCAAAGTTATTGGTGAATTTGGCAATGAATGTCATTTCCATCCATATTTTTTCTAGACCATTTAACTGCAATTAACTTTATTAATTTGATTATGGATTCAAATGTTGCTCAGTAGCTGTTTGCTTCTTACGTGCACTTGTATCTTTTTAATTTTTTACATTAATGTGTGTCATTATAAGAAAGTATGGTGAGAGGGATTTAATCATTTATAATTCCCTCAAATCAGAGGGAATTCAGACTGTTTTTGGAGATTAATGAGGACTCCAGTCTTTCTCCTTTAGCGCAATGCCATTTTTTGTCACTTTTCCTCAGGGAAAAGGAGCCTGAGACTTGGCAGCCTGTGTTGGAGCTCTGACTTCCCTCTTCAAGCGAGGCACCTGCATCTTGTTGTTGCAGTCGTCTTTGATGCTCTAGCATCTCACTGGCTCCACGGGAGAGGTCAAGCTGAGTTTTGACAATCATTATTCCTTGTAGAAAATCATTATTCCTTGTAGAAAATCATTATTCCTTGTGTTCGCTTGTCAGGACAGTGTCTGGAGAAACCCAAAGCCGCAGGTTCACTCCTGGCACGTGCAGCTAGGCTGCTCCTTCAAGAAGCGGATTTTATGACAACTTTGTTTTTCTGCTTGTGGTTCCTGTGTCATATTGCATTACAGTCAAGCCTAAAAGAATGACTTTTTTTCCAAAAAAAGAAAATAAACAATGATTTAGCAAATAGCTGCCCTGTAATTCAGCATTCAGACTTTAGGCAGCGACAGCTTTATGTCACTGTCTTAGCAGTGAATATTGCCTTTAAATATGTACATTTTAAGGGTAGAAAGTGAAGCAGCTTGTTTCTGATAAAAAGAAAGTCTGGTTGTCTTTGATATCACGGATAAATGCTTGGATAGTTACTTTTTAATTGCTTTATTGCCAGAAGTTTTCAATGAAGCCATAAAAGAGGAAAAGAAATGATCATCCTAATTGCCTCAAGATGGATATGTAATGCATAAATCTCTTGTTTAATGGATCTAGTAATAGACCACCTGTTTCAGTTGCCTTTTCTTATTCAGAATATGAATGAATGCTTCTCTGATGTTTGCAAAAAGAAAACACAATTCTATCCTCGAACTTGGTGATTTTTCTATTATTTTTACTTTATTTATTTATTTATTTATTTATTTATTTTTAGGACTCCTGATTCTTGTCCTCTTGGAAGGGGATGGGCCGTTTCCTGGGTCTCAGTTAAATTGGGGCTGAGGAGCTGTTTCCTTGCACTGAATTTCCTTCCCATCGTGGCCAGCTGGGAATCACCTTCTGTCCGCATTAGAAACCCCTCGAATAGACCTGCATTCCCCAAGGGGATGCGTGCGTGAGCTTCACCTTGACAGGCCGAGAGTGGTAGGACAGAGCGCTCAAAGCGGCCCCAGTTTGAGCAGACGTAGGGTGCCTGTGATTTGACAATCTTGTTTCCGTGTGATATGTAGAAAGCCTGAACCGGTGAGTGCCTTCCAAACAGAGGTATCGTCCTTTGGGTGTATTTGTCATGGACGTTATCCCGATATTGCCGTGTCTGCACTTCATCCCTAGGCCGTGCTTGGGAGCTGCTGCCGGGCGCCGTCCCCACTGGGTTTGAGGGCTCCCCTCTCCTCCCCGTGTTGGCTGCCAGCAGCTCTTGGCCCTGCCGGGGTGTCTGGTGCTGCCTCGTGCTCGTGTCGCCCCAACCCCTCTGCCACCAAGAGGAGCCCGGTGGCTGGAAGGCGCTTGGGACCAAGGGGGACCAAAGGGAAGGACCCTGTGGCCGCTCGGTCCAGACTAGTCTTCTGAAAGGTTAAATGGCATCAGGCCCCTTTTTTGCATTGCGGCGTTCTTTTTGCTATCGGTGTTGCTGGAAGGTTGTAGCTGCCTTGCCTGGGGCAAAATGCAAACGAGTAAAAGCAGCTCTAAAGGAGCCACACTGAGTGTTGACAAAAATGAGGTGGCAAATCGGTTTGTGAAATATAAGTAAGAATTGTGGCTAAGAATTGGGAAGAGTCACAGAATGCTTTACAAAAGCCTCAGAAGTTCCTATCAGCGGAGGCTTTGCTGCCGAATTACTGAAATAGTGAAGGTTTGGGACTTAGCACCGGACAACAGGCATTTCAGAGCAGCTCTGTCAGCCGTGCCTGTAAGGGCACGAGTGGCACTGTGACCAGGAGGACCAAAATAGCCCCTGAAAAGGGCCCTCATATATGTGTGGAAGTAGGATTTTTGTATCTGACGTCTTGGTGGGATCCCTGCAGGAATGTGGTTTCCAGTGCTGGCTGCTCCCACTCCAAGGAAGCTGAGTGGATGGAGAGCATGCAAGAAAGACTCATAAAAAGGCTGAGGAAATGGGAAGGATCAGAAAAAAGTAGGAACTGCGTCTTCCTTTTCACTCCAGTGCTAAGTAGCTTGGTCTGTGAATTCCATATAGAGGGAATTTCGAGATCTGATAAGGAAGAGGCCTTGTATCCATTATAAGGGAAAACAGATGAACGCAGACTAAAATATCTTAAACTTCTTGTTTCTACTAGCTGGTCAAACCTGCAAGTGTTTGAGAGGTGAAGACAGACCTGTACAGCAAAGGTGGGAATTAATATTCTGCTCTTCTGAAATAGTTCTGCAGGTGCAATCCCTGGTATATTGTTATGTTGATATAAAAGTATTTTATATTCCGAGATGCTTTCTTGTTCTTAGCATCGATTGTCTGTGTTTGTATGTGGAAATTCTGAGGTAATATATAGCTTTAATAACCTCCTTTGATGGTCTGAGTTTACACAAAACAAATACCAGATTATGCTTGCTTTTTATGTGTGGACTCAATTTCTGTTTTTATTTCTCTATAAATAAAGAGCTGAGCTCTAGTTACATATGCCTAAACGCCTGCAAAGAGGGATTAGATTCCAGAAGTTGTTGTTGTGTAATGCAGTTAGGCCTGATTTTCTGGTAGCAAATTCCGTTTTGGATCATTTTAATGTAGGAGAGGAAAATAGACTGTGAAAGTGAGCTGTTTCTAGAGTTCAGAATAACCTGCTTTTTTTCTTTTTTTTTTCTTCAGTTCTATATTTTACGAAGGAAGGCATCTGAAAAGAAAATTTTGTTGGAGCTATTCCCAACAAAATGAAGAGGTACATAGTCTGATTCTGCCTCTTAAAAGAAAAGAAATAATATATAAATCTGTTAGTTTAATGAGGAACATGTAAAACCCTATCTTGTTTAGTAAACCTCACGTTTGGTCTGCTTTACTGGAGGATGAGTTCCTGTACCAAGAACTGATGTATTCACTTGACTTTTAATTGTTGTATTTTAGGCTGTGGCACCTTTTTTTAAATATGTTGTCTCCAATCTCCAATGCTATGGCAAACTCCCAAGGAAATCAGCAAACCTGGACCTAGTATTCTATCCAGAGACTTCTGATGACCCAGTTTTATTGGCACCAGGTGGACTGTGCCCAGCATGAGCTGCTGCCTGTCCAAGCAGCACTCTAGCAATTTGCAGAGTTCACATCAGATGGAGAAAATGATGCAAACTTCAGCAGAGCTGTTGGCTTTTCAAACAGCTCATCCTCTGCCTGCAGCGCAGAATCATTGGATTTTCAGACAAAAGAGATAATTTATTATGACCAAGTTGCTGTGTCAAGGATCCCTATAAATTAAAGCAATTATGTTATTATATAGACCCAGAACATCCCACATTCATTGCTGTCTTGGCCATAAATCATATATTTTAATGGAATTCTTCCACCCAAAAGAAACTTTGTTCTTCAGAGACCTTCCTGACTATGGCCTGACTTGCTTGCTTCTGGCATTTATCTGTATTAGCTGTCAGTGTTTCCTCACACTACTCAGAGAATAAATAGGCTTTGATCCACACGGCAGGATCTGTTAAAACAGGAGTGTAAGATGTTTTAAAAATCAGGAAGGCAGAAGGAGATTATCCTGAAATGTTTGCTGCCTGCTTCCCAAATCCAGAGACTCCTGGAAGTCAGAGACTCCCTCGTTTGGATGCAAAGCCAGGCTCATCTCGCCCAGCAGCACAGAGGGGTTTGCAGCAATATTAAATGTCAGCTATTCAAGGACCTTCGGAAATACCAAAGTTGGCAACGTTATGACCCTGCCTGGGGCAGGGGCTGCCAAGGAGGTTTCCACCCCGGCTTTCCCTGAGAGGATTCCTCTGTGATGAGTGCCCCAAAAGAGCGAGAATGAGAAATGAGAATGAAGGGACATGAGTAGAGAGGTGAGGGATTAGGAGATCCAAGAAGGGATGGGGCAAGGGCTGGAGAGGAGGAAGGGAAAAGCCATCCGGAAGGGGGAAGGAGCAGGAGAAGATGCAGGGACAAGCAGAAAGCTGCAGAAAGGAGCCCTGCCTGCCAGGGAGGAAAAGCAGGACAAAAATGTCCTGGTGGAGGAGAAAGGACCTGAAGAAAAAAGTGAGAGGCTTAAAAAGTGGCGCTCCCTAACATCCAGCCCCGGGAGATCTGTTCTGAAAAGGAGACGCGTAAATAGGATATTTCACTTCTCCTGGCCATTTACTCAGATGTATATGTTTTATTAAAGTCTGAATAATTTCCTTCAATTACATTCAAACGCTGGCAGCCGTGCCACATTTATATTCCCTGAAACCTGCCAGGATTACTCTGAAATTCACAGCAGACCCTTTTAAGGACTCTTTCCCCTCTCTATTATTTATTTATTGGCAAGTATGTGTGACTGTTTAAATTAATCCGTATTGGGTATATGTAAAGGGACGGGTCTGGGTATCTGTGTGTGTTTCCAGGAATGCTCAAAGCAGTGCTGCAAATAGGGCAGCAAGAGTTTTGTGTGGCTGTGTTATGTAACCGCCTTTATACTGAGCACGGATTATCTACCCAGTTTTTTGCCTTGAATCATGAAGTATTATAGTTGATTATTGCCTGTGAAGTTGAGCATATGGTCCTAAAAGGGTTCTAAATGATTTTATGTTTTCTATTTTATTGTTATCCATCTGATACATACAACCAGGCAGCATAAGGCACTTAATTCTCTTCCCCAATCCCATGTGCACAATATTAAAACAATGCAAAGCAGTGCATATTTCAGCTGTCCTTTAGAGATGAGTTATTGTTGCTTCTGCTTCATGCAGAAGCTTGGAAGAGGCTTCGAAACAGATTTCTGCATAAATATGGTGTTTTGTTTACAAGTGAGGATTTAAAACTACAGTTACATGAGATTTAAATCCAAATTCTCTTTTTTTTTGAAATTTGAGATGAATTTCTACTTAGGATATCAACAGCAGATCTGAACAAGGGGAGATCCTGCAAACTTGGCTTCTTAGGTGTTTCCAAATGATCTCCTGCACTAGGGAAAACAAGCCAGGATTGGGAGCCAGAAGCTTCTCCCCAGCGGAGGTTCCCGCAGTGCTGCAGCGTGTTGCATAAGCGCTCGTGTGACCCGGAGCAGCTCTGCTCCCCGACGCGTTTTGGGATTCAGGGTTGAAGGTGAGACACTGGCCTTAGCCAAGTTGTGGATAAAACTGCTACTAACAGCAACATTCTCCTGCGTTCACGTGTCCACGTGAATTCTGCTTTCACACAAGGTGGGAGAGTCTGTCTGACCATGCCCAGGCCCCATATCTCACGTATATTCATTTATATGGCCCGTCCCCAGGAAGCCCCATGCCCTATACTGCATTTCCACGGTGCAGCTCCCAGCCTGTCCCGGTCCCAGTTGGTTCTTCCTTCCTCCTCTAGTCAAATAGATGATGGCTTGGAGGACTAAATGGATAAATCACAAAAAATAACATCGTCTGTCCCTCCACCTTCATAGGAAAAGCCTTTTTTGCCTTATGTACAGTATTGTGCTACCTGCATCTTTTCCTCACTCTAATCTCTTTTTCTATGTCACTTATTAAAAATTCTGACTTTCAAACAGCTACATAAATTTCTTTAAACATCTCCTGACTCGATAAAAAAGGGAGGAAGGGATTAAATTGAATGCTCAAGCTCTATTCCATCGTCTCGCTCACAGAAGTGTTCAGATAAACTATGAAATAAATCTTACTGTCCTGTCAGGACATTTCAATAGCTCTGATATTATTTACAGTCCCATCTGTATAATCCTCGCTCTGGAGTAATGGGAAAGTTCCCCCTTGGTGCTTCTCCCCATCCGGCTTGCAGAGCCTTTCTCTGTGGGAAGTGCAAATGTTTTTTGCTTAACTTCAGCCCAGATAAAGAGCAGGGATGGAGCCGCAATGCTGCCTTGCAATTTCTGAGCTTTGATATTAATGTTCAGGGAAAGAGAAAATTCGGGAGACCGGTCCTGCCCTTTCGGTTCTGGGGCAGCAGAGCTGGAAGGGGCGACAGCTTTTTCTGGGAAAGGGCTTGGGGTATTCCTGGTGGACGAGAGGATCTGGGAAGGGAGGGCTGCTTCCCGTGCGTCTTGGAGATGGGAGGTTTCTGGAGGCTGGGGCAGGTTGCTCGCTTGTTCACGGCTGCAGTTTGGGTGGTTTTGAGGGAAAAGAGAGAATTTCAGAACCCTAGTGAGCTGGAGGTGCCCGAGTCACTCCAGAAGCTGCTCTCTGTGTCCCAGCCCTTTGGGGTCCTGGATCTCGGGATGCTCTTGGTCCGTGCTGATCCAGAGGGAAGGCGACATCCAGAGCCGCTCTCCCACCCCCGACGGCCTCGCCTCGCTTGGGGACACGTTTCCTTTTTCCCTTCCTCTGGAGGGGAGAGAAGCTGCTCCGGCAGGAGACGGTGTTCCTGGCTGTGTTTTCCTGAAGGAGGGATCAGGTTTTAAGTGCTGCGGGACATGGATTTAGAGGGCTGGACCCCCTTAGTCCTTTAATTGTGTGTGCTGAATAGATTGCCGGTATTTCTATATATAGATTCCTTTTTTTTTTAAATCCCCTGTTACATAAGCATTGCTCAATTTAATGCTATAGCAGGATGAGCAAAATGCAGAGTAGCCTTTTGAAATAAGGTCATGCTACAGGTAACGGCTGGAAAATAGACAGGTTCTCTCTTCTAGCCTAGTGAAGACTGGTATCAGATATTCTCCTCCCTGTCTAAGAAAGGACATTGCTGGCTATGTGGAAGGCTTTCACTGTGTCTTTTTAAATGTAGAAGTTTCTCTTCAAAAACTTAGGAAAACAAAATCAAATCTCATCACATCTATCGCGTATGGTTTTAGAAAAGTGTTAGGCAGCTTTTCCGCAGGTGTCTGCTGATTTGGGGGGCTTTTGTTTCAGTTGTCCCAGTTTGCTTCTGCCTGCAAATCTCCCCCTTGGTGCCATCGCGCGCATTGTGCGGCCGTCGGGCTGTGACGGGCGGAGGTGCCGCGCTGCCTAACCCTGTTAGGCTCCACAAAGGCAGAAGTCAGAATCCCGCGGGATAATCTTAGCCACTAACTCTTTTCTAAGCCCCTTACAAGCAGCCACAATATCGTTCGTCATGTATATTACGCTCTGACAGATCGTGAAAAGAGATATATCCCCTACCATCGTAATTCAGGGAGAACTGCGTTTCCAAGTTATTTTTCTGGACAATGAGGAGGAGGAGGAGGCAATGCACACATGAGGGTTTGTGCCTGTTTAGTGGTTTGGGAAATGCAGAGATTTAGTAGGGTAATTCTTGGAGGTTGGTGGCTGCCGGTGCCCTACTTTGCATCGCTGCTTTGTGGAGGGGTTTCCTCCTTGACCCTGTAAGAGATCCGGTTCTGCTGCTGCAGAGTCCCCCAGTGTTGGATTTGCAGAGATAATTCACATACCAAAAACTCCAGGTAGCTTCAGGGAGCGGCTGCGTGGGCCAGGTGCCCATGGGGAGCAGTCTGCTAATTCCTAGGGGGTTTTCAGTGCCCGGAAAGGTGTCCTACCTGCCCAGACACCTTGTGCAGCTCCAGGCATCTCTCCATGGGCAAGTCAGGCCACTTCCTGAAGAAAATCCCCTTGACATCAGCAGGGCTAATCACAACCTTCAGGTTAGCTCAGCCTGAGGCAGAATCCTGTCCTATAAATAAAAAGCTGCTGCTTTATTCCAAAACAAAGTGGAAACTTTGACTACCCCCCTCCCTTTTTGCAGCTACCATCCCTCATTTAATTTCTTCTCCCATTTACTTCACAGTGACTGTTAATTACACAGTTTCTGTTCTCTTCCCTGGCATCTATTTTCCAGTGTTTTGCATGAAAGTGGTAGATAATATGGTATGTGTGTCTCCTTGGAGACTTGGCACTTCAGAGAACAGAACTGTAAAGGGATTTGGTGGTAATCCATATTGTTTTGAATAGTTTATGACACTGGTAAAAATAGTTGTTATGCTTTCATAGAAAACTGCTGCATGTTTTGTGCAAGTGCTGAATTTCTAATAGCCCTTTCCCAACTTGGTGGAGTTGTTGGGGGCAGGTAACAGATTGTTTCATGTCTCCAGTTATTTCTTTCTGTTACGTGAAATCCATTTCACGATCACAGAGCAGTATCAGTGGTGTCCGAGTGAGAGAGATGGGGCCACACTGGCAAAACGAGCTGCATTAGAGTCAGCCGCCAAACACCTGCAGCTCAGCACTCATTTTGGGTAGCAAAAGGTCCGATACTGGAGTTTTCCATAGAGGTAGCACCAAACTTGGAGGGTGCTCTTTAACTTAGCATGAACCCAGCTGCTCCGCATTCTAACCCACAGAAAACAAGGTGAGATTCATTGTGTAATCACCAACAGAAAGAGGAACCAAATTAGGGAAAATAGAGTGAAAAAGAGCTTTCCATCCTTCCTTTAGACACTCTTGCACCTGCAGGAAGATAAGGAAAGTCCTCGCTTCAGTGCTGAGGGTCCTGCAGAGGATCTGGACTGCATCTCCCGAGCTGGTAGAGCCTGATCACGGCTGGTTTAATTCTCCAGGAAAGGTCAGGCTGTCTGTCTCAAATTGCCTTTTAGACATCAGCAACTGATGTCTGATGTTTAAAAACCTCTCTGCAAGTGCACAGCAGGACTGTGTGAATGAGAAGTGCAACCAACTTGCTGGATAATTATGCTTGTGTCTTTGCTGCCATATTTTATTAGCCAACAGGAGCAAAGGAGGCTGATGAGAGGTGAGTGACTTTCAAGGAATCGACTGTATCAGCCCTTTGCTGCTGAGGCATCATCGCTCCAGTGAGTGGATGTGACATGTAACAAAAAAGTCTGGCTCTAATGAGAAAAGACACAGGCAAACTGCTCCTGTGCCACTCCGGTCTCACTTTAACAAGACAAGGAGTGCTTGCGAGTTTGACATATCATGGTATCTTTAAGTATTTATCTTAATGTGAAATTCATGTAAGTCGTGAGTGCTATTAGTCAGGAAAACTAGAGGTTTCTGTTTGAGTAGATCCCAGAAAGGGGAATCCAGAATCCCAGAATCCATTTCAAATTGTGAAAGGTTAAATCCTGACTCTCTGTGTAGCAAGTTGCTGAGAGATGGGGCCATGCTGTGGCCCCAGAGCAAAGCTGTGCTTGTCTGGTACTTTGAAACCATGGAAACTCCCTCAAAATGATGCTTATATTATAAGCTGTGTTATAACCATTTTATAGAGCCCACCTTAGGCTCGGTCATCCTCAATTTTGTGCTTATGGACGTGTGTTTTGAAGACTGTGGAAATGTCTTTGGGGGTGTTGGATCAGCACTGGGTGCTGAACGTGGGGCAGATGGTGAGGAGCAACGATCTGAGGTTAGAGACTGCTCTGGCCATAGCAGATGCTGGAGTAAATACGTGGTGACTAAATAGATATTACTGATTTTTAAAATCCTGGCCAGGTCTACCACACCAAAATGTGTGTTCAGGATGATTAGAAATATTAATACACTGCAGAAAACTGGCATCATATTTCTCTGCATTCCTTCTACTAAAATAGATTCCCTTCAACATTAAAGTGGCAGTCTCTGAGGTATTTGTTATTTCCAAAGAATTAATGATCATTTAGTTAGCTAACAGCCCAAGGCAAAGCAGAAGGGCTTAACACTCTGCCAAGTGGTAGCTTCTTGTAGGAACGGCTGCTTTCAAAGAATTAGAGTTATGCAAAATGCTTTAACGATGTGCCAGTCAGCTAAATGGTTTACAGCACTAATAGTATGCTTGTTTTTCAAATCATTTACCCTGGTGATTTAGTTGCTGCAAGTTAGATTTACAAATCTAATCACGGCTTGTAGGTGAGCTGATAATTATCCAACCAGTGAGCGTGTGAGTTTGCTCTCAATCAGAAAAATAGGTGCATATGGCTGATGTTGAATGCATGGCAAGGACTGAGTCCTGTAGATAAATCAAATCCCTGGGTAGATGTTTTTTTGGAGTTGCTGCAGCGCGGGGTCCACTAAAAGCAGTATGGCAACTTCCTCATAGAGCAGAATTTGCTCTTCACCGTCTCTCTTGCTCTGTGGGCAGTACAAGGGCTGTCAGTGAAAGCATCGGTGTACTTATTCACCCTTGACTTTTTAAAGAGCTTAGAAATTCCCCTTTGAAACACTAGTGTGCTAGAGGCGTGTTACTTCCATACATTGCAGCATTATTGGGAATGCTGTAGCTGAAGACCGTCTTCAGACCTTGGAAGTTTCAGACACAGACTCTGTTCAGAAATACCGGAGGCTGCCTGATCTAGAGCCCTCATTTCTAATCACAGAACAGTAACTTAGGGTAGTCACTTGGACGCAGTGTTATATTGCTGATCTGCCCTTAGCTCAAAGCTGCAAATCGAATCCAGCTCGCGCCTCCTGTAATAGCCCAAAATGCCAGTTAACCACCTGGGTTCTGTCTGTTTTGGTATTGTGGGTTAGGTGGTTGATTTGTTTCTTTTATAGGTTTTTTTAGTTGTTTGTTTGTGGGGGGGTTGGATCTTGAGGGGGTCTGTGTTATGCCTTGGGTCTGGATTCAAGTTTTGTTGTAGCGATGACAGTCACCTCAACAGTTTTTCACTTGTTCTGTGGTTGAGGGTCTTTTCTCATATCTGCAAATGTGATATGGCCAGGTGTGTAAAACTGATGAACATATTTTCCCTGATAGCAATGGTGGCTTTGTAGAATTTGATTTAAGGACCATGTTGGCCTTTGCAAACCCAGACAAATTCCTTACCTCGTGTTTGTTGAAATCCTTGCTGTGTAGGAGGGCAACAGAGCTGCTTTACGCACTCACTTACGTGGCCACCTCAGCCTGAAATGACTGACCAACGTGAAATCTCACTCTCCTGTTACCAGTTCTTCCCAACTATGCTGGATTTGTTCTTCTCAGCTGTAACCTCTGTGGGCTGTTGGCTTTTACTAAATGCTCCTAAGAAATGCTGATCTATTTTCTGCATTATAAGCAGAAATTGTATCATTGTCTGTTAAGATTATTAGATACTCTACTGTATGTCATAATGTTTTAATATGTCTTTGTTTAACTTGGGTGAAAACCTTTGAACTCAAATTTTCCATTGCAGGGGGGCCTGGATAAGGCAAGTAAATAAAGTCCTAGCAACTCAAACAGAAGCAAAAGAAAATAGTCAGTTTGACTAGTGCTTTGCAAGCAGAACCTTGTGAGTGTGAAGGGAATTTGACAGGGATTTCAGGGATGTAGAACTTGACATCTGCTAGAAAACCTGTCTGCTTTGAGAAAGCCGCAAGCCTTTGCGGGGTGGGTGAGCAGGCAGCTCGCAGTGTTGCTGCTGGTGGTGGTTCCTGGGCAAGCGCAATGGGACCCATGTGCTCTGGAGGGGTGTCCGGAGGGGACCAGCAGGAGGGAAGAGCTTCAGCCCCTGCCTTGGCTCTGTCCCACGTAGGGAGGTAGAGAGTAGCCCTTCCTGGCCTATGAAGGGGATTAAAAGCAGCTGGTGCGAGTTGTGATTTGTCTTAGTGCTGGGTCTGTTGCCTGGGATGCAGTCAAGGTGTCCTGAGGAGCCTGGATGCTCCCGCAAAAGGACCAGTTTGGGGATGTTGCTGAGGCTGCGCAAAGACAATCCTTGTGATGAGGAAATGAGCTCGTCTTCCTTAAGGAAGAGATAGTCATCGGAAAAACAGCTTTAAAGTGGAAATAGTAAAAAAGCCAAAAATGGTCCCAAAGCTGGATTAAGGGCAGAGCGCCTTGCACGTAGTTGGATAAACTCCCCGGCCGCACGGTAGCTGCTAATCCGGAGCTGGATTATCGGCCTCTTCCCAAGCACTGCCACTCGCCGGGTGCAGGGCAATGTTTGCGCTGCTGTTCGGTCCCTCAGGGCTGGGAGCTGCCGTCGGGCTCGCGCACTCAGGGAAGCAGTTTCTTTTCCGGCAGCAGTGAGGGCTGATGTCTTCATCACGTTATTCATCTTGGGCGTTTCCTGAGCACAAATGCATTGTGCAATTAAATATTTAAGGCTTCATTTAGAACAAGTGAAATTTTAAATGACATCAAGCGTTCCTGTGTGTTGGTTTTTATTTGTTTTGGGTTTTTTTCCTCCTTCTGAACAGTGGTTGTATCACATGTGAGCAATTTATTTCTTCTGTTTTAAGCCAGGTAACGACCACCTGGGAGCTCTGCCTGTCCCTGCAGCCCTGTGTCCCGCTGTGGGTGCACGAGGCATCGGGCGCTCTCGCTGGGTCCCGTACGTGCCCTGGGCACCCGGGGCCTTGGCAGTTTAAGGCCTTTACAGTTTTGTCGCTAGAGCTAATCCCTGTGGTGCAGAGCTCCATTTTAACTTTAGTACTAAGTAGATCTGCTTATGAATTAGATGCTGAAAATATTTGGGACAAGCTGCCTTTCTTGTCCCTCAGTGGGGACCTTTTAATGGGACCTGTCAAATCTTTTAATTATGATATTTGTGCGTGCGTGTCAAGATTTGTATCTGCTTTTGCCTAATCAGCTTCCAAAGAATTACAGCAATAATCATGGAAAATGGATTTAGGAAACCATGAATCTGCTAAGCATCATATTTTGTTCTAATACTTTCACTCACTGGTTACAAGTTTGTCTTCTCTTGTAGCCCAGATTTAGTCAATACCTAGAGCAGAATTATGCCTTGTAGTTGCTTTTTTAGAGCTACTGAAGCCCTTCAATTTGCTCATAATCAAAATTATTTTTACCAAGATTCATAAGCCCTCTATTTAGATTGCCATTTACCCCAGCTTCAGCTGCAGTGTAGCAGTCAGTGCAGAGGCCAAAGCTCTCGGTAGCTCTAAGTGTTTCCCCTTCCCTTCTGTAGGCGTCAGCCTTTCTGGAGGAAGAATTATTTTATTAATTTAAAAGAGGATGTTTCTGTATTAGAGCATGATATTTAACTGGTCTATAAGGAGATGTGCCTTGTCTCTACAGCAAAAAATTGGGGTTAATAACTGTTTTTTTTAAAAATAGCTTCTGGGCGGGTCTGACACTAGTGCCACCTAGCTCGCTTGTCCCCAGGCACTAAATGTGGGCAGAAATAAATAAATAACTGCAGTCTTTCTGGACTATAACTGTAAGCAGCAGCTAGATAGGAGCCCAGTGTCCTGCCAGAGCGTCTTTTCGCTGACTGGCAGAGCGGGAGTGACTCAGCCTGGCTGTGCACGTGCCCCAAAATAGGCTCGCGAGACAAAGGCCTTTACAGCTATTTATAAAAACTGGCTTTAAACTGCTGCTGAATGAGGTAATCACATGGCCATCCGATTAGACATGAATGACTTCACTATTTTTTTAAACAATTAGGTCATCCCCAGAGAATTGTAAAATACAGCAGAATTCACTGTGTCGTCCAGGGATGACTAATAAAAAGTAGCTGAAACAGTACAAATAGGGTTTTTTCCAGCCAATTTCGTAATTCCGTGTCCTTTGCTATCCCTGCTCTCAATGAAGTTGCTGGAAGAAGCTCCCCTGGGCCTGTGCTGGCCTGTACCAAACCCCTGGTTCCTCGTGGCCCCCCGATGATCTCTCTGGTTTTCCGGAGCGCTCTGGCTTTGACTGTGGATGGCACCAAATCCCTTCCACCACTACCAGGTGCGGAGCTGGGGAAGCAAAAAGTTGGAATTAAGAGAAAACATGTGACTCGTTTCATTGCTAGGGTGCACCTGCCTGGGAGGTGTCTTTCTCACAGCTAGTGAGAAAGTTTCACAGCTGTCAGCTTTAAAAAATGCGTGTTCTCCTTCCCTGGCCTCTCTGCTGGCAGTGACTGCTCCCTGAAGAGGTTAAACCCACTCACGCCAGCACAACTGCTGATGCTGGGAGGCTGTGGATGGATCTCTCACCGCTGCTGCAATAGAATGAGTCCAAAATCTTCTGTAGTGAGTTCCTAACACATGAAAAAGCTGCCCAGGTTAAGTCAAATCTGTGCTAAAACTTGTGACAGATAAAAAGACGTTGATGGAAAAAGAGGTGAAGAAATAAGTGACAGTTTGATTGCTACCCTACATGATTATTATTATTTGTAACTAGTAGAAGCCCTAAACTAGGCCTGCACCATAGTTAAATAAGGAGACTACAGAGCCAGAAGCTCTCCTCTTGGTTTCCTCTTTTTTTTTTTTTTTTTTGTATAACCTTTCCCACTTTTTGGAAGTCATCAAGTAACTTCTTTCAGTTCAAGCTGACCATGAAATCTTATTCTTGTCAGGAATATAAAAGCAATGGGTTCAGGCCTTAAATGTTTGTTCTTCTGTCAAGAACAGCTCCTCTGAAATTGTTGCCTCCAGAGAAAAAGTGCAAATAAACTTTTTCAACTTTGTTTTTTTTTTAAATGTATGTGGGAAGGAGCTGCTTAACAAACAGGGAAGAGAACCAGTGAGAAGCAGCCACAAGCAGCTAGAAAGATTGTTATTCATATAATCTTTAACCATATTTTGTTGTTTAGAGGCAGAAGGACTGGGAGGCATGGTGCAGTTGTTATTATACAAAAATAATTTCCTCAGAGATAGAGATTGAAGGATATAGACTGTTGGAAGAAAAAAAATGAAAATTTATTATTTGAGAATTTCTTGAAAAGAGGAAGAAAAATAATAGCTTTGGATATAGGGTCTTTTTGAGAACTGGTTTTGTTAATATCCTGCTGTTCTTGGGGAATAAGGCACTGGCTCTGTGTTGGGATTAGTAAAAGTTAGCAGTGATGTGAGGTCAAAGACTGAGGAGGGCTTTATCTGATCCTAATGAAGACAATTAAAATAAACCTTGTTATTATGTCTTAGGATTATATGTGAACGGGGTGGGCAGGGGAAACCGCCTGCACATCCGCAGTGTTTCCCTGCCGCAGGATTAGGCTCCAAGGAAATGCTGATGCTTCCAGGAGCTACTTTGCTGAAGGAGGAAGATGTGATGCCCTAGTTAAAAGCTGGGGAGTTGCTCTGGACAGGCACTGGTATTAAGTGGAAGGTCAAACGGAGATGTACCAGCCATCAGATACATGCCAGATCAGGAGAGTTATTCATGAATGGTGCTTGAGAGGGAATTTAACCTTGCTCTGGGCTGATAAAGCACTTGAGATACTGATCTGTTTGCCTTGGGAATGTCTGCGGGTTTTTCCAGCTCTGACACGCTAGGAAAGTGCAGGCTGTTCCTGGCAGGCCTGGGGTCCTTGGGAGATCCCTGGGGAACTGCAGCTTCTGCGGTGACGCCTGGCCTGGCCGTGACTGCAGATCCGGTGGCTCCAGCAGCAGGGATCGGGGACGCTGAGGGAGGTGGCTGGTGATGTCCAGGCCAGATCTGTGCAGTTCATTGGCCTTGCAGTGTTGTTGTGACTGTAACTGTGAGTTTAAAATTCCCATTCCTTCTCCCTGCCTAGTCAGCCTGGATGAGCTGCTGGAGACTGTCGGCTATCGGAGCGGGGCAGAATGGTCTGCAACAGGTTTGCAGCCTGTGAGCAGGTTGCTGTAGTGCCTGCAGGTGTCTGTTCACCTCTCCGTAGAGCACCAGCCCACAGACTACCCAAACATCCTCAAAACCAAGGTTATCCATCCATGCTCCCCAAAAAGCTGCAAGGACCAGGCTTTGCACCAAGGGAAAACCTGCAACAGCAGCGTAAAGAGCAGGAATTCGGGTGCTATTTCTGTTCTTCTGCAAGAAGGTGGTGCCTTAGCAGAGGACAGGGCCCTGGGTGATCGTGGTAGGTAATTAGAGGCCACTCTGTCCACTAATGATAAATCCTGTAATTGCTGAATTCATCTTTGAGTGACGATAGAGCAATTTAAGACAGCACATTACAAGTAACCCAGAAGGACCCAGATGTAAGAATAAAGCACCTTCAAAATGCTCCAGACAATAGAAGCATTATTTCAGAAGCAAAAAAGGGCTGTTGATGTTCTCTCAGAAACTAAGCCAGCAAGGATTTAAATGTTTTTTAAAAAGTAAATAAAAAAGCAGAATATTTAAAAGAAGCTTATTTCTCTAATAATGTAAAATGTTAAGCACAGATTTACAAGTACGAATAAGAACTCGGATCACAAAATGGGTAGAGATGTTACACCAGCAACATTAAATAGATGAAAGAGCAGCAGTCAATCTCATATATAGCTTTCCTGGGCTGCTTCTGAGGCTAAAGACTAATATTAGAGTATCTTGAGGATCCCCTTTGGAGAGAAGCCAGGAGAAACGTCTGCTCCCCCTTCCCATCCCTGGCCCCGTGGAGCTCTGAGGTCCCGCAGTGACCCCCGACGCACCCTGCGTCGAGCCCTGGCCTTGCAGCCAGCACAAAACTCTGTTTTTAGGGGGAAAATGATGGGGAAAATGATGATGGTGACGAGGGAGCTGGAGTCCTGGCCCACTGAAATCAATGGCAGCTTGAATTGCAGCTGCTAAATATATCTGTCTACTCCAGGAATTTCTAAAATTTGCTTCTTTTTTAGTCCAACCCCATTTTAACCATGTAGCTGCTGGTTTGCAACCTTCGTTTCTCCAGAGGAACAACAGCTTTAGTCATTCCTGTGGGCTGGCTGCTCTGCTAGTCTTTTTTTAGGTCGCTGGTGATATGTGCTGCCCTGAGAGATAGTGCCAGGGACACAGCTCCTGTAAAATCTTCTCTTTCTGTTCTAATGAAGCCACCTTGGGAAGTTAGTTCTGGATAGCACCGTTTTCAAGTCTGCTCCTTTTCGTTTTTCTCTTGGGTACCTGGTGCTGCTGATTTCCAGTGACCTGTAAACCCTGTAGTTGTTCCCACGTACACGAGGGAGCTCATGGAGCAAACGGGGACCGTGCAGGTGGCTGCGGCACTCAGAGCACTCGGCAGTTTGTTACCACTGTAAGAGCAGAGTCGGTAAAACTTTAAGTCCTTGAGTTCAGCAAAACTTGTGCTGAGGTCCATCGCTGTACAGCTCAGCATGTCCCTTGGTAGGCATCGCATCTGCAGCTTCTTGCTGCAGCATCGTGTGTGTGCAAAGACATCCAGAGGAATGATTTGAGGGCAAAAACCATAGCCCAGTCAGCTCGGGGCAGTCGTATAAGGTTTCATTTGTGGTTCCTAATTGTTCGGCAGGTGGCAAGAGGCAGCAGGGGCCGCAGGCAGAGGACAGGGCCAGTACCTGTTCCTGCTGCCCAGGATGAGCTCCCCAAGGAGCGAGCAGCTCCTTGCAGTTTCCCTAATGACAATGTTTCCCTAATGACGATGTTTTCTCCATTTCCGAATCCTCGCCGCTATGTTACACCAGGGGCCCGCCTGGATGATGACAGGGACGGCTGACTCCAGCACTTAAGCATCTATTAATTCATCGCAGGAACTGCGAGCTAACCTTCGCCTGTCTGGAAACCCATTTACGTCAAAGTAAATACAGTCAGCTCTTCACTAGAAACCTCTCTCTCTAAATAAATATCCCCTGTTTTGCCATAACTCTTGGGCTCGGTTCCCATGGCAGAGAAGGTCTGCGGGTCCTGTAGCAGATCGTTGCGAGGAGCATTGGGACAGGGATGGCCTGTTTGCTCCCGGGGCTCCTGGTCTCACCTCTGTCCATGAGCTGCAGCTTTGGCCACTGCAGGAAACGACTCGCGCGTGTGTGAACGCTCTGTACCCACTCCCAAGCCTCTGTGGGCAAGAATTAGGCAAAATGGGCAAGCCATTACCACCTTATTTTGCATATATTCTCTCATCCATGTTTGGTATGACAGTTTTGCAAACTGAGCCAATTTAGGGGCAGTCAATAAGCCTTTGGAGACATGATCAGGGCTGGAACATTAGAATGTGTTTGTTGCGGCAGGGGCACCTCTGTTTCTTTGGGGGTAGTTTGTTTTTCTGCAGTGCCACATATGAAAACAAACAAATGTTTCCTGTGGTAAGGACTGTTCAAAAATCAATGCTGGTTGTTCCATGGTGCAAAAACAACCTGAAGTTTGGGGGGGTTTCCTTGGAGAAATCAAGGTTGCTGAAAAGAGGTAATTTAGGGAAGTCCCTAACCGTTTAAGAAGGCAATATGGATACAAGGTAAAGTGGCTCCCAGCATGGTGTGCTACTGAGTAATGCATATGCTGCCTTGGCTTTTTCTGTGAGATTTTATAATGTGCCAGAGACTGAATACTTGTGTGCATGTGATTATGAAATACTGCAGCAGGGTTTTCCTGGTGTCATTTGTTGAGCGTTCAGGCCTCCTCCTTTGCTGCAGCGACATGCTGTAGATTTTGTACTTGCTTGGTAGTTCAGCTGCTGATTGATGATGGATCCGATTTAGAGTAGCACCGATGGCCTTTTGGTTTGCCAAAAATCAACTGAGCAACTTCAGGAAGCTCCGCAAGGACTTGATGCAGGTCCCAAAGGGACATGAAGTTGCCAGCGAGGAGCTGCGGGCAGCACCATGAGGAGGAACCCACGATGCTCAGCGAGGTGTCCTGTTCAGTGCAGGGTCCAAGCTGTCCCCCTCTGCAGCAGCGAGAACTGATCATTTGGATGGCTGGTTTTTTGAAAGGTGTCACAGCAAACCTGTTCACGGGTGCCTGTTGGTGCCCTGCTGTGTTTGGCAGTTAAAGGAGACCTCTACATCTCTGTGGAAGTAGCAAAAGGCCTGTGCACATTGAGAACAGTGTTTGCTTGAAGGTCAGAAGGAACCAGAGGATCATCTAGTCTCCTCCCCTGGGTGTGAGTTTACCCAATTACTCTCAAACTGAGTCCTAGAATTTGTGGCTGTCCAATGTGTATTTTCAGGAGGCAGCTCCCAGCAGAAACCCCAGAAACAGCAACTCGCTCTTTCACCTGGCTAATCACCCTCAGCGTTCAACATAATGTCTTGTTTCATGAGGGAATTGGTCTGATTCAGCTTCTAGCCATTAGTTCTTCCTTTGTATGTCTTTGCTAGCTAAAAAGGTTGCTGAGTACTCGGTATTTGTTTCCTCCTGGGGAGGAATCTGCTTGCACTGAATAAACTAGTCACTTGTCAGTCGTTGGGTTCATAAATAACTTACAGTGAGATCTTATAGTCTTGCTGGGTGTTTGGATATTTTTATTTGTTTTTGTTTTTTCCTCTAGTAGCCAAGGGTTTGGGGCCATTTTCTGTATCCTGTCTATTTTTTTCCATACAAAGCATGAACACACCATATATACACCTTCCTACATCTTCCTGTTGCCTGTTAATCTTTCACATTTAAGGAATAAATTAGCATTTTCATTTCTATTGAGATCATACTGGAGAGTATGCAGTCAGATATAATTCTTTGCAATGATGGGGCTCCATTGGGAACCACGGAGGTGTTCCCCTTCCGGCGGGTAGGTTTGCATTTCTGGCCTCTCAAACCTTGTGCCTGGATATGTTGAAACATGCTGGAGCTGGTTCGATCCTGACCACCGACGGGCTCTCTTCATGATTTACCATTTTATCAAAATTTATCAATGAGAACCTACTATAGTTTTCCTTTAAATCTGTCAAACCTTATTAGTATAGTAATGTTTTTTTGTTAGCAATCCTTATTAAAGAGTGAAGCCAAATGGGAGCCGAGCCTGTATAAGCTGTATGTTGTGATTTTGGTCAAGGGAACTATGCAGGTGGAAAAAGAAATTTAAAGAGATTAAAAGCTTGATAGGTAAAGTCACGCTGAGTTTCTGTGCTATATCCCTGCAGGCTTGAGCCCTGAAATTAGTAGGTCTGCAGCTAAGCTCAGTGAGTGCTCAAACTTCTCCTTAGTTAGCACACAAAGGCCCCACTCATCCATGCGAGCATTTATTTTCCTCCATAAATACTCTGTTTTAAACCTTTTTAGGTAGCAAGAGCCAGGTGTTTAAAAATTTCTAAAGCCATCAATAAAACAAAATACCCAAACGTGTGCAAGTTCACCGGAGACTAATTTGTTGTAGTCGCTGAATATAGACCTTGAAAATGCCGTGCTTCTGGCTTAATAACTGCAGGTCAGATCTTGTCTGATTTGCTGATTTCGGTGGGATTTTGGTAGGAATAAGCTTTGACGGAGGCTGTTTGGATGGAGTCTACAAAATTGAGGTTCTTGGATACCAAAAAGCGATTCCTGCGCTGGTGTCACTTGGCCAGGAGGCCACAGGCTTCTGCCGGGAGCCTTGCAGAGGAGGGCACAGGGACATGGGAGTGATTCTGCCAGGGAAAGGGAAATCCAAAGGGACTTCTTGGCTCCAGCTCCTGCCTGCTGCCCTGGAGAAGCCGCCTCGGGGCAAATCTGCTGCCCGTCTCCAGACGGGGACAGCTCAAGGCTTTGCACCAAGGAGCCCGTCATGCTCCAGGAGAGGAAACTGCACCCGTGGGTTTGTGCAAGGACAGGCAGCCACCGGCTGCAGAGCTGTCGGGAAAAGCAGATTTTTGGTGGTCCAACATTCCACTTTGTCCATTATGCCATAGGACAAATGGATAATCCTTCTGGGCTTGGCTAGTGTCGTCTCTTAAGTGGGAAAAGTAATTGCCGACCGCAGTGGATTGTGAATTTCTCAGATAAAACACACCCATAAATTCAGGTGTCTGCATTATTTATTACTATCTTTCACAGTTAGAGCCATTTCAGATAAATCCTTATCACTAATTTAGTCTGCATCTCTGTGTGGGTTGCAACTCTCCTGATTGGATTTCCCTTTCTTCTCCCTGCCCTTGAGCACCATCACACAAGTAACGCCGACTCATGGGCTTAGCTGTACGAAATACAGCTGTAAGCAAAGGGAATATCAGACCATAATTGAGGCTGCATTTTCAAGGAAGAAACGATGTGGCATTAAATGCTTAATGAGGCATTTCTTAAAATCAGCAAGACAGTGCTGGGAATATGCATTATAACTTCATTTAAAGTGGTTATGTCCCGTTTTCCTGTTGGGGTGTGCAAGGCCACCTCTTACCACGTTTAATGTATTAATTAATTGGCTATTGAGTAAACCTCGGGGGTTCTGTGCAGCACGGGCAGTGCGCGGGACGGGGCAGCACTGCCCTTTGTGAGCTGCTCGGGCTGGTGCTCGCGTGGATGGGAGCCGCGTGGGGACGAGTGCGTGGGCCTCCCTGCCGAGCCCGGCTCTCGGCTGCCAACCCGCGTGTGAAGCAGCGCCATGCAGACCAGATAGAGACGGGAATTACACTTGGTTAACGTGCATTAAAACTTTTGGCACCTATAAGCCTGCTGAGTTGAAGAATTCCAAGCAGTTGGAAATGCCTAGGAGCCCACCATGTTTCCTGCAGGTGCCACCTCAGACTCTGATTCACGTTCACCTTTTTTCACCAGAGGGTTTAATTGCCAGGCGTTTGGTCGCTCCTGGCTCCTGTCTGTTAAAAAACTGAGACCAAGCATTTCAAGTTGAATAAAATCCTTGTGTCAGTAATAAACCTAAAATATTTTTTTTTTGTCCCACTTTGCAGAGGTTTGCGGTGGGCGCAGGGGCTGATAGTGCCTCTTGCATTCAGCAGCTTGAGTGAACTGTGCTGCATTTTTCCACGAAGCCTCTGGAATAGCCAGGGAAGAGAACAGCCTTCCAATTTGATTTGGGAGCTCTGTTGCGTTGGAAAAAATTGCCGTTGGCAGAAGAAGTCGGTACTAATTGCGAGTGTAACTTAGTTGGAGAAGCAGGTCCTTGTTCAAACAAAATTGATAAATGTAATGGGATAAAAGGGGAAATGTTTTGTTACCTGCACAGAAGTGCTTTGGGAGTGTGCAGCTCCGAACCAAAACTGTGCAAGACATCCAGGGGTAAATGCAAGCTCTTGCCTTTTCTTGTTATTTGGAGACTATATCTGTAATACTGGATAAGTGTTATTTGTAATTGACTCTGCCTTTTAATCTCTAAGAGTAATAAGTATTTTTTTTGCCTGCTAATACTGGGTTAGTTGTCCCTGTTTGCAGCTTGCACTGAACACGTTTCTGCAGAGCTTTTCCTGAGCTGCAAGAATTTTAATTTAAGCATTTCAGACCCACCTCACCCATGCAGTCCCATGTTAATACTTTCCACCGAAGCAGCAGAAACCCACCGTTTGCTCAGCTACCAGGGAAAATATTTTGTAGAGGCTGTTTTCTTCCAAAGAGACATTTTAATCCTTATGGAAAACCATCCAGCAGGGCTTCTGGAGAAAAACTGTCATTTGTTAGTTCAAAAGAAGTTGCATTATCTGAGGCTAAACCAAATTGTGAAGTAATGCAGGACAAACTGGTGTCTAGAGGCAGTCGAGTCCATTGACCAGATGATTGGGAAAGCAAAATCCAGGGCTTCATGGCTGCTTGCAAAGGGCTTGGCAAAGAAAATAGTATCGAGCGGAGAGCTAGTAAGCACTGGGTAGGACTTGTTACAGATTGATATGCACAAATAATAGCGGCTAAAGCTAAGGTAGTGGGGCCTATCTAATGTAATCTCATCTTCCAATAAAAGAGATGCCTGACTATAGTTTCATCTACCAGAACTTACTATCCTGTACTGAGAAAAGACATTTAGTACTCATTTAATCTGCATTCAGATGAAAAGACACTTGTCTTATTATTTCTAATTCCTTCATAAATTTGGAATGATATTGCTTTCATGACCTTGTTATAATTAGCAGTTGCTATTTCTTGTTAATGAGCTATTACCTGCAAATTCGTATAATTCATCTGACAGGCTGCCAGCCTGACTAATTAACAAGGTTTGACCAGTATCGCAAACCTTCTGCAAAGGATGTTCTTCTCTGACACTAAAAAAAAGTTCTCTGAGGTTTTGTGTATAAATATATTCAATGGTTTCTGCAAAGAGGTCACAAAACCACCCTGCTAAGAAGTTTCTCTGTAACATTCATCCAGCACAGAGGCTATTCCTGAAAAATCCCATTTTGTACCCCACTTGCCCTGTGATTAAAATTGTGGTGGCAACGATGATGTTTCTAAATCCCAGGGAAGCACCATCCCTGCGAGACTTGCAGGAAAGATTTTAAAACAAGAGACCAGGCCACTCGGTGTAAAGAAGGCTTTAGACCTTTCCACTAGCAGAAAATGCACTTGAATGAAGGTTATTTTCCTATTTCTAGCAAAAATAACATCAGCTTTGAGGGCCTGATCAGCCCATCCCATGAGAGTGGGAATTCTTTGCACTTCAGTGGAATTTGGATCTGGCCCTAGACTGCCTTTTTGGCTATGCATTACTGCCTAGTTCCTCTCCACCGATTTCTCTTTCCCATATAAATAACAGGAAATACATTTCTCATTTCTGGGAGGTATTTTTTTGAGTGACATTAAGACGTATCTCCATGGCAGGATTTTTAGAGAAAGACATTTTGTAATGTTAGAACTGCTCAGTATAGATTTATTGATACACACAGCAATTTACCATAAAAAAAAAAAGAAAATCACTGCCCGAAATTATTTTCAATCCAAATAGACTTTGCCACGTTCGTCTGCATCACACATTGCAATTTTATGTGGACCAAATGCAGCACCCCCACTCCTACCTTGCTTCTCGTATGCTGTGAGGATTAGATTTTTTACTGCTTGGGAAGCCCTTAGAAACTAGAGCAATTAATTTTGCAGAAAACATGAGGAGGAAATTAATAATTCTACCTTCAGAGCTGTGTTTGAATGGTGGGAAGTAAATGATGCATCTGCCAGTACAAAAAGCAAAGGGAGGGGAACAAAATGTGCAGTAGCTGCTCTGAAGTCGACACCGTTCATCTTGTGCAATGCATGAGGCAATGGCTCTGCGGAAGAAACATAACGTGTTCGTGTAATTAGACTGTGCGGTAATGCAATTGCACAAGGAGGCCGTGTTAATGGTGCTGAGACGATCTTAATTCTGCTAATTCCTAGCTTTCAAGTCCCCGACTTTGCAGCCGTCGCTTCTTCGTGGTGCTTTTTGTGACCATGTTTAATGACGCTGTGATGGTGCCTGGGCGCTCTTCTCATGTGTCAAGATGCAGCTATGAAAGGTGGCCAAATGCATCTGAAGATACTGTCTGCCACAAATAACTGCCAGAATCTTTTATATATACATATATATATATATATACACAAACACACACATATATATTCTAAGTGTGGTTTAATAGTCAAAGCAAAGTGGTGGGTGCCTGAGCCTGGCTGCAGTGCGATTTCCCTTCTTTCAAAGTGAAATTAAAAAACAGCCTTCTTTCCCATGCATGCCTCTCTTCTGTTGACTTTACTTTTCCCTGCAGAAATCCAATGAAAATCAAGTGTCATTTATTTATATTTCCAATTACTGCTAACTGGTAAATTCAGGTGGATTTCATGAATAGTTTCAGCAACTTTATTATTCCCTTGGAGAACATTCATCTAGATTTACTTACAGTTTGAGTATAAAAAGAAGGATTTGCATCCTGATGGGCAAGGAGGAGGTCTCATCCTTCTTTCTCAGTTTTCTTTTTTCTCTTGCTGCCATGTGTCTTTAAATCTGTCTTGGGATGGCGACACGTTCCTTGTCTCGATAAAGCAGTGATAGATGGTCTCGGTAACTGTGTTTGCCTTCTCTGATGAGAGTATGTTCCCTCCATAAAAGAAATAAGAATTCTCTGCTATGGTCTTGCTATTGCAGTAGTGTCCATGTGGAATCTCCCTGGAATTGGTTCTCTTACTGCAACCCGGGTGATTGTGGTGTACCCCGTCCGTAAGTAAGGTGACCTCAGTTAGTTATATTAGTGTGGAAACTGCAGGAACTTATTTCCAGCAGTGTTTATGCTGAAACTACTGGCCTAACATAGGAGTTTTGATGCAGAGACACTTCTTTTTGCAGTGAGACATATCCCAAGGCCTCTGTTTGGCAGGCAGGTTGATGGTGCATTTAGCACTCTGGTGAACAGGAGCTTCAGAAGTTTTTCTTGGATAAGGCAGAGTGGAATAGGATAGAAATCCTGCAAAAACCTGAGCTAAAACTGTCAGTAAATTTACTTGCAACTTTCAGGAGTTTCCTGTTTTCTGATTGTATTTGGCTTTGGGAAGGTCCTCAGAAGAGTTTGAGCTTCTGGGCTTTGCACAAGCTGGTGGCCAGCCTGGCTTTCAAGCAATGGAGAGGGTTTGCCTGGGGACACTGCATCATTTACGAGATTTATGTGCCTCAGCACAGCCCTGTAATAAATTACCCGTGGCTCAGGGAAGAGGATGAGGAATGGCACGTGGGGCTGCCGGGCTCTCCGCTAGCCTGGGAATGAGGCCCGCACTGTACGCGCTATCGCAGCGTGTTCCCTCCCGACGGTGCGAAGAGGCAACAAACCCGGCTCTCACTCATGATTTCCAGTAGGTACAGTGCACGTTTATGACAGTATTAGGCTATCAGAATATATTGTGGAAGGGGTGAGCATCGCCTTGTTCAGGGGGAGAGCATGATGAATGCGCGATTGCCCCCAGACGGCTACCAGAACCGAGCGCACGCTTCTTGCATAAATACACCATTTATCTTCCCACAAAGCACGTCCGCGGCGCAGCGCTCCAGGCTCCCCGCATAGGGATGCCGCAAAACCCAGGTAGTAGAAGCTCCAAGAGCCTGGCAAGCTCCAATATTACTGTGGTTTCCACCTTCAACCTCACCCACCTCCGTGGGGAGGTAGGTGGGAAGGTATTGCCAGATCGCACTGAGTCCACCATGGAAAATACAGGAAAAATGTGAAACTAATACTATTCTTGCAGGCAGCAGCACACACGTCTGAGATCCCCAATTTAGACTCGGGAGAACATATGGCTCTTCGTGTGTGTCCAGATAATTAGCGAATCTAGTAAGCTTTAGCATAATCGAATGGATAATAACGAGGGAAATTAATATGTGAATAAATTTTAAACCTACAAAAAAAGTATAGTTCTGTCTGTGGCACACCTGGCTTTTGTGTGCGACAAAGTCAGAAATATTTTCGCAATAACTGTGCTTCTATATCAACAGGGGAAATTACCATTATCAGAGCTCCTTACGAGTCCATGATAATATCTGCATTTATGTGTAACTGGTTAGTCAGAAATCTCAGAAGATGAAATGATTCTGCTCCTAGACACTGTTATGAAGAGACCCGGTGTGTGGAAGCAGATGGGGAGAGCGGCTGGTAGGATACGACCGTCGGCAGCTCTGAAATAAAGTGCGACCTGCAGCTCAGGAAGTCCTTATATTGCCGATCGCTTGGAGGAGGAAGTGTGTTGCAGGGGAAGGATCCTTGTTTTCCCTTGGCGCTCATCCCAGTGCCCGTCAGAGATGGAGGACAGATGAACTCCTGGCCTGAGCCAGTGTGGCTGTTTTTATGTTGCCAGGATATTGTTAATTATTCAAGAGTAAAGAACACAGTCGTTCGACGAGCGCGGCAGCGGTGAAGAATGGTAATAGACTCAGACAACTGTGCGGGTTTTGACTGAGGTGTTGCTGATTTAATAAGCAGTCAAGACCTGAAGGAGTTCACTGTCACTCCATGGGCGCTTATAAAGTGTGGCTTTAATTTTGGAGTAAGATCTCTCCAGGCTGAGAGCTCTGCGCTGTATCATTTGTTAGCCCAGTGCCATGTGTACCCGTAAGTGCATCTGTGAGCAACCTGATGTGGAAGTGAACGACAGCAAAGACTTTAAAAGGCATTAATGAGTTGGAAGCAGGTCAGCAGTAGAGTCTTGGCTCGTTAAAGACGTCCTCTTGGTTCAGAATAATTGCCAGTGCAAGTTGGGCTGCGGTCCTCCGAACAGCCCAGCAGATGCAGATGAACTGGAGAAATAGAAATGAATCACAAAATGTCCTCTACCTTGTAGCTGCTAGGAGGAGGATGGGGAAATGTCCATTTTCAGCATTGTCAGCCAAAATAATGCATTATTATGTACACAGTTTCTTTAAAATAGAAAAGTTCCCTTGATTTGGTTTATCTATGTGAAATCCATATGTGTAAAATTATACTGTGCTGGATTATCGGCTAATGTGTAAGTCTTGGAGAGCTGCCTGTTTAGAGTAGATGATGATCTGTCCCATCGTATTTTATCGCTTTACTAGGAAAGCAACCCTATCATTCCAGACCTTCCCTGAGGCCAAAACTGGCGAGAGACTACTCAAAAAAGGACAATTTACAGATAAGCAGGTTTTCGTTCAAGCCTGAGGATCATTTTTGTGTTTGTTTGCTCTTCTTTTTTAACCTAAAACTAACTTAAAGAATTTCATGTTTTGTATTTTGAAATAGCTCTGCTTCTGCAAACAAATTGCTAAAATGACCTTTCCCCAAATCCTATTAGTGACCTCTATGTATAAGAGGTAATATAGTTTCTTCCTATCAGTAAAAAGGGAAAACCAAACAATGCATAGTCATGAGAAAGAAGATTTCATTAGAAAGGCACTAACACTAGGTTTGGACAACAGAAGTTTATTAGCTAAGCCTGCAGAAATCAAAAAGTTTATTAAAAAAAAAAATGGATCATGACAGATTCCCTAGTTTTACTGTTTTTCTTTTTAAATGAGCATGTAGGTCATTTTGCATTGTTAGGATGCACTATATCACACAGATTATGTCTTTTTGGAGCATTTCTTGCTAAAAGTTGACCCAGTGGTGCAAATTCTCAGTCATCTGGGGTTTTTCTTGTGCAAGTATTCCCAGCACCATCAGCCTATGGACACTCAGAGCTTCAGGAGATACAGGATCATTAGTTCATGCAATTCCTTCTCTTGTGCATTATGAGCCATTAGGTTTCTCAGTCACCCTCTACATTGAGCCCAATAAAATTAATATATTCTAAGAAGAGATCCAGCCTTGATCTGTAGATGCCGAGGGTTGGAGAATTCATTGTTTCCTGGAATCACCTGTTCCAAGTGCCGTTCATATTCACTGTTCCAAATAGGTGCTCTCTTCCCAATGGGAACTTTTCCAGTGGCTGCTTTCAGCCACTGATTCTTCAGTCGCCTTTTCTGCTGGATTAACAGGTTCTCCATCATCTTGCAGTGAAGTCTTGTTACACTGTCACGTACACTGTCACACCTCTCAGTCCTCTGTTTGGCAGACTGCATGTGCCAGCACTTGGATCATTGCAGTTTGATGCTCCTCTTGGCCCTTCCACAGTTCAGCCCTTTCTGAGGTGCTGGCTAGAGCAACATCTCAAGACTTGGTGGTTGTAACAGAACTAGTTGCATCAGGAAGGAAATATTCGGAAACCATGACTGGAGATGGTAAATTGAGGATCTGGCCAAGTAGGTAAAATAGCCCTGTAAATTCCTGCTGGATATGGTGGGACCTGGTCCATGTCTTTGCACAGGGAAGAGAAGAAACGTTGTTCAGCACTGGATGCTGCCAAGCAGTTTAGTTAAATTTGCTGCAGTCAGCCAGTCCACATTTGGCATACAAAGAAATTGCACACAACTTGCTGAAATGTAATCACTGAGTCACATCATTGAGTGCTTAATCTCGAGGAAAGTTAACTTTTTCGGCACAGGCTGGAGCACATCAGCAGGATTCTGCCTCGTTTATCCCCAGGTGCTGATAGTGCTTCTGCTCCTCTTGCTAGAGAGATCGTGGGCATTGCTTTGGGAGCTGCTTTGATGTCGTATCACATTGCTTTTACCACACACATCAAAAATGCAAAAGCACAGCTTGTTTACTGTAGCTCCACAAAGGGGCAAGAGCGCTTAAATCAGAGAAGTTGCCAATACCAACATCTGAGTGTGTCGCCTTCATTATTAGACAGATCTCTGGGGCCTTTAAAACATGGCACCATCTAACGAAATCCACCAACAATGCAAATGGGGCTATTCCCCTTACTGTACTTGGCAGGAATCTGTTAAATTATCAGCTCTTCCTTTGGTAGCTGTGCCAGGAGGAATAAAATGCAAAGACGGTGCCTGTTTTTACTGACCGCACAGCTGCATTCCCAGGCGGAATTGCCAAGTCATTTTTTGACATTCCTCCTTTAACAGCCGGGCTCCTGCTCAGTGTGCTAATTTCCTTGATGTCCTCTTCCCAACATGTGATATTCCTTTGAAACATCACTATTTATTTGTTTGACAGTTGCAATGTCAATGACAAGGGAACAGTGAGTGGCTGTAGCTCTGCACTAGTAAGTTGCAAGTGAGAAAGCCAAAGTCCTTGTGGAGTTTTGAATCTCTTTGCTGTGTCACAAGAGGTGATGAGATTTCCCCCATCTGCAGATCCCCGAAAGGATTTTGGGTATTTCAGGTCATGTCTATTAGAGGGTCATGTTCTATCCATCAGCATTAATGTGTTTCTGACAAATCAGAAAGGAAATGGGAAGAGCAGCCTGTAAGGCAGCAGTGGTATTTTTGCTTCAGTCACTTGATTTGACATTTGTCTTTCAGAGATTGTGTCAAAAAAATCCACCCCTCTTTTTCACTGTTAGCCTCTTTTGACTTCAGGTGGATTTTCTCACCTCTATTTCTGTGTTTGTTCTCTTTGATATCTCTAAAACAGCGTCCCGAAAGCGTGAATAGGCCTGTCTAGTGGAGAAGCTTCTTGCCTGTGATTCTGCTTTGGATCGGAAGGCAACAGTCAAAGATTTTCTAAATCCCTTCTCATCTCTGTCAGTCCAAGCCACCAGCAAATCAGCCATCCATAGCACCTGCGATTACACCCTAGGCAGAATCTCTTATGGTCTTCAGCGTCCTTGGGCATTTGCTATTCTGCAAAACTTCTCCAAGCTATTTCAGGCTAAAACTGAAGTGCTTACATGGAAGAAGATGGGGAAAGAATGCAGGAACAGAGCAGGTGTGACTTGGGCAACTATAAATAATCTTAGGAGACTTTTCATCTTGTTCCCTGCTCTTGAGATGTATAGATTCTTTTAAAAAAATGAAAGCAAGGGATTCCAAATATATTTGAGACTTTGCATACGAAGTTTCTTCTCACCTGTGACTGGACAGTCATTATCTGCTTTCAAAGCACTCTCAAGTAAGCTTGCTAATGACTCTCTTTTTTCAGGGAAGAAAAGGAAATCAAGCTACACTTTCTATATTCATAAATTCTTTTGAGGATTCTATTCTTAGAGTGAGACCCTGATGAAATACGGAATTTTCGAAGTAATGGCAGTTTAGAAATAAGAAAATAGGATGATCTAATGACTAGCCAGATTCAAAGAAAATACAGGTGATCTCATGGGAGAGCTTTTGTGTCTATTCAGACCCTGCCTGCCAGAGAGGCAACAGGAAGTTAAAGTGAAATTTGTAAGTGGCAAAAAAATAATAATAATATTTCTTCATATACAGAAGGGTAAGGTCGTTCTTGTAAAGGTCAGTTCTGAAGATGAAAACACAATTGAACATGAAATTCTGCCTTTCTAGGTATCTTCAGAAAGATTAGGTCACTAATATAAGCATATTTGCTATTATTTTGTGTTTCATAAAAACAGCAATTTAGAAAACCTCTAGTGATTGACGCTTATCAATTTTCATAATAAATTGGCTCCTGAAGCCTTTGTTAGGGATGTCAAAGGCAGCTGCTGCTGAGTGCTGCAGGGGTATTGGTACCTCCCTGTATGTCCTCAGGAGGGGTGGTACTGAGTTAATAATGGCAGTAATTGATCTAAATTAGCAGGATGCCGAGCTTCTGGAGGAGCCGGGACAGTCGGTGGGAGCCCTGTGTGTGCTGGGGTACAGGCAACCCGCAGGTGACGGGGATGTGAACACGGTCTGTGAGTATTGACGAGCCCAAGGGGACTGTCGGTGGGAGTGTCGGCGCACCCTTACTAATAGCCCACTAATTGTTTGCTGGTTTCTATTGATCTTTAAATTGCATAAAGTCAAGATCAATTTCCTGAGTAATGTGTCTGACAGTTGTAAGCAGTATCCAATATAATAACTGAACTTGGGTCATCTTGTCTGGAACGGACACTGTAAACGTCTGCTTATTGGTATTCACTCGAATAATGCTTTAGTGATGCCCCTGGGGAAGCTGTATCTCACAGAAGCTCTGGGCATTGAGGGAACTTTCCTACTGCAAAAAGATGGGACCCTATTTTCTTCCTCTATCCCTCACTTCTATCCATCTGGTTGCAGTAGAGTTGTCCCTTTTCCCTGGTCCCGTGAAAACATGCAGCTCCTGCAACCCATACATGGATCCCATCTTGGGGTTTCCTCATTCCCACCCATCCAGTCTGGCAATGAATAGGAAAGGGACCCGTCACAATTCCTGCCTTAGATACATTCTCCAAGTTGAGAGGAGCTGGCCTGTTTCTCTGCCAATCATACTTCCTTGCTGGAAACTGAAGCATATTCATTCTTGCCTACCATCACCAACTCCCAAGAGTTAAAAGACAGAAGTCAAGCTCCAAAAATGCCATGAGATCATTTTAGAATGTGTGTAAATACCGGAACGGTCTTCAGGCATTTCTGGACATTTCATCATACTTGAATTAGGTCATTGAACTTCAGTTTTCTCCATGGCCATCAGGATAAAATTTGGAATTTTCATCCACATCCGTGCATCAAGAAGCCAGAACACTAACACATTGCTGTGTGCAGCATCATGCAGCAGTGCAATTGGAAGAGTTGTCATTGATGCGTTTTCCCTCTTATGAAATCTTTGCAGCATTTGCTGCTTCACAGAGAATATAATCCAAAGCATGGTTGTGTCTGCCCTTCAGCTCAGAAGTTTGTCCCCAGCTGTGGCTGGATTGTTAAGGTGTGTAAAGGAGAGAGGTGCCTGTCTGAAGTTTGCAGTGGCATTAAGGGAGGTCTAGACACTCCGCTGTCCCCATCTGTCTCCTTTCCTCATTCAATGCTTTCAACACAATGGGGTTTTTTTGGTCCTAATGAGAGAAGTTCACAAAGAATTACAAATGGAAAAAATACCCCAGCCTGCCCTGTGTTTTCTTTTAATTAATCACATAGTGTAGTAGTAAGCTCAGTGAGACACTGCTCCTCTTATACTCAGAAATCCTTCTGATTTGAGGGGGAAGCTTGGCTGTGCTCTGAGAATCGGATCGGAGCTCCTGGTCATTCAGTCCAGCTGCTTTCACAGGTCTCCTTTGAAGTTCTTCTGCCTTGTGTCTCTCTCGCAGTGAATTTCAAAAGCCGGTGTAGGTTTTTCTGCGATCATTAAGATAAGCAACAGGCGGCTGTGCGCTGAGCAGCTTCCTGCTCATTGCGATCACAGAGCAACCTCAGTGCCTGTCTGCACTGCGCTACCGCTGTCGGGCTGGCCGACTGCTGCTATCTGACTTAATCCCTTCTGTCATTTGAATAACCTTCATAAAGCTGGGAGATTTCATCATGCCTGGCTTACCTCACTCTGCCATTTGCACTTGTCCTCTTGATTTTTCCTTTTCCATGCTTCCTCTGTCTCAACGCACCTCTTTGGGCTTCATCACTGTGTTCTGCAAGTATACGTGGCCCTGCACCTCCTTGCCCCAGATTGACTCCCTGTAGCCTTTCATGGATGATTGCTTGGCTGTTAAAGAAGGCTCATCTTGTCTTCAGTTGCAAATAGTGGCTCATTAGTGGCAAAACCTCTGCTGAAGTGCACTTGGCATAAGGAGCCTGGGGTCCCAAAAGATGAGATGGTTCCTCAAGCAAAGGGACATGAGAGCAGTTGGTTCCAGTCCTGCTGGGCATCAGTTGGGCTCACACGACCATCCCAACGTGATTCTCAGTGGTTGGGGATCAGCTTGGCAGGGGGTTGGGTCTAGAAGGAATCCTGTGCAGCGACTGAAATCTCTTCCTGCCTCTGTTCTGTAGTGGGAAAGGTTTATGTGAAAATTTTGTACCTACTGAGTTGTACTGAGATGAAACTGGTGGCAACATGCTAAGGGCTCATGTATAGAAGTGTTTAAGTTACAGGCTCATGATGACTGAAGTGGGTCAAATCTACTGAAATAGCTCATTTTCCGCAGTCTGACTGAAAGAAGAGGAACTCTCCTAGCAGTGGTGTTCAATGCATGGGCCATATTCTACCTCAGTGACAACATTTTTTTAATTTCTTGCCCTTAAGTCTGAGATCTTCCTTCCTTAAAAACAAAATAGACCTTAAAAAAGAAGAATCATTATTACTGCTCCTTGGCCTTTGCTTTTGACTAAATGGCTGTACCTGGCTGAGTTGTTAACAAGGGCTCTGACAAACATGAAGAACCAAATACACAGAAAATTCCTCCAGCAAGAAATGAATAGATACTAATGATAAGTACAAAAAATAGTATGTCATCTGGTGACATGCTCGGTGCAGGATTGGTTTCTCATTACTGCAAGCCAAGTCGAGTAGAACTTGCAGTTTGCCCTTTACTGTAATTTATATCTACTAAAGCTCTAAACAGATTCATGAAAGACAGAACCCAATCCATATCTATCGTGTTTTACGTCTGGGTGAAGAATATGGGTATTACTTTTATTAAGTTTCATGAAATATCTGCTCTTATATTAAAAGTGAGAGGTGGTTCTTTGTCAAAGTTTATTTAAGATGGGTTGGGGGTTGAGTGCAGCAGGAGGGGAGGCTGCAGGAGAGGAGAGAGGAGGTTAGTTATGATTTTTATCTTGGTAAGGGTAGAGAAGCCCTTAAGGGCCCTTAAACACTTTTCCCCTTGGGGGAAGGCACGCACAGGAGACTTTCCTGCATAGTCAGAGCCATCCATAACATGACAATATTTTCTGCAAGGCTTCTTAAACACATTTTACCAAAGTAAATTGATCCTGACAGAAGCCTTCCTGTCCCTGCACAGTTCTCTCCTGAGCAGGGGCTGCTGTCATGCTGAGGTTTGCTGGGTTTGTTACCCTCTACTAGGGACTTCCAAACTTGGGGACTGCAGATGGCTTGGAGCTTGCTAATGCTACCCTGAAGAAATTTTCTGAAATAGGGAATTACTGAAATAATTTACAGAAGTGCTTTCTCTAGGAACACTTCAGTAAGCCAGCAGGTCAGCATTCGAGCACCTTACTGACCTGGTGGTGTTTTCCTTCTCGGAAAAGCTGCGGTGACGGCAGAGCTTTCCCAACTTCCCAAACCGCACTCAGCCCCCTCAGAGCAGATCCCGGGAGCCGCTGTCAGGAGCAGTAAGAACAGAGCTGCGAGTGGGCAGGGGGCTGCTCCTGGGAGCTTATTTGAACCTTAACTATCCACGAAGCCTGCACAGCGCAATTGCAGGAGCAAAGCAACGGCGCATGGAAGGACTCTTGGCTGTTAATAAAACGGCAGCAATGAAATGGCAGCAGAGAGGGTTGGTTTTCGGCTGGGATCAGGTTGGTCTCGAGAGGTGCGTGCCGGGCTCCTGGCATTTCCGAGAGCTCATTTTGAAATCAGCCCAAGCAGCCGTGTTCCTGAGTCCCTTCTCTGTCACCACCTGCTGTGAAACTTCTGACTGTTGTTGCTTTTCCATTGTGTGGAAAATTTAGGTCGGCCGCTAACAAACTGCAGCAGTAATGGGGTGGTGCTCTCTGAGGTGGTTTAAGGAAATAAAGTGATGTTTAACACCCATGAATGTCCAGGCATTGCTGGCATCATTGTGCGTGCACAGAGGAGTCAAAGAGGTCCAAGGATAAAGCTCAAATCGGGTGTTTTCTTGCAAAATACTGAGTAAGTAAATCACTATGATTTGTCTTTTTTTTCTTTTTTCAGAGTCATAAAGCGCTGCAGTATCTAAGAGTCTTATCTGCCAAATGCATGTATTTGTACTTAACTTGATAACAGTTGGCATATTTGTGTGTATCCAACTCCAGATAAGGGAGCGTTTGGAGGACCAGCCTTAGGCAGCAAAGGGGAAGGTGCAGGGCAGGCATTTAGATTGCAATGGGAACCTCCTGCTTTCTTGGTGCAGCACTATGTCTAAAACACACATTTGGTCAACTTTTATTAATTGTTTTGAAGCTATGTAGTTCATGATAGATATTGACTATATGTCTGGGCCATCTAGGAATATAAAAAGAATGTTCTTATAATAAGAGATTTAGGTATGTCTAACCCTGATACCAAAACTTCCTCGAGTGAAGCCAGAGTCAAGAGCAAGTTTTCAAGTCTGTCCATCAAGCTCCATTAAAGATACGTGTGTGCGTGTGTTTAAAAGGTCTATACAAACTTTGCCATTGCAGACTTGAGACTAAGAGAGAATGGATGGTCCTGCTAAACTTTGCAGATAATCTTCAAGCCCTTTGAAGCAGGTACTTCATGAGGACCAGATGGAGTGAGATTTTTCTCATGTAACTTTGTTTTTCATCAAAAATAATTTCCTGCAAGGTGGCATTTAAAGAATTGAAGGGTTGTGCTACCTAAACCTGCTAACTGTGTGCTGCCCTTGGACAAGAGCACAAGTCTGCTTGGGAGCAGAAGTAAGGGCTGGTGTTTGGTTATGCCGGAGAAGGAGTAGAAGTACAAGCGCAGCTCCGCCAAGGCTGGGCTTGTTGCTTCAAGGAGGAAGCAGGTTTCTCAGAGGAGCTGGGGGATCCTTTGGAAAACTAGCAGCTGCAGAGCCTCATGCACAGCGGCAGGAACTTGGTTTCTGTTGTTTCCAGAAGCAGTCCGGGGCCAACTGAGAGAGACCATTGCTGCTTTCTCTGAGGCAGAGCTGAACTCGGAGCTTTCCCCTTTTCTGGTCTCCTGGCACAGGCTGGTCCTGCAAGTCCATGCCAGAGCATCTCTTGTATTTCCCCAATTTCTTTGAAACCATCCTCATGGTGGGAATCAAGGGCTATGACGAGATAGATGGACCATCTGTGGTGATAACACACTGGGGCTTCAGTAACACTCTTGCTGTTCTCTCTTTTTTCCACTTTTCTGCTCTGTCTTGGCCTCCTGGCTTCTTGCTTGATTACATTATTAAGTGACAGTCACTGATCCTCAGCCCCTTCATGTCCCCCCAGCACATGGTTATGAGCATTTACCATATGCCTCCAAGCCTGGATGTGTTCCGGCTTGGAAGGTGGTTTGTTCACGGGCCTGGGATGCCTCCCTCAACTCCTCTCCGATAATCACGGCCTCAGGATGCGGCTTGTAAGCAAGTCTGGGCCTGCCTGTGGAGGCACCACAGGGAGCCCTTCCAAAACTGTGTCAGCAGTTTGAAAGAGGAAGGTTTCTGGCAAAAAAATAATTACGGGATGCGGAAGCACTGGGTAAAGCAGAAATATTGTGTCCCACAAGAAAGGCTGCCCGCTTTCCTCTTCTTTCTCTGTCCCGCAGCTGAATAATGTCAGGATGAATCATTCGTATTGTGTTTCTGTGCTTACATGAGTGCCCTTGAGTGCAGCCTGTGCCTTTGGATCCCCTTTGGATCCCCATTTTCAGCGGAAGTCCTTTAAAATTTTAAACTTGCAACTGGCACAAATTGAAATTTTGGCTGGTAGCACCCAATAAAAGAAGGCAGCGGCCTAATGCAGTCTCACTGGATCAGGACTGAGATTCAAAATGTCAGCACTAATCACCATCTTTTAAAATTTAAGCATCACTTGTACTTACAAATTGCCTTTTTAAGTGAAAATCTAGTATGTGAGCTGCTCTCTTCAGCTCCAGCCATAACAAGAGGTGCATTTCATGCATGTGTGTATGAGGAAAGCTTTGAGATTGCATCCATGCAACCTCGTCCCCCATCACTATTCTCCGCAGAAGGTGTTTGGGTCTGCTGAAGGGGTTTGTGTGGGTGATGAAGATCTCAGAGGCTGAAGGCTGCCTCTGCGGGCAAGGCAAAGGGACGAGCTTGAGCTGTCAGCCACCCTTCTGCTCTTCTGAGGTCTTCAGAAGAGGTTCGTTCGTGGGACTGAACTCCGTCAGGAATGAAGAGCGGTGGCAGGAAACGCATGTGCTTCTGAAGTGCAGATTCAATAGATAAACCTAAAGAACCTGGGAGAGTGGTTTCCATGGTTAATTTTCTCTGTGTTACTGATTTTTCTTCTTATTACGTTTGAAATTGAGAGCGCTTTGTTCTGCATTAGTAGCCAATGGCACTAAGCTGTAGAAATGAGACTTTGCCGAAATATAGGGCAGGAAGAAAGAAAAGGTGTGAAAAATTGAGATGACAAGGTCATGTTGGTGACTAGTGATGTGAAGGAAGGAAATTTGTACCCAGTGTCTTTGATGAGCAGTTAGAGGAGGAGACCACGCTAGGCAGGGGTGCCTGCAGAGACCAAGCTGGCATGTCTCGAGCGCAGATGGTGTAAAACAAAAGGAGATGGAACCGTTTCTGTTTGAAATGAGCGTATCTGAGAGGCAACGATTATTCTCTCTTTCAAGATGGAGACATCTGAGCGTATTATCAGTTGGGAGGAACCCAAGATGAGCTGCAGACGGCATCCACATGTCTGCACCTGGAAGGGAGCTACCAGCACGTGCTGGTGGCTCTTCCACCGCGGGCACTGGTGGCCTTGGCAGACGTCACCGCTCGGGTGTCTGTGCGGTGTGAAGGGGCTGCTCAGACCTGCCCTGCGCAGTCTGTTTGTACCCAAGAGCTTTGCTGCTCTACCTGTCTGTGTAAGGCTTCTCCTCCGCCCTGCTCAGCTGTGGTCCCCAAGTGCAAAAAATGCAATTAGCTATTCATGAGTAGATGTGTGTGTTCATTTAATTAGCAAAATACATTGAGGACACTGCAAAGCTAGACGTTTCCAGAAATTTAGTGCACTGAAAAATGTTGGAGGTGGGGGGGGGGTATAAGATTTTTTTGACTGAAGTAGCCAAGTCTCCCACCCTACCACCCCGGCAGCGTTTCAAGGTGATTGGAAGTGGAAAAAGAAAACCTGTAGCTAAAGGCAGGCCAGCCGACTTGTGCGAGGGGCACTCATGCTCCTGCGCTGGCCCTGGTTGGAGTTACATAGCCCTTGTCTCCATTCAGTCGGGTGTGAAATTCTTGTCTGTGAAATGGCCCTTGCTGGACGCTGCGGGGCTCATGGCCTCGGGTGAGGTGGCAGTGCCGCTTCTTGGCGCCCTGCAGCGCGTCCCGTCCGGGCTCTCGCTGCGGTTCTGTTCAAGCGAGCCTGAAGCGCCGTCATCCCGGCCCTGCACAGGACTGGACAGGACTGGACACCACGAGCAAAGTGCAGGGAGCTGCAGTCCAGGGCGCACACACACTGTGTGTCATGTTGTCCCCTCCTTCACCTCCCCGGAGGTCATTCCCTGTCCCCTTGTGGATCCCTGCTGGATACACAGGAAACCTTGAACCACACTGAGGTTTAATGCCGTGATTCCTTGACCTCCCTCTTAGCACTCATTATGGGGTCGTCTCCCAATTACTGCTCCTGAAAGGGAGATTGTTCCTTCTTTTCAGTCGGCCCTGCTTGTGGTTGGAATTGTGCAACGTGGGAGCACTTTCCGATGCCTCATCCAGCCCCATGTCCCTGCAGGGAGACTCTCCATCAGAGCGGAGCCCACCTGGCTGCCCTGGCACTGAGTGATCGTGAAACTTGCCCATAACCGCGCGATTCAGCAGGGACAAATTCAGATGGTGAAAGGGATGAAATGCAGCAGCATAGGAGGCAAGATATGAGAGGCCTCCAGTGAAACAGCAGAGTATAAACCATACCGGGAAGAGAAGCTTGTTCTGCATCCCCGAGGCAGCACAGATGTCATGGTACGGACTCAGGCTTTGGGAAGGAAGAGTTTAGTCAAGACAATTCCTGCCAAACTGAACTGAATTCATGTCTTTTTCTGAGCCCCAGCCCAAGGAAGAAGTAATCAGATAAGGAAATAATGTTGCTTTTTGCAGAGAAGTAAAGGAAATTTATTTAGACAAGCTGGTCCCCAGTGTGATAGTTGGAAAATGTTACCCAGCCTTTTCTGCCTCTAATATTCATCAGAGTTGGCAGAATAAGACGTGGAGAAGAACTTCTGCAAAGTGAAATACGGCAGCTGCCACAAGGCAGCGAACGACCCAGTCTCTTGTGGTGCCACCTCCCCTGAGCGCCGGGATGGGAGGCTGCAGTGAGATGCGGGTGACGTTTGTGTTCCGTGTGGCAGAATTTGGGGAATTTGAACTGTTCTGGACCACAGTGGGATTTTTGTTGCTTTTCTCTCCTATTTTGTTTTGCTTCATTTTGGATGGTAGCTGGAGCTTTCCCAAGGGAGAGAAAAGCAAGTCTGCAGCTGGTTATTGTAGATGTGAAGGCCCCAGCAAAGTTTCTAGCACTAGAAGCAGCTCAAATAACAATCTTGACACTGAAGTGTCTATGTTTTCATATTACATCTTGCAGGGAGCAGCTTCCTTCCTTTCTTGCCGCTATCACAGCTGTGATCACAGCTAAGAAAAGATAAGCTCTAAAGAAGAGCAAAGCTTTTCTCTCTCAGGAAAGGTTCTGTAAGATCCTGCACCTTGCTCCTGGTAGGCAGGTCATGATGGGGTATCCTAGGACTACAGGACTTTGTGGAATCAAAGTCTTTCTCTTCGGGAGGCCCCTGAGATGTTTTCAACACCAACCACCCAGGTTTCAAACTGAATTCTCAGAAGGCTGCTCTGGGTTAACTGGTAATACAGCTCACCCAAACGGACCAAAGGTTCGTGCCGAGTTATCTGCAGCGTGTACCTTCCCTCTCCTCAGTGTGGTTCAGATTTGTAGCGTCTTCCTGTAAGCTCTGGTGTCCCTCGCCCCCAAAAGTTGTTGGATGTGCACTTGAATTTTTTGTTTCCTTGTTTTTTGCAAGTTCCCCTGTAACCACATTGACCACATTGTAGCCCAGAGGTGACCTTTTACGACTTGATTCCTTGCCAGGGATGTGAATGTCAGACTTGTGTCTGCATTTTTTTTTTCATTTCATTTTAGGACAAAAGATCTGGTCTCCCATCCTTATGTTTGCTTTCCACATCACATCAAGAGCTGCAAAGGCTTCTCTGAACCTGTGTTCCTCCCGTGTTATGACCCATAACATATCCATTTGTGTGAGGAAAAAAGTTCTGGAACAGACCCAAGGAGTTCTGCATTGTGAACTCTGTGATTTGGTATTTACCAGGGGAAACTCGGGTTTATTAGACCCCTGTGTGACTAAAATTACATTTAATATGTGGTTAATGTCAGGACAATTCTCCTATCATCTTCTGCAAATCACAGCTGTCAGAGGGAAAAACAAGTCATTTTCAGCACTGCACATGCCTGAACTGATAGATTATGTCTCAAGACACTGAGCACGAGGGGATGCCACCGTATCCCTTCAGGAAGGAATAGGCATAACTCAAGAAATTGCCTGAGTTAATAAAATTTCTTACAACCCTTAGATCTTGAACTACTTGCAAAACTCTTGTATCCTACTTACGTTAGGTCTTGTATCTTAGTTAAAAGATCCTTAGCTCAGGGTTCTAGGGGAAAGAAACAAGAAAAAAAGAAGAAAAGAGAGGGGAAAAAAGAGAGAGAGAGAGAGGAAAACTTTATTAGTGAGTGTTTTCAGTCTGATGGACATTCTTTTAGAAAAAGGTCAATCTTATACTACTATTTTTTCTACCATTACTTCTTTTCCGGTAAGGAGAAATAAGTGTTTTCTTTAATTTTGACAAACGAGAAGAGATTAAGCTTCCCTGTAAATTCTCTACTGAGGAACTGCGGTGTAACACTGACTCGCTCAATGAGCAAATTACAGATGGTATCTATTGAACTGTGTTTTACCGTCTTACTCTCCTTAAGTGTTATCTCTAAATTTAAGTAAATAATAAATGAGAATTATTTACTGGAGTTGGCTCGGTAGAAAGGTCATTCTTTGTGGCTGTAGATTTTCTTTTCCACTTTTTTAATATATACGGCCTTTATTTAAGTCTCACTGTTGCCCTGGCTCAGCATAACACTTAAATGCCTGCTCAAATTTAATCAGCGAGGAAACCTCTCGCTATTCAGCAAAATGTTCAGGCGTTTGCTGAATTTTAAGCACATCAGTCGGTCGTTGCTTCTCCTCTGAGCACAAGCTGATCTCAGTAGCTGTGTCCTCGATGGTCCTTTTATACGGGGCAAGTGGGAACGTGCGTCATCCTACCATGAACCATGGCCAGCCCTGTCCCCTCTGGATAAGAGCCACCTGCGTCGCCGAGGCTGAGCAGGGTGACAGTTGTGGCCGTGTTCATTGTCAGGGGTGATCAGCATCTCTCTCTTCATCTCCCTGAGCAGGGGCCAGCACTTTATTTCAGGAAGGCTAGAAGGGCTTGGGATGAAAGGGGTTGCAGCAGCTGCTTCCCCTTGCGTCTCCCCTGTCTTAGCCCTCCCTTCCCGTTCTCCTTCCTCATGTTGGGATCATGGCTGGTCAGCAGAGTGAGGAAATGACTCGTGGCATCAAAAAGCATCAAAATGATCTTTGGGACCTTGTTACCAGAGTAGTATTTATTGCTAGGCCCTCACATGCCTGCGGCAGCCCACCAGGGAGTTATTAGCATACTGTTTAGGGAGAATTAGGCTTTTTGTTAACGTCTCAGTATAAAACTGAGAATGAAAATACGCAGCCGACTCCGCTTTAGACCCGGCGTGTGTTTATTTCAAAGAGCCCAATCTTACTTACAGGGCAGGACATCATCAGCATGATGTGCCAGTTTGTGTTTGCTGCCTCTTCTCTAAGGAGGAATATCCATTTTATGTTCTTCATTGTGTTAACGCTATCGTTCGCATGTTTAAATATCAATGAACACAAAAGTTGAAAGAGGTTTGGTGTCATTTCTTTAGAGTCTGTTGCTTGAACGTCCCCCCTGTCCCCTAGCAAGCGGGAACCTGCTGGGAGAGACTTTCCCTTTGGATGTCCGTGACAGGCAGGAGCAGCCCAAACCCCTGGCTCTGCCCTTGCCCATTACAGTTTCCCACACACTCGTAGCCTCGTGCCCTGCATGGACTTTCCAGGACTGCTTCCAGCCTGTTTGGCCCTCTCCAAGGTCCTGTCCAAAACAGGTACCAGGAGACATTTATGTTTTGGTGTCCAAGGTGTCAGTTTTGTTAAATTGGGAGCACCTTAATAAGTGCCAGGACGCGCTCCCCTGGCCTTTGTGACTGCCTGCATCAAGGGCATGCTTTTCTCTCAATCTTTTTTTTATTTATTTAAGAAACTTTGTTTTCTTTAGTAATATTTGTGCACATGAGAATGCCCAAAAGAACCTAGGGCAGTTTCTGAAGCGATGCCGGTGCCTCGCAGCCCTCCCCGGCAGTGCAGGATCCGCTCTGCGCATCCGTCCCCACTGCGACTCGGTGCCGCCCAAGCTCCAGCCCTCGGCTGCCACCTCTGTCCGAGCTCACCGTGACCAAGGACTTCGAAATCTCTTGCCCTGAGGCAGCATCGAAAATGGGATTTTAGATGATTGAGATGGGGGGGCTGTTACTCTGTGAGATTTTGCTTTGATTGATTTTGGTTTTTATTTTTTTTTAATGTTGTTTTCCAACAGGAGCTTGGAACATCTGATAAATTTTTATCAGCAACATTTCAGTGCGGTTAGGTTCTGTTTTTCTCTTTGTGCGGGAGTCATGGTCAATAGCCATGGCTGCAGGCAGTGTTTCCACGGGGCCTTGGCTCTGTTCTTGAAATTAGAAGTGGGTTAGGCTGTAAGAAAGGATGGCAAAAAACCCGACTCTTTTCTTAGCAGCAACTTGTCTGGAGTGGGAGCTGGTTTTGTTTCATGTTTGGAGTTCTGCAGCTTGCTTTTAGTGAGTTGTTTTTTCCTGCTATTTTCTATATATGTCATTTGCTCAGTTAAGTCATCGAGAAGAGCACAAATATATCAACGCCGTGTGTTTTTGTGATGTCTTGGGGCATAAGAAATAAGAGCAGAGCAAAAGGAGAGTTAGAATTAAGGTCATAAATTACTGAGGTCAAAACAAGACCTAAAAATCTTCTGCATTTTTTTGGTCAAAGTTTTTTACTGAGTTCTTAGTGCCAGAGACTTGCATTAGTGAAAGAATTCTTACACGAGTGAATAGCCAGTTTAATACATGTCACATACTGCCACTTATTTTCCCCACATATCAGTGCAGCTGTCAAAATATCATTTTAGTGGCAAACATACTGTTCACAACACTCAGTTGTATTTAGGGGAAGAGCACCTCCTTTGGACGGTTTCTTTGCAGAAATTTGGAGAATGAAACAGTCTAGAGAAAAAAGGAAAAAATATGTATATTTTTAAATGCTGTTAAACTGATTTGAAATGGCTAGAGGCTAGTTAGATTCTATTTCAGTATAATTTGACCTTATTAAAGCAATTATTATCACTAAGTAAAGCAGGTTTCTTTATGTATTAATTTTGTTTAAAATGCTTTCAGTTCATTAATTCCTGGGCTGATGTTTAATTATGCAAATGTTTGGAAGTCATATCCTGGTTAAAATCTGCTGGCTGCTGGAATAGATTTTTTGAAACAATGTAGGATTTTCTACCTTTTATTTTTTGGCAGCTTAAACAATTTGATTTGTATGTGTGCATTGGTTTCAGGGGGTCCAACAATGCTCACACAAAACAGTCACTGATTTACATCAGACATTCATCTGCATGGGGGTAACATGATTTAACTCACAGCTAGTTATGTATTTTGTAGAAAAATGAAGTAAAATGGGCAGGGAAAAAAAAAAGCAGCCCAGGTACCTTATCTAACACTGACTTTGTAAATCCTGTTGTATCAAACAAAATAAGGATGCCATGATCAGCTGATGCTGCAGAATGACAGGGGAAAACGGCAGAGAGCTGGTAAGGTACCTAAGAGGTGGATGAGGGGTTTTTTTGGTTGTATATTTGTTTTTTTTGTGTTTTTTTTTTTTTCAACTGTATCTAACTCCAGTAGTGGACAATCTGTGAAGAATTTCGCAGTGCTGCGTTAGCAAATGACAGGAACAGATGCGGGAAGTGCTGTGAGGTGGTGCTGCAGTCCCTCGCTCAGGTGCCGAGAGGCCCAGGAAACGCAGGTGATAGATGCACCGGGTGACATGAGCAAAACCCAAGGGTATCCCAGCTCCTGCTTCCAACTGCCTCCCGCCTTCTCCAGGAATTCCTCCCTTCTGGGCTCAGGATGAGCCCTAGCAACATCCTCTGTGTGACCTGAGCCAGCTGGAGCAGCTGGCTCCACACTGGGCAGTGCAGAATGATGAACGAAAAAAAATGGGTTTTCTATTCAGACCTTGGAAAAATTTACTGAAACTCAGGGCTGACCTGATTTAATTCTGGTGGTTTTACATGGAGAGAAGTTGGTGCCTAGGGCTGCCAGCAAGGAAAAGTGAAACTTGTAAACTCTCACTGTAAGCAGTAAGAGCTATTACCAATTGCTGTGGAAAACCAAGGAAGATGGACCTGAAAGGAAGGGTGTGGGGTTGGGATTGGGAAGAAGGATGAGGGCTAGAAGATCTGGGAAGGGTCTGAGGTGAAGCAGAACTAATAAGCAGGTAGCTGCCTTGGTGCTTAATAGGGACCATCCTTTATTGCTGGTCTCAGGACAAGAGGGTGGCCAGCGTCTGCTCCAGTCATTCTGCTCCATGGGACCAAGGGTGGGATTGAGAAGGAAGGGAACATGAGGAGGCTTCTGTGCGTGTGTCTGGGGGAGGTTCAGGTCCAGTGCCAAGGAAAGGAAGAAAGATCAGAACCAGACTGGGTGCCGAACTGAAGGAGGCCTGAAATCTGTAGGGCAAACATGAGCGTCGAGGGCAAGCTGAACAAGTGAGTGGTTGTGGTGGGAGTTCAACTCTGGGAGACGAGACCGAGCTAACAAGAAAGGAGAACCAAAGGATGGAACAGACCTAGCAAAACCAGGGACTGTAAGAAGAAATGACTTAAAGGGAGAAACAGAAACGAGGCAGTGCAGCACCGGTACTCCCATCTTGATGGTTTGCTTAGTGGAGAACCTTGTTTTATTGCATTATTCATTTTTGTGACTGGGATTGCAGTTGTTTCGGGGTGGATGTGCCATATGAGGGTGTGCAGGCTGGCTCTGATGCGGGCGAAGCGAGCGGCCTCACGAGCGCTCTGCCAATCCCAGCGCAGGGTTGGATGCTGCAGGAAGGCAGGCTCACTGCCTGGTTTCTAGGGTTTACAGCCTCCCTTTAACACCGAACTTTTCAACATCGGTATTCATTGCTCACCACGTTAGCCGAGGATGAAGGGAGGAGCAGCGATGGTGCTGAGCCACAGGGGACGTATCCCAAGAGGTACCAGGTAGCGCTTGCTCTGTAGGACTGGACTGGCAGCTGCAGCATCCTTCGGGATGCCTTACTGAGGGCGCACTCGGTACAGGTGGCTGATCCCGGGATCTGCAGCTCAGCCTCATGGTTTGGGCTCGGGTTGCAAGAGAGGCCTCGAGCGGCACTGCTGCTGTCCTGGCCCCCCGGCCCCAGCTCCACACAGAGCTGTGCCAGCTCTGGGGCCCGGCAGCATGCGGCTCCTTTGCCCCCATCCCGGGAGGTTTGGCTGGGGCTGCCCAGCATTGCCGAGCCTAAGAGAACAGCGAGAGGATGTCCTTGTCCTGCAAGGGACTTAGAGAAAACTTCCCTTTCCTGCAGGCTGGATAGACGCTACCGCACACAGAGATTGTTTTTCATGAGTCAAGGTCTGCGTTGCCCCTGGCATTTATTTTGTCGATAAATTGCAGGCATAAGCTGCGTCTCCCGTATCTCCTTATCCGGGATGTCCTTCGGAAGAAACAGGAAACGTGTTCTTTACTTCACGGTTGTATACGATCCAGCCTGCCTTGCCAGAAGAATTTAAATCAATGTGCTGCTCTTTGGCCAGTTTCTAGCACTTGTAGAGCACATTAGAGCAATAATGTTCTTGTCAGTGACATGATGATTTGCCTTGCAAACCTCACAGCCTGGAGAAGCAGGTTCGATCTTGCAGCCGACCAGAATACATGTATTGAGATGTGATAAGTAACCTGCCTGCCTTGTCCTCTGCCTCAGCAAGCAAAAGAAACAAGACCAGGGAAGTGTCTGGGTAACATCTGCATGTGTCAGGAGCGGGAAGTGGCTCCTTGACAAACACTTCAACCTTCAGGGAAAAAGACACAAGCACCGGGATCAGATGGGAGCTACAAGATTCATATGCATCAATAAGGAAGACTTGGAGTGGTGGGGTATACTCATCTTCCCTACTACATGTGTACAGCATCCTGCCCCAGAATAGATAAAAGCATTGGCATTACAGTCACTGCTGTTAATGGAGGGGGAGAGAGAAATCTGGGTGGGAGAGTATGTAGAAATGAGAGGATCTTGCTTTTTACCAAGAGAAATCTTACTTTTGGCATTCAGGTGTTCTCCAGTTGGTACCGCATTGGCACTTGGAGTTAGTTCTGTCTCTGACTTGGAAGGGCCAGTTGGGTCACTGAGTCCCGCTCCCTCTTTGTAGGCCCCACACAATGGTGTCCGTGACGGGTCACAGAACATCAGGCTTCTAGTCTGGTTTCACAGCCCTGCCGACACCAACCACGACCTCGTGTACTTAACTTTCTGGTAACTGCGTCCATGCTACGTTAACCTTAGGGGCTGAATCGACATCTGCAGCAGAGCTGAGCGTAGGCAGTGCCGTGTAGTCCCTAAACCTGCCCCACTCTGACGCATGAAGCCCCTTCCCATTTCCTTGCCCTTCGTTTCTTGGGGGGCCACAGAAGAGCTCTCTCCCTTAAAGATGTGGCAGGTCTTGTCAGAAAAACGCCTTATTGACAGCAGATGATTGAGTCTTTTGAAATACATGGTGCGAACTAGGTGGTTTTAGAGTTCGATGAAAGCAAGCAAAGCAGGGAGCAGTGAGAGTCAAAGGATTCACGTTGCTGCAAGAGAGGTCTAGCTCTGCTCTGAGTGTAATTGTGCAGCCCTTCCTACTGGTGCTGTCTACTGTCTAATTTGGGCAATCGGGATGGGATTGGGAGAAGGGAGGCAGAGTGATGTTATTACTATCTTTTATTCCTGTTATTATTTGTTTGAGTTCCTTAGGAAATAAGCAATTGCTCTGGGCTCTGGTGATTAACAGCTTGGACCTTCCATGTGGGGAGAGGCCAGTGCATTGCTCAGGCTCACTGCGAGTACGGGTGGATGGGGTAAAAGAATGTTTAAAAAAATGTGAAAAAAATGTTTCAAGCTATAGAAAAATGAAAGAAGGATCCACAAATGGCTTTGATGACCTTTCAATTGAGGTAATTTGCTCTGGGAATGAAAGCCTGATTTGCTGGAAGAAGAAAGCACCAGCAGAGTGGGGCGAGCAAATAAGCCACAAAATATACCCAGTTGCACAAAAGGAGGGAAGAAGAGAAATTAATCAATATTTTCAAATAAACCTCTGAAAAATCACTTTGACATAAGACAGGTCTTACAGTCTGCGAACAGCTTTTGTTTTCTAGCTGGTCAGTCGTTCAGCCTTGACATTTAAGTTTTTAAAGGATGGAACAACTTTGGGGGTTTTAAGCTTCATTTACCCGCTGCTCGGCGTGTGCCTCGCTGCAGAAAGCATTTGTCATTCCCTCTCGAGGCACATCAAGGCCGCGATGAGCAGAGAGTCGTGCCCCGCTACGTTGTTTTGCAGCCCCTTTTTCCATCCTTAGCCAGGATTCCTACCCCCACCAGGCAGCTGTTTTGCTTGAATAGTTGCATTGCTGTAATTCTCTTCCTTAGGGAAAAAAAAAAAAAAAAGTTCAAATATATGGTAGAGTTCCACACACATGTATTGTGAAAAAGGTCAGGTGAAAATTTTACAGTAAGATTTATCCATAAAAGTCATTTCTGTCGCCAGCAATTGTGTCGTATCAGCTGGAAGTTTGCAACAAGCCTGTCTAGTGGAGAGAATGAGGGGGAAAAGCTCAAGTAGAGGCTTCTGTGTGGATCCTGAGGCTTTACAGTAGCAAGGCTACCCCAGCGAAGCAGCACGACCAGGGGTGTCTACAAGGAGGCCTTTCTCCTGACGCTCCCTGTTTTTTCAGACATTCCGTTAGCTGTTGATTCATTGCAAATCTCTAGCCATTTTCTGTGGTTTTCAGCAAATTATTTTGTTAATTAAAAAAGCATCTGAAATGTCTCCCTGATTTAAATAGAAGCCATTTATAAATGGAAAACTTTCAGGATGCCATATGTTCTTGGAACTTGGATGTTTTTAATTAGATGATGCAAGGGGAATTTTTCTTAACAGGAGCAGTTGATAGTGCAGTGCAGAACAGCAGTGACGGTGTCAGGAAGGTTGGGCTGCGCTTGGGATGACTTGTCAGAGTTGCAAAGTGCCTGATAATTCCTTTGGCCTGGGAAGCCACCTCAGTTCAGCCTGACTTGGCCCAGCTGGGCCCTGCAGTGGGCACATTCCCTGCTGAGTGCCTGTTCCCTCCCCGTATTCCTGGGAACATTCAGGAGTTTGGCCTCATCATTAGCATCTCCTTGCATGGGGTGAAATGCAAGGGCATGTGCCCTGTTTCTCTGCGCTGCTGGATAGGAATTGGTTGGAATTCCCTGAAAATCAGGAAACCAGGTTGCAGCCAGCTGTCCCAGTGTGGCAGGAGAAGGCAACCTACTAGCTCTTTTGTAGCATGAATTTTTTACCTGAGGTTGGGGTAGAAGAGCAGTGAGAAGAGAAGAGCAGTGTGTGGGATTTTGCATTTGGATGGGATCTTGAGGTCTCATCAAGCCATTCTTGCACGTGATCCTGTGCAACATGCTCTAGGTGGCCCCGCTTGTGCAGGGGAGCTGGTCTAGGTGATCTCCAAAGGCCCCCTCCAACCTTAGTTATTCTGTGATTCTTTCTGCCCAAAGATGGATCCGGTGAACCAAAAACAAGCATCATTCATCTACCGAGGTAAAACTGTGTTGTTCTGTGTGATACAATTGCTTAGACCTTTCTGTGATGGGTGATGGGTTAGCAGATGAGATGGACCATGGGTTTATTCAGGTGTTGCCAGTCCCGTTGGTTAAATCAGTTTATCCTGCAGGTTGTCCCGGGGGCCAGAGCTGGGAAGCAGATCTGCACAGGCAGGTCCAGCCCATTGCAGTGACGGCGCTGACGCTTCCTCCCCAGCCCCATCCTGCCTTTGTTGACTCCAGAAGCTCTGTACCAACAGCAATTTTTTAGCTCTTCCTATTTGTACAGAAACGTTTTTATTTCTTCAGACCAAACATACCACCTCAGGCTATGTACACTGCATGTATAGAAATCTTAGGCTCACTTTAGAATATTTTTGTTTCTTCGTTTTTTTTTTCTTTGAGTAAAAATAGCTGTTTTGAGGAAAAATAACACACCCTGCAAAATACTCTGCCTATAACACTTAATGCCCAGCATGGTTTGCTAAGGAAAGGGCATATTCTGTCATTGCTGATAGGCCATATCTAGCCTTTTTCTTTTTCACGTTGCTCTAATTGTCTTTTTCCATTAAAATCAAGCAGCCACATGCTAGGAGTCATTAAGTGGCATTTAAATAGACACATATCATGACTCTGAGGCAGGCAGCATGAAAGACCTCACACCTGGCATTCGGCATGGCACAAAAATGTGAGACTGATGGAGCCAGAGGCTCAAATTGTCCCCTTGGCCCAGGAAGGTGCCAGCGCCTCGGGGGCTGCCCGTGTCCCTGTGAGCGCGAGAGGCACCAGAATAAAAGTGGCCTCTATGAGAGCGTCTTGTGGTGCAATTAAATGTTTGCCTGGAAATGTTGTTGGGTTCTTCATCAGCTGACGAAGCTCCAAACGTCAGTGCTGTGGGCGATCTCGTGGGATGCACAGAGGGGTGGTTTTCCAGCCTGTTGTGTCTACTGAGCATTTGAGCTGGTCATGTGTGATCTGTCAGCACCAGCACGTGGCCAGAGGCCAGCTGTGCCAGCAGAGTTCATGTGAATATGGAGATAATGAAAGAGATTGCAAAACATTTTCAGGACAAACATTCTGATTTCATTTCCTTTTTTTTTTTTTTTTTTTTTTTTTTTTTTTTTGAGAAAAATAGTTTAAGTCTATTGCAGGAATAAAAATTTTTTTTCTTGCTGCACACTAATGTTTGAGAAAGACCTGCAATTTGGGCTCTTGAAAACGATTGAAGGGCAGCAGTTTTTCAGTGGCTGGGATGCTCCACGTCCTGAATTACCAGTCTTTTTTGACAAACCTTATGCTGGGCACTGAAGTTACGGACAGAAAACTGCGAGCACAGCTTTAGAGGGGGGTTAGGCAAAGGCATTTTAGCTTACGGCTCTGATGCACACCCGGTCAGTTGTCACTGTCACACAGGAGGTAACAGCTAAAGGTGTAGGAAGTCTGTTAGCTCATGCTCAACCAAGCAGTGTGCTCAAAGTGACTGGTCTTTCCCAAAAAGTAGAGGCCTCCTCCATTTTAGTGTCAAAAAAAAGTCTCCTGCCAGCACTGTGAGTGAGTAGCATAAAAAGAACATTTCTTCCCAATATACTGTAGTCCATTATTTGGCCTCTCTGTATTTGGTTCAAATCCTGCAAGATGCAAAGGAGGCTTCATTGCCATTAGATGAGACCTGTCCTTGGTATAAGCTGGTAACTTCACAGCTACCTTGTGACCTGTACCAGGTAAAGGGGGCAAAGAGAAGTGGGTGCAATAGCTGTATCTGACTATGGGGAATGGGCATGGATCTCCCAAATTCCTGGCTTCATTTGGGCCTTTTTTCTTTCTCCTGCAGGCAGACGACCATCTGTCCTGGCAGCCTAAGCACTGCAGTGTTTGACTAGCTAGCTAAAGTCCTAGCCAAACAGAAACCCATCTAAACACTGAACTCTTGGAGAGAGATCGGATCTAGTTTCCAATTTTTATTTTCTTCTTTTGGAATATTTTTGAAGAGCTGGAAGGGAGAACTCTCTGCCCTATTGCTTGAGCAGTGCTTTGAAGTTCAGGCCTTTGCCAGAAGGTGTTGAAAGCAACTCAAGTGGTGTTGGGTGTTCACTGGCACTTCTTACTGGAAGTCTTCAAAAACCCTCTGAGTAGCTCACTAAGACTTCATTAACATCTGTTTTCTATTTAAGTGAGGAAGATATTAATACAGTGTCTTTTTTACAGGTGGAGAGGCAGCTGTAAGTAAGCTCAGTGAAATACCTGCCTCTCCAGGGCACTCTGCAATCCTGGTGGAGCTCCCACGAGTCTGACCAAGAAACCTCTTTCTTTTTAACAGCCAATCTGCCGTGAGCCTTCACTGCTCATGAAATGATGCATAACCTCAGAGTTTCATTCCACAGCGGTTTCCTGCAAAACCAAATCCACATCATTCTTTTTCCTCTGATTTATAGTTATTTTTTTTATTTATTTTAAGTGGAGAATTTTAGATAAAGCATTGAGAATTGTTGTACTCCTCCTCTCCTCAGCAGCCCTGGCCATGGCTCTAACCCCTGCTCTGGTTGTCGTCCTCAGGCAACCCGCTGAGCGTGGCCTGCAGAGCCTTCTTTGGATTCAGCGGAGAATCGGGGCCCATGATCTACTGGATGAAAGGGGAAAAATTCATTGAAGAATTAGAAGGTCACATTAGAGAAGGCGAAGTCAGGTACTTTTTGGAGTATTTACTGTTAAGTATATGGTATGTCCCAAAAGGCTGCTTTATTTTAAACGGGCTTATGATATGAGCTGTCTAAAGTGATGAATGAGGTGGAAGCAGGGCAGTGGGAGTTCCTAGGGGATAACCTCTGGAGGAGTAGTTGCTGTCCATACATCTGAGAATCCATCACCAAATCCCATGCTGCCGCATCTCCGACCGTTTGGGGGGTGATTTAATCCTCGTGTGGAAATGGTCCTGGCCACTGCCTCTTGGGGCAGCCTTTGGCAAAATGTCATCAATTTCAGCATCACTGTTAATCTTAAAGATGAATAGTCCCCTGTCAAAGTGCCCGTGCTTTTTCTCTGCTAAATGTATTGGCTACCCGTGACATGGTTTTCAATATGACTTAACCAGGTCTTTCTAAGGATAGTAGTATTTTTCCTCTACCCTTGCATTTCAGGGAGAGAAAGAAGACACTGTGTGTGGGTATCTGATACCCACCTTGAACTTGGCTTGTTCCAGGTGCTGATTTTCATCAGCTGTATCAGTTGTGATGAAAAAAAATTGCTTGTGTCCTCCATGAAAGATCATGAATTTTATACCTGACAGGATCTTCTCATCTACCTTGATAAATAATTACTAGATCAATAGCTCTTGGGTGAGCACTAAGCTAGGATTATAGAATGGACAAGGTGGTCCCAGCTCCCATACACAGATGAAGAACGTAGATCATAGAGAAAGTCAAAGTCTTTATATGTTTCATTGCTCTCTTTTGGTGTAATTTCAGAGTTTTTCTTTCATTCTAAAAGTAATTTTGGGGACCAGGCAGAGAAAAAGATTCCTTTATTGTGTGGTCAGTAATTGGAAGTTCAGGCCATAATAACCACTAGTAACACCAGTAGTTATTAAAATAAACTAGCTGGTCCAACATTGCTTCATAATTACATACAGACAAAGTTTATCATTTATCTTCAGAAGGCTTTAAGTGTACAATCCCCTTCTGGGCTTCTGACACAGAAAACAATTATTGGAAACTTCTATCATTGCAAATAATGAGCGTTTGATTCATTATATGAACAGAGTGATTTTGGTCACGTTTCTCCTTCACATCAGAAGGACAATTTGAGGTTTGCATTTAAAGACCTTCCAAACTGGTCTTTTATGTGCATTTCTGTGAGTGAAACTAGAGTTTGAAAAGGTTGTTCCTGTATGTCTTTGCCCCATTTCATTGCATATTCTTGATTCAAACCATGTCGCAACTCTTTCCTCTCCCTGCTAAAATGCTCCGACTCAATTTATAGACCCCTCACAATTCAGTGAGACTTCAGTAAAGCTACTTAACGCATAGCCCGTCTCCTGCATCACAGCCAGCATTAAAAGCACAGCATTTACCAAAGCCTGCAGCATCATTACTAGCACTACGAGAGGCCGTCCCGTTTTTGATTTAAAAGTAGCTATGGCAACTGCGGTAGGAACTTTTTGCAAATGACTTTTCCCAGTGACAGCTCTCGCTCAGGCATCCCATTATGGGTACGTGGTCTTCACAAAGCTAAGCAGCACTCACTGTTCTCTCAGTGCCTCAACCAGTAAACGTCTTCCATCCAGTCTTATTTATTGGGCAATTTCAAAAAATACCATGGCTGTTGTAAGCTTGATGCCACAATGAGCTTGCCAGTTAGACACTTGCCCTGTCACTTTGCTTCTGTATGGTGCTATCCACACACTTCAGTTAATGCTGAAATTTTACATAATGGGGGACAGTTACAACTGGACCAGAACTCTCCATGTGTTACTCCTTTGATGAGTTTTTAATATTTTAATTTTACATCCCCTGTCTGAAGTTGTTATGTGAATTTGGTGGTAGACATCTGACTTTTTGGTGCTGTCCTTGCTCTGGAGCATATCCATCCCTTGTGTTGCTGGATTTTCTGTGCTTGAGGAGGGAGCAGGTTTGCACATTAATGCACTGTAGGGATCTAAAACACCCATTACTTATTTACAGGTCAATTAATCTGTGCTTTCATGAGAGCACTGAAATAAGGGTGCATGTGACTGGAGCATTGCTGTTAAAATCAAAGCCATGGAGCTATTAGTTTTGGTAAATACACTTGACAATAAATAATATGTGTAGCCCTGGGTTTATGGTTATTTATTAGGCTTTGTTAGAGAGCTCATAACAAAAAGCAACTAATCAGCATTGCAGGGCACGGGTGATGGACCTCTGTTTCAGCAGCCTCATTGACTACTCTTGAATCAAGCTCCTTAAATGTTGGAAATTCATAGGGGGAAAAGGCAAAGGAGACTTTGCTTGACAGGTGAGTTTTCCCCAGCAATAATAAAAATGTCATGTAAATTGAACGAGGCTGTTAAACAAGGAATTAGCCCGCAGAGCTGTCACTTGCACCTGGTTAGCAGGGAGGCCCAGAGCAAATTTCAACCCCATCTCTCTGTGACAGCAAAGAAGTATTTTCAGTGGTAAATCTTACTGTCCTGGCCACCTATGAGTTGCTTCTGTTTTTGAGTGTCGCTGCAGAACACTTTGCAGATACCTGATAATGCTCTGCTTGAAGAGTATGTTTGTCTTTTTTTTTTCTTTTTTTCTTTTTTTTCTTTTTTTTTCCCCCTATCCCTTCTTTATTTTTAAGTGCTAATAGTTTAACTCATTCAAGAGGTGTGAGTAGTAGTGAATGGAGACCTGTTAAACTGCAGCTTTATCTCCTCTTGCTGCTTCATTCAGCACTGGACCTTCTCATCCCTGCAAGTTAATGGGTGCAAAATGCTCTGAGCAGATGTGGCGCTGAAGGAGGAAGGCAGGGTGTTACCATCTGCTTATGTGATGTCCTCGGTACTTTGCGGAAATGTAGGGAAATGACAGCCCTCTCCTGAAAACTTGTACTATTTAAGTAGACAATTTACAGGCAGAGGATGAGAACCACAGTGCAGAAGAGGGACTGAGATGGAAAGCTGCCGTGCCGGGTTGTTACTCGACCTATTTTTCTTCGGAGAATTCTCACATGCAAAATAATAATCTCTTACCTACAGACTATTGTTTGCAATTTTCTGAAGCAATGACTAAGGTTCACATCTCTGTTAACAGCCCAGATCCTCAACTCTCTAAGGAATAGAAATTTGTCTTTTGCTAAGTCCCAACTCACATGCAGAATAGTAAAAGTTTGGGTTAATGCCTTGATCCTGTGAAGAGACCCAGGCAAAGCTTTCTTAGAGCCTTTAGATGATCATATCAAACATGAGAATTCCAGGGAAACATCATTTCAAAGGAGAAGTATTTGTAACTTCAGGTTCACTTAATGCATAAACGCAATGGGAAAAGCATGACAGGTAATTGAAAAATCTGAAACACTGTTTGGACATTTTTCAAAGAAAACATTTTTAGTCTGAAATGACACTTTGACACTTCCTTTTTTAATTCTGTTTTCCTTAAGTGATAAATAATAACTAGACAAAATGTTTTGTTTTAGATCAAATAAAATGCTGCAGCTTGAGCATTTTTTTTTTAATTTCACCCACATTTTATTCTTTCATCCTGTTTGGGTGTTGACAAGCACCATTGATTTATGTATGCATTAAGTGATCTAATTACTCTTACAGTTTGTCCATTAAAGCAGAAAAAAAAAGACATTATTTCCTCAACTTGTGGGCATTGACATGCGCTAGTAACGTTACTGGCAAAGTTCCCACCAACCCTGACAGGGACAGAACCTCGTCTGTGCACGTGGAGCCAACACTGTTGCAGCTTAGAGGTTAAGCTTGTTCACACTGTTTTCCTTTTCTTCCCTCAAAATACTGTGTTCAGTGTCCTCTGGACCAGCTACAAAATGCAATCAGTTAAATGTTGTGTATATATCTTATAAAATTTTAGGTGATTGAATTTATTGGTGGCACTAATTGATCGTAAGCTGGATAGTATTGGTTTTAAAAAAGAAAGACAGAAATAAAAGATTTAACCCCACTGGGAGCTTGCCACACTTTGCTACCAGCATGAGATTTAAACATCTGTTAGTGTTTGCCTGATAAAGCCTGTTTTAAGGAGTTGTCTTTGTAGAGATTGCAATTAGCATGAAAATAAGTGGGAAAAAAAAATCTAAGTTCATATTCCTGTTTTTGAAAGCAGCTTCCTTAGATGATCAGATATTATTTAAATGTAGGTTAAGGGTTGATTATTTTATTTAAAATAGATTCACAATACTAGTTTATTCTACCTAAATTATAGTCTGTCTTCATGATTGTTACCACAGGTAAAATATGCTGACTGTAGCAAACACCAGACAGTTTGAACTTTCAAAGTGCTGCAGATTAACATCCCAGATATCTTCTTTGCTAATGGCTTTATTTGTTCCCTACAGCATGATTTTTAGACTAAAATTTGTGGAGCCTATTTTTTACCAACAGAGAAGAAAAAGTTTCTGAAGTTCAAAATATTCTACTATATACATAGAATACTAATAGCTCTCAAGACTCTCAAGCATTTAGACTGATGAAACACAAGATAAAAATCGGAGTCTGCAAACAGATTGGGGTCTCTTGGACGGTTTCTGTTCTGGCCAGAAGTGATACAAATTCAGCATTTCTTGCATTATTTTCAGCGCTTACACTCAGGGCTAGAATAAGAAAGTGCAGAAGTGGAGAATAAATAAGGATGAATTTGCAAAAAAGATGCCGTTTAACCTTTTCTAAAACAAGACATATATCTGTTCTTAAAAAAAAAAAAAAAAAAAAAGTCCTTTTTTACTTGTGTTTTTGCAAGCTTTTCAGCTATAGCAGAAGAAGATAAATCGTTGGGAATACTCTATGTCCTGAGATTTTTGTTAGCCCATCTAAGCCTTTAAAAGCTGTATGAAGTCTTACCATAAATAAGTAGTTTAAATGCTTGGATTTTTGATTCTTAAGTGCAATACACAGACACCTCCGTTCTGATTCGTATTTAAATGCAGAGATTCACATTTGCTATATGAAGTGATTCACCGACCGTAATACAAGGTGCATTTTTGAACACCCAAAACAACTTTAGTTTGCCACAGAGAAGTTTGGGGGCTGCTGCTGTTAACAAAAGTCATTTAACTGTCCTGGAGAAACAGTATCCGTGCAGTGCAAATAGCACTGGGATTAATGGCCCTTCCTTGCCTGTGTCTGCCTTCCATTAAACAACCCTGTAGAAAGCATTTCTTAGTTTAGTGTAGTTAATGTTAATTATAATTCCTTTGCCTCTCAGTGCACTGCACCCTCTTTGCTGGGTAAAAGCTGCCGTTCTGGTCGCGGTGCCGCACGCACTGGCGCATTCACAGGCGGTGGCTCTGAATGCGTCACGCGTTTGTGTTTATCCCCTCACATGTTACGCAACAGAACACGATCAGGATCAAATGGAGCTGGCAGATTATACTTGACATTACATTTCCTCGTTCAAAGAAGCAGTAACTTTCTTGAGCAACTCACAGTCTTTTGAAGGGAATAGGGTGTTTTATTTTTAGTCCTAAGTCATCGTCAGAAAACACTTGCGTTTACTTTGCATTCGTTTTAATGCCTGCATCACAATAATTACATGAAGAGACTACACCTTTGGCCTGAAATTGCTGGAGCTTTCTGTTCCTTTAGAGAGGATTTTGCATTTCCTCTTTGCGCTCTCAAAAGAGCAAAGAGCTCTTGTTCTCACTGCTGTCCCCTTTTCAAGTCAGGATCTTGTCCCCAAAATGAGGAGATTTCTACAGAGCAGCACAACTCCTGCTGCAGCGTCTCCAGGCTGTACTAAAATGTGGGACAAGATTTAGTGTATTGCCTTATAATTTACTCAGCTATAGCTTAATGCATATTTACTTCTCTGGAAAGTGAGGGCTTACTGCTATTTTTAAAAAGACACTTGTTTTAGCATGTTAATTTCAGTGGAGCTGAGGTCAATTCTAGTGTTTACATGCTAGGGGCAACTGCTGCACTTACTGATGCTCTTCCTGTGCTTGGTTCAGCTCCTTGGTACAAACATAGAAAGAAGAGAGGCTTTTGGACAGCACAAAAGTTACTTCTATCAATTTTTTTCCTGGTACTTTTAATTTCCTCCAAGTTCTCTGGGAGTGCAAGGGACCTGGGACGCTTCATATCTTGTGTTTAAAAAAGTCATGATTCTTTCAGGTATCTCCCTTCCTTTAATTGGGTTAAGAGAAGGCTGTATCCTTCCTTCCAGACTCGTCAGAGAACATCTCGGAGAGAAGGAAGTGGAACTGGCGCTGACCTTTGATGCTGTGGAAGAGGCAGACCTGGCAAACTATACGTGCCACGTGGAAAACAGGAACGGGCGGAAGCATGCCAGTGTCCTGCTGCGCAAGAAAGGTCATTATTATTATTGTTGTTGTTATTATTATTATTATTATTAAGCTCTTGCCCCCCAGGAAAGGGCACGTCCCCGTCAACCGCCGAGCCCAGGGCCGGGGTCCTGCTGGCCTCTCACAAGTGTTTACCATTTGTAGAGAAATTTCATGAACTGTTGTTTAGTCTCTGATGAACAAGCTCTGCAGGTGATGTGCTTGCCTGGAATCAGGTCCCTGATAAAGTCAGTCAAGTATTTCAGTCTAAACACCCTACAAATTTGACCTAAAGTTTATGGACAACAGCCCACAGGTAACAGTGTGGCAGAGGGAGTTAAAAGATGCTCTTCTTAGAATATGTAGCTCAGCAGTGAGGTCAGATGTTCTCCTGTTTCTCCAACTTCCTAGATTTCCTGTTTAAATTGAAACCTGGAAATGGTTGCCATGCATTTTGATTTTAACTGAAACAGGAATGAAAACATTGCAGTGGGAGCTACAAATCAATGGAGAATTACCCCATATTGTGTTTCCTTGATACTCTAGAAATGGGAGTACCGGTACTGACAAATTATCTGTAGCACAAAGGAAACCATTTGGTTTTGACTGTGACATAAAATCGTAAGCAGTGGAACAGGATCTCATTACCGTTCTCAGGTTAGTTCAACAGCCTCTCCTGTTTGTAAGGAGGGTGACATTTAAATCTGATTGTGATCTCTTGAAAATGCAGGATATTAGCAGGGAAAAAAGCTATAAAACAGTGGGGAAAGTGAGGAAGGATTTCACACTCAGCCCCAACAGTAATGGGAAACCACAGAGCCATCAGCACAGGAGATTAACTGAAGAATTAATAAACTGCCCGGGTCTCTGCTGTTATTCTTGGCTGTAAGTTAGTTTACCAAAAGGGAAGAAATGTTTCCCCTGGGCACACGTGCAGGCTGTGAACCCAGTGATGTTCCCACATTCTCCATGCACTCGCTCAGAGCCGAGGTGATGGTGTCAGCTAAAAAAGCCTCCCCAACCACCCGCTCCAGGCAGGAGCTCAGCCCAGGATCCCTACATTTTTCTAACAGGAGTCTAAGTACAGTAGTAAAATAACTGTCCTGGGACACAAATAGCTTGTCAAGTTATTTGGAAAAAAAGCAGTACATTTAAACAAAAGTAAATATTACAGTGAGGTTGTCTCAACACGTAATTTCAGCTATGCTACCTTTGTTCAAGACATTAGGGAAACATGTTTATATATATATAAACTCTAAAGGAGGAGGAGCTTTCTAAGATATATTTGGTTCTTCTTAGGTATTTATCTAATTCTTTGAATATTTGAGAGAGCATAATCCTGTATATAATGTGTTGTGGCTGAATCCTTCTGCATTACTTCACACTGGAGTCTATCTGAATGTGATTTAAGCAATGGGTTCTTAGTCACTGTGGCCACAGTCCAGATTCAGCTCCTTCCCTGGGTTCAACTCAACTGCCTTTCCCATTGACTTCAGTGAGAACCACTTGAGGAGAAGGACATTGAGCAGAGGCAGTGCTCAAGTTGAGCATTTGGGTTTTTTTTCCATTGCCTCCGCTGTACAACAGAAATACAAAGCCCAAAAGCCTTGGCCTTCTGCCTTCTTAACTCTGGAAGTGAGGACAATTATGAAGCACAAGGATGAGTATTAGAAAGGCCACAGCAAATCCATACAACATAATAAATACAATTTATACAGAAGGCTCTGTCCTTGGACCTTTACTCTGCAAGGTGTATAGGTCAGTTTAGAATTGAATGCCCTTCTTCATTTTCTCTCTAACCTGGCAATCTTGTAATAATCTCAATTTCCTGAGAGGAAAATTTCAGTACAACATGAAAAGTTGCTTTTTCACTGAAAAAATGGTTTTAACCAATTCTGCTGTCCATTTGACCAGATTTACCTCAAGTGCATATGCCAGCTTTACCATGCAGTGTGATAAAAGTCCTTTGAATTCCTTGTATTCTCAGAGACATTAAACTGCTCTTATAATGAACCTTTTCCATCTATTAGTCCCTGACTCCTCACCAGACAGACATCAGAGATAATATAAATTGGGAATAGCTTGACATCTGATGTTAATTATTGCAATACAAGGTATGGGAAGGCAAGAGTAACCCCAAAAGATACACAGCTAATTTGCTTTTTGTCTCGAGTATGACACGAATGGCATAGCAGTAATTTTTTTTCTGACCTAAGTTTTAGAAGCATGAAGGTCACAAAAACTTTCTCTCTCTGCTATTACAGTTCTTACATCTTCACGTTGTATTTATCAGAGCAGTAAATATCTTCATGACATCTTATCTAAACTAATATAGGCTGTTGTCATCTTGTGTCTTTTATGGCTATACAGTGCACCAAGTGGGGTTACTGGCAATATTGTGCTCAGAGGACATTTCAGGCTAAGCAATACTGTTGCAGTCGGTGTATGATGTCAGGTCAAGCACTGGATTGGTATTTTACATTTTTTATCTTGGTCTGTCATTGGCTTCCAGAACAACCTTGAGCACGTTGCTTTGCTCTGCTATGCCTCTGTTTCCCCAGTTGTAAAAGATGGATAATTGCGTTGGAATGAATTTGCGAAGTACTTTGAGACAAACTGTTTGTGATGTTTCCTAGCAAGAGCATCCCGGTAGGAGATTTTAACTAGCGCCAGTTCCCATTAAAATATAATGTGCACTAAACAAGCATGCAAGAACTCCGTTTGTAGCCATCACAACTCAAACGCAGTAGCTCTTAGCATCCAGATTTGTACTCCTGGCTTCTCACGTTATCTTGAGTGCTCTAGATGCTCAATTAGTTCTCCAGTGATTCAGCTGCAAGTCTGGTTTGGCAGGGTCACATCAACCCACTGACTGATATAAAAGCAAAGTTAACATTAGTTTGCGGGACTAGAGTCTCAGAAATGGGGTAGAATATGTCTGGTATATTTATTCTCACATGCTGCACGCAGTGTTAGGTGCACTTTGCCAAGACAAGATTCACTCAAACTCCGCAAACTCGTTAAAGACTGATTAATCCTCAGTGTAAAATCACTACATAATTCCCTTGTAGAAGAATTATGATTATAGCCTCAAATGCATTCTTGATGGCAATTTCAGCTTGGCAGTAGAAGAAGTAAATCAGTAAAGTTAAATAACAGGTAGTGAACAAAAAATCAGGCATCCTTAATGTTGCAGTGGTTCTAACAGGAAGTCGTGCAATTCTATGTGGGATTGTACAATGGACTCGAACAATCAATGTCTGGAAAGTTCATAACTATTCTGTTTTTTCTTGCCAATTTTAGATTTGATCTACAAAATAGAGCTTGCTGGAGGATTGGGAGCCATCCTTCTTCTGCTTATTTTGCTTGTGACCATCTACAAGTGCTACAACATAGAGCTGATGCTGTTCTACCGACAGAACTTCGGAGGAGACGAAGCAGCGGATGGTAAGCAGCCTCTTGGGGAACTGAATATTCCTCATGGAAAGGTTTCAGAGACCCTAAGTGAGGAAACCTGTGGAGTGAAATGAATTCCAGAAGATAAATTGCCACCAGGTTAAGTTCAAACTACCTAGCAGCCAGCAGACTAGGGTCCCAAAACCTGTGGAAATCCATGAGTGTTTGCTGAAGTGTCTTTGGGTTGGTCATGCTGTAAGAAAGCTACAACGGTAAGAGATGGTCTGCAGTCTGCTAGAGAGGCTTGAATATGGTTTGTGATCCGATTCCTCAGGGGAATTCCACCTGTGTGACTCGGTTCCTGTTGCGCAGTGCTGTGTCTGTCCAGGCTCGCCTGCTCCTGAGAGCCGTGTCAGCCCACCAGCTAACTGTGGTAACGAGGGACAGTTGCTATTGCAGTTAACTAGTTACCTCAGTTAGCTGGGAATCTGGAAATAATTGAATGCAAATCTAGTGTCTCAGAATAACACTTGGTGTCTTTCAGTGTTCCCTCCAATCCCCCAGCTTCAGCAGTGTATGGTCTGTCCTGTGCCTAAAGCTAAACCTGTGCTTTTCAATTGCTCCAGTTGCTAGGAATATAATACATTCCTGCTCCTACGAGCCTGCAGTAAGTAGTGATGAACTAAATCCAGGCACCTTGTGTCATCTAGTATATTCAGAATATGTTAATATTATAGTATAATTAATATATTATTAACGTGCTTATAATTGGTATCTGCTAGAGATCTGAAGTAGAATATTAAAACACTGCTGCTACTTATATTGTAAATACTGCAGTGCCTGAGTCACGTAGCAGTCTTGAATAGTCTATCTAAAAGTACTAATATTGTACTTGAAAAAGGAGCAGGGAACACACTCCCTCCATTGTGCAAAAACAATGTGCAGTTGCACAGACCTCTTGCTTTCTGCAGTTACTATTGCCCCTATAAAAATAATGAACTTTTCTGCTAAGCACTCATTGAATGTGGTGTGAAAAGGTTTTGCTACAACCTGTGGGAACTCTGGAGGATGGACACAATGTTCTCCGAGGGATTTTAGATGGTGGAAGGGTAAAATGCAGGGACAAAAGTCAGGGAATTTCCTCTCTTTGCATTTTTATGAGCAAATAAGAAAATAGAGAAATATATTTTTTCATGCTATAACTCCGATTGTTGATTTCTGATTGATTGACATTCTGATTCTCACACAGGGAAAAGTGAAAGGTGGGATGCTGTGTTTTTAGAAATAGTTTGCCTCTAATTCCATCAGTTTATACCAAGTGACTTCCCTTTATTTTGAAAACAACCTTTTATTTTTCCAGTGTGTTTTAGCACTATTCTAGCCTTGTGTTTTATTCTGATCCTGCAGAATGAAACACAGAGGCAGAAAGTTTCTGAAGTGCAAGGATCTTTGAGGTCTTTGTAGCTGTGCAGGCTCAGGTAGGAACACGCACAGCTCCCATGAGGGGTCAGCTGTATAGATCCGGTTGCAGGGTCGTGTCTCATTTGCACATGTATTTCTTTAAAATAGAAGATTTGAAACTCCACAGATTTGCTTTATCTTATTACTAAAAATACCTTATGTCAGTGCTGTTGGGGAAGTGATTCATTTCCTGCATCTTGCGTGGCTTTGTTTTTGGAGAAGAGGTTTTGGCAGCAGCTCGGGCAGCACCCAGGGGTCCAGACCCAGCGGTGGGCAGGCATGGAGGGCTCCTTGTGCCCACGGGCGACTCCATGAGGCCTGTGAAGGGCAGGGCTAGAGCGTGGCTGTGCTCTGCTGCCATTTTTCCATCAATAACTGCCATTTAATAAACTGTTGGTTCCAGGGAAACAGCAGCAAGGCAGGGGGACCACCTCATGCCCGGCTCGCCTGCCACTAGGCAGATTGCCTCTTACCGGAGTGTAATTATGCACGTGCTTGCTCCTGCTTTGACCCACTTGGATCTGGCTTTGTGTAAAGTATAATAAGAAAGTAACCATCCTTGCAAGGTCATCAAGGCATTGTGTTATGATTAGCTATTTTTTTTTTCTTTTTATCAGAATGTATTGATGACTTTTAACTGCTTTAATTGTCTTTCCTGTGTGCTGTTTTTTTATGGATAATTGGTGCTCAGCAATCCTACAGTCATGCAATTTTGTTCTCACAACATTAGCTATTTGATTTTTCATTTTCTGTAAATAATGGCAGCTGTGCTCTTCCCTAGAGACTGAATTGCTGAAGGTTGACTTTTCCAATATACTATTTTCCATTACTGCAGGGGAATAACAAAGAAAAATGTTGCTAAGGCAGCCTGATCCCAGCATGGGTTTAGCAAGGGGTGTGCGTGAAGGCCTTAGACCCCTCACCGTTTTGTGAACTTCTCTTTCTCCCCAGTCTCGTTCCTGGTGCCACCTCCAATTCCAGTGTGGTCACTGGCTCTTGGCTCTGTTTGTTGGATGCAGAGAGCTGGAGGCAAGTCCTAGGGGAGGAGGAAAGCTGAACCTCTGCATGGGGCATTGCATGGGCCCCTCTGCACCCCCTTCACTCCCGATATGACAGGCCCAAATGCTTCAGAGTAGCCTGTGGCAAGTGATCCCCAAAATCATGGTTGGTTTGTTTATTTTGGTCATTTTCTGCACATTCGTATTCACCTGAGCCATGCACCCCATCATGTTTTCACAGTTAAATGCACAAGGATTTATTCTCTTTCTTCAAGTAAAAACTCCAAACATTCCCACAGTTGTAGTACCGTTGAAGCAAGGGAGTTGAGACTGAAGTAAAAACTTGCATTATTGATACCTGTAAAGAACTTTGTGCAAAGTTTCAGCTTCACGCTGGTACCAGAGTTTTGCCCCAGGTCTTTGCAGACGTGCAGCAGTGTCACACTCATGCAGCCATCACACGGAGCAGAGCTAGTAATTAATGTGCAGCAGGGAGCTGAAATGAGATCCTTCGTCTGGGTCTGAGAAATCATCTCTGTGGAAGCCAGGTTGGATGTTAGTGCCTTTGATGAAACAATTTTGCTGGGAAGTGCTCTGTCTTTTCCAGAAAGAGTGCAATATCCTTGAAGTGCCCGGTGCTCTTTTTGATAGTACTTTTGCAAGCAGCAGGCTGAGCATGATGTTGCTTTCTTACAGACAACAAGGAATACGATGCGTATCTTTCGTACACCAAAGTGGATCCTGATGCTTTAGATGGTGAGAATAACGATGAGGAGCAGTTTGCACTTGAAATCCTGCCCGATGTTCTGGAAAAGCACTATGGCTATAAGCTCTTCATTCCGGATAGGGACCTGATCCCTAGTGGAAGTAAGTATTTCTGACCTTTGAGTTTCAACTCTTTCTGATGAGCTATGAAGGCTTGGACTGCACAGTAAATACTAGATGTGGAAAACCTCTCTGTGTGAAGTGGTGGCCAGTTTGGAAGAGCTCCCCAGTACTGCAAATTGGAGCTCTAACTCGGAGCTTGTTCCTGCGCCTCTGAAAGCGAAGGAGAGATGCTGGTTTCAGTGGAGGCAGGAGCTGCAGCTCTCCAAGGGGAATGAGCAGTAAACTGTCACCCAAAACTTCTGTGTCAGACACAGGAGACTTTGAAAAAAGATTTTGCAGTCTCTGTTTTATCACTGAAAATGGGATTTCTTTCAGTAATTATCGTTTTGTCCACAGCAACTTTACAAGCAAAAGTCTTCTTTCCCATTAAGTATTTTTTTTTCTTCCTGCTCTTGAAGTATCATGAATAGTAACTTTAGTTCCCAGTTAATGGCATGGTTTACAAGCAAATTTTTTCATTCATGTTTTAACCAACAGTTACATTTCTAAACAATGTCAGTATTGGGTAAGTAATCAGCATTGTGTCAGTAAAACTAATTCCTCAGAGGGCCACCTGCTGTCCAGTGATCTGATGCTGTTTTCCACACTGACGGTGAAATACAGTGGTCCATTCCCAATCAGTCCTGCTGCAGTGTCGGAAGAGTTTTGCAGCCCTTTCAGATGTCTGTAACAACAGCTAATACCTTCTTAGCTGTGTTTACGACATCTCCCTTTCCAGATTCATTTTTGGACAAGTCAAAAAAGCCCCTGAAGAGTGTGCATCATGTTAATGAATTCTGCATGCACAGTATGTTTACCTTAATACTGTGTTTATTTGAAATGCTGTCCATGTGAGAAATAAGCCTTTTCATACGAATTCCGTCTGCGGATCGTTTGCATGAAAAATGCTAGAAGAGAGCATGCACTTCTCTCTGTATGTGCTAGAATATAAGAAATCTGAATAAAGAAAGTGGCAACTACACTGGAGCAGATGTCCCTGAATGGGAACAGCTCTAACGTGGCTGTGTTTGCAGCCTGCTGCCCAAGACCTAAAGCTGCTCCTGTGCAGTTGCCAGATGCCAGTAGCTGCCCCTAAAATCAGAGCCTGTTTCTTCTTCTGTATTTCAGGAAGGTAGAAAAGAGACCCTGAGCAATCCCCTTGAGGAGATGGGAGCCAGAGCCCCATCAAGGATCGTGCAGAGCCTCACATGGTGCCTTAGGTTTAGGATTTGTGTTTGCAGCTCCTAGGTTAGAGCTGCCTCCCTGTTGTCTTTCACCCTCTCCTAGTGAAGCACCAGGGCTACCCCGTGAGCCGCTGGCATGGGGTGTTTCAGAAAGGGCACTTGGGTCGAAACCTTTTTAGCTCTGCCAGCACAAGCAAGTAATACTGAATTACTAGATACTATTAAGTGAAAATAGGTCTTTTTGTGTTAAAATCACACAACTGTAGTAAATAGTTATGTTTGCTATCCAACAATATGACAGAGCTATATGGAACAATTACACGAAGTGAATTAAGGAGTTTAAATCTAGTCTTTCCATGATAACTGTACTGAGGTACAGATTAATCTGAAATGAGATCCTTCCAGTTGCTGTATCAACAAGATATGTTGTTTTTGTCTATTTTTATCAGTTGGACATTCAGCAAATTTGTGTCATTGCTTTGGGTATTCATTAAACCTCTTCTGAAAATGCAGGGTACCTGAAAATGTCAGTTCTCGTTTATGCATATTCACAGATTCAATACCTCCGTTTTTGCTCCCAGGCTGGCTCTGCAGTCTTTGAAAGGGTCTGATCCAAGTGAGCAGAGCTCCAGGAATGCTTGAGCATATCAGTGGCAGCGCCAAGTAACACGTGTGCCTGCGATGAGCAGGGTCTGCATGCTTTGCGTTTGGAAAAGATACGGAGGAGGATGTTTTTTTGGAGGACCGAAGAGAGGGTGAGGCAGCAGGGGAGAAGGGAAGAGCCAGACGCCCGTTTTTAAGAGCTCTGGGGCCCTCGGCAGGTCCCTGGAGCAGTTCCCTGCTCTGGCTGGGCCTGGCTGCGGAGCGGGCGGCAGCGCAGCTCGGATTGGAAGCCTCGGAGCTGAGCAAGCAAAGTCGCTTGGAGAGAGTCTCAAAAAGCGCCAGGCGCGATAAGGCGTGTAGCACTTCAGGGTCGATTTCTGTGGAAAAATGGGGAGTGTTATGAGTTATCTTTTCTGTTTTTAGGAAATGTCTTTTCTCTGAGGTACTGCATTTCCTTGTCTTCTGGTGTAAGTGTCTTCCCACATACTGTACTGCTTTTCCACTCACCATTCTGGTGTGTTTCCTCCTGTATCTTTGCTTAAATGTATGCGACCCCAGTAGCACCGTAAATACGGTGTGTTTTGCACGGCTGGATGTTTCTCGTAGTCTCTGCAGTGTAGAGGTGCTGCCACAGGAGGGTGCGCATTATTGCGGCCGCCTCCGGTGCGAGGCAGTGCGGGCAGCTGCTCCTGGCACTCGAGAGCGAGCAAAAAATAGATTTGTTAAACAGTATTTCATTTATCTTTCTTGGCGACTTTTGTTAACAAACTAAAAAGCTGACTCTGGAAAAATCCAGGGAGAAGTTGGATTATGATTTTCCCTAGCTGGTTTCTCTGATCTTTGTGGGGAAAACTGATAAACTCCCCATCTGCCTGGGTGCTGGGGTTGGACTCTGAGCTGGGGACAGGCCCTTTCAGGGCAGCATCAGGGCCATCGGTCCTGGCACCAGGAGGGCTGAGCTTTTGGGGCCAAGGTGGAGGCAGCTCCTTGCTGGCTCCACGTGCGGGGCAGACGGAGCTGGTGGCTTTGGCTCCAGGCCCTGCGAGGCTGGGATACGGGTATCACTGGAGCCGTGTGTTTTGTCCACAGCTGCAGATGGGGCTCCAGCAGCCCCACGGCCCTGGGGTTAAAGGTTTTTCTTTGGTCTTAACCGAAGAGCTGAAACCCAGGGAGCTTTTTGGCTCAGTGTTAGAAGACCTGAGGAGACTGAGCAGTTGAAGGGGAGGTGGGGGGAGACAGGAGCAGTATGGCTTCATCCAAGCCATTTGTAGCATGATGTGTCTGCGGAAAGAGAATGATACATTTGCGCTTGGCTCTCTTAAAATTGAGCTGCATTAGAGGAGGATGCTGTCCTGATGTTTCTGCAAATGATTTTGAACCTGTAAAGTGAAGAGGTCAGATTGTGCCTTTAATGCTAGCAATACAAATTGGTTGGAGCAGCAGCTAGTTGCTCTCAGCACACACTGAGGCTTCACAGCATTGGAAACACAGCAGCACCACGCTCCAGCGCAGCCGTCAGACACCGAAGGGAGCACCAGTGATGGCCTAAAAATCTCCACTTTTACCTGGGAGATGAGAGGGTGGCAGCACCGCAGGAGAGCACCTCAGGCATGTGGTAAGAGGCGTCCAAGGGTCACTGTTACCATTCTGGCCCTTTGCAGTCAGTTTTGTCTGCCCCTCTGCTGCCTCATGAATTCCAGCTGCCCACGTTCCTGGGCATTAAAAAATAACCTGATTTTGTGCCGGGTTTTCCCAAAGAGATTTTGTTAGGTATGTGGCCCCATTTACGTGGACTAGGCATAGGGCAGTCAACACCACAGGCTACTTCCAGAAATCCCTGGCAGTCTATCCTGTATGGATGTGCTACTTTGTCCTAGTACATGAGGCAAAAATAAGGAAAAACAGGAATGGCAATTGCAAGAAAAGTAAACAGAAGTCCTCTCTTTAACATGAACTGGAGAGGCTGGCTGCCCTGAAGGGGTCTGTTACAGGCCACCAAGGTGCTCAGGGAGAGGTTGATGCTGAGAGAACGGCCTTCCTTGAGGAGAGGGCCAAGCGGGAAGCTTCCTGTCTTGCCAGTGGGAAAGTGCAGAGAAGACAGAGCCACACTCTTGTCAGAGGTGCACAGTCACTGAGTAAGAGGTAACAGGTACAAGCTGCAACATCAGAAATTCCCGTATTGGGAGAACTTCATCATGAGAGTAGTTAGACACTAGTGTAGGACCCAAAGTTAGAGAAACCTCCAAACTTCGAGATCTTCAAAATCAACTAGAAAAGACCCTGAGCAAGCTTACCTAATGGATCCCACTTTGGGGAGGCGATTGACCGAGAAACCTCCAGAGGTCCCTTCCAACCTACTTTATGACTCCATGATTCTAAGTATCATGAAGTTTGATGCCAACATCAATCCCCAAACTTAAAAATCTCTGACACTTCAGTCTTTCTGCCAATCAAGGAGACATCCTCCAGAGCCATCTCCTCCTTCTCCTTCTCCTCCTTAATCCCTCTGTTTTATGCCATGTTCAATACAGAAGGTTTGATAGTGGCTGAGTGTTGTGCTGAGAGGGTGGTGTGTCACGCTACACAGCTTCACTTGTTTCCTTATGTTGTACTCACCAGGATTTGGGAACGATTAACTTAAAAATCACGACTGAATTATTCTTCTCTAAATAACTCTCTCAGTGATAGTCACGTTGACCAATGCACCAGAGCTAGTTATTTACAGAGTGCCATGAGTTAACTGGTGTGGTTGATAGTAGGTGCTCTTTGGTCCTTGTGCTGCTGGCCACATTTCCCAGGAATATCAGTTAGACTCGATAAAATTGTCGCGTGTTCTCTCTCCCTCACTTGCTTCTGCAGATCGTCTGAAACTGGTTAGTCGGTCATTTTTTGTGCATAAGCATCTCTGTGTTTATGGTGTTCATTAATTTTCTTGCTGTCAGTCTGCTTGCATAGTAGGTTCTCTGAGCCTCTGTCCAGCCTGTGGTTTGTGTAGCTCATCCAAGCTCCAGTAGGCAGTTCTGCATGGTTAAACTCTTGCAAATGCGATGGATGTCTCAGACTTCTCTTCAGTGTTTTAAGCTACAGCTCAGCAACACTACGTGTGTTAATGGTGTCTAGTGAACATATATTTGCTCTCAGGTGATCTGTCTTCATTACTGAAGGGCAATCATGCAAATGCTGTGTTTGTTCATGGGACTGAAGTTTTTTGCTCCCCCTATTTCTTTGGATGTCACATTGGGCATGATGTAAGTCAGTTACTGTTAGAGGTGGCCAGCATTTTGATTTTCTGACCTATGAGAAATTCCAGCATTTTAATAATTGATGTGGTGCTGTATTAAAAACATATTATATGAAAACAAAAAGTCTTTGATTGTAATTAAAATGCTTTTTTTTTTCAATAAAATCAGGTGGGCTAATTCTAATGCTAACATTTTATTTTACCTTAAAATTTATGTTAGAAAATAAGAATGAGTAATTCCCTGTTGACCTTATTAAGATGGCTTTTACTCCCTACATAATGGAATTTCATTTCAGTTGAAGCCTTTTTTGTGAGGAAGGGGAAATGAAGTTTTAAATTGTACTATCAGGTGGAAGTATGTATATATTGGTACATAACTGGCATCCTACAAATGATGCTAATTGATCATTTCAATCCTGAAGTCCTAGCTCAATTTTTCTTTGATTTCTTAGTCAAAACAAAACACTTACTTGACAAACGCTCAATAGAAAGGTGAGAACAACTCTCTCCATCCTAACTTACACTATCATACAGATAGCTTGGGTATAATAGCTTCTAATGAGCTGAACACTTCAGACGGACGACTCAGCCTGCAGCGTTTTGAGCAGCCTTTAATTCTGAAGTGAAAGGAGAGTGCGTGAGGCAGCAGCTCGCAGGTTTATCCTGTCCTGATGAAGTTTAACTCGCACAGGCTTTATGAGACAGGAATCTGCTCTCCTTTGCTTTACATAACAGAAATGTTTTGGTTACACATGTTGGACATATTTAGAGTGCACCAGCAGCACCACATGCTCCAGGGAAGTTGTCAACTCCTTTTCCTTCCCTTTGGATGTGAAAATTGAGAGGAGCTTTTTTTGGTTACACATCAAGTATCAGCCATTCAGTCCTCTGTGGGTTTAATGGCAGTCACAAGGTAAAGTTATTGTGAATACTCAGGGCCTTTTCTTTGGGCTTTAACTGTGGCATCCTCAGTGCACAACAGACCCTACGCACAGACTGTGTCTATCAGGGAGCAAGTTGCGAGCTCGGTGTTTGAAAGAGCATCTAGTGATAATTGTGAAATGTCCCATGTAGTCATCTATAAAAGAAAAAAAGGAAGAAGGCTTGAAATGGTTGTATTATCCAGTAATTAAACTGGACGTAGCAAAATCTGGGAGAAGCACTGAGGGGAGAGGAGTCCACCTGGGAAATCTGGGAGTCTTTCCTACCTTCCTCTCGTCTCACTCCCTGTCCAGCTAATGCAAAGCCTGGTGAGTTCCTGACTGAGCTGCTATCCTGGATTATTGATGGGTTATCGCTGTGAAAATTATTGCCACTGGACATTTAAAAAGATGCAATTGGAGTGTGTTTTTGTTTTTGTTTCAGTCGACACGCACAGTGTTTGTGGTACTGAATGGTATTGTGTCCTGCAGAGAACTGTCTTGTGCATAGCCCTGTTCTGAGTTGCTTGACGAAGGGATGAACATGTCTCAGGAAAGATGCATGATAGCTTGTTGTTTTACTGTATCTTGCAGATTCAACCTCTAATGATGAAGCTTCCCACCTAAATTCTTTCTTTTTGGGAGCAGAAAGAAAGGAAGAAAATGAAGAGTCTGAGCTGTTGATACATTGGGATAATCTCTTTCCATTGTATTGAACATTTCTACCTTTCCTTAAGTTTTGTTTCACCAGTTCTGCTTATCATTTTCTCACTGTTGCCGATTCTCTCCCCCTCCGCTGCCTCTCCCATGGATTTTAATGTCGATTTTTTTCATCAATGAGTAAACATTTGCCACAGAGCAAAGTGGGGGTTTTCCTCATAAAATATTCTAAGAAGAAAAATCAAATAACTGTAAATGCTGCATGATTAAAGAATCATAAAACATGAACTAAAAGTCAGGATTGTTGCATAGACATTTGTAATGTATGTGTATGTCTTAAATTTGTCTGTCTGTAGGATGTTTACAATTGCATTTTTTCCATTTGTGAAAGAAATTCTTCTTGCTGCTAAGTGGTGAAATAAAACATTGGTAAAGGCAGATTTTATGCTAACTATGCCTTCAGTCTCATGAAAATAAGCTATTTTAAAATGTTCCTGTTGGTTTATTTTGTAGCTAATTGCTTTACTGGAAGTGGTGTGAATAAGCATGCTGTGGTATGGTGCCTGGGACTACAGAAATAAGTCTTGCAGTAACAGATGTTGATTAATGCTGTTATTTGTACTCGTTGTTCCTGCTAGAGGGCAGTGTGTGTAAGCGAGGCCCTGCCCTGTGCTGAGTAAAGATCTGTTCTGTGCAGCTCTTGTGTCCAAGTCGTCATTTCTAACCCCTGCTTCTCCTCTGTTGTCAGCCGGCACATCCCGAGTGGCATGAGCAGCCCGAGCTCGAGAAGCTCATTATGTTTAAGTATAAACATATAGATCTCCCATCTCTAAGGCTGTAGTCAGAGTACTGTGAAAACACTGAATACTTCTCTGACTGTAGTACTTTTTTGAAGCATTTGCCTTTTTCTGGAGTTGACCCAAAACCTTCTGAAATTCACTGAAGTTTGTTCATTTGAGTGGGTTTTGGATCAGGTCTGAGCAGACCTCTTTCCCATCGTGTTCTGTGTCAGACTGGTGTAACTGGCATCTCTTCCCTATCATCCTTGGGGCAAGTGAAACTTGGCACCGAAAACCAAAGTCCAACTTCAAGAATGTTTTGCAGTTCATTACACTGACGTCATGGAGCTAATGATGGGGCTAGCGTTTCTGCTTACACCAATCATTTGCAACTACTTGGCATGCATGAATAAAAGAAGAATACTATTTTCTTTGTCACTTGTGTCTCAGAAAATAAACACCTCCGATACTCTCAAATTTTCCGTTTGTTCCCACCACTCGTGAAGTTTCTGTTAATACTTCAGGTACATAGAAGCACAGGTTTGCAATATTAAAAAGACCATTGGGCCACAAGGAAGGATATTGTGCTCTGTGGTCAGTGCCTAAAGGAGTAAGAGCTACCATGATGCTTCTATGCAATAGCACAATTTCTGCATGCGATGAGGGCTGATTTCTTTTTGAGCACTTGCTAGTACACGTTGTACACCCCGCAGCATCCTCGTGTCCCACATCTGCAACACAAGACCTGCTTCCCAAAGCGCGCTTCCCTCAATGCAACTGTAAGCATCACCAGTGTTAATGTGAAAATTTACACAAACATCGCATTCACCTTGGGCTATAATTTTTCAGTAAGTGAACTGTGTATTTTGTGTCACTCAAATGCATCTGCACAGCAAGGATATTATGTAAATGTCATTGTGTTGAGCAGGGAAAAACAGCGAAGGACAGAGGGTGTTACTGAGGAGTTTTCTATATGTATTCTATAAATATGTCATGTTCTGATATGCAGTTCTATTTTTGTTGGAGTATATTGTGAAATACCCCTTGTCTTATATGGTGTGGAGTAGTAAGCTGTAGGATTTTGTTATACTTAATTGCAAGCCTGATGTTTTGATACAATAGACTTCTTTATTCTTTACTCTTTCTCTCTTTCTATAATTTGTAGCCTACATTGAAGATCTCACAAGATGTGTTGAGCAAAGCAGAAGACTCATTATCGTGTTAACTCCAGACTATGTTCTCAGGAGAGGATGGAGTATTTTTGAGATGGAAAACAGACTCCATAACATGCTAGTCAGTGGAGAAATCAAAGTTATTTTGATTGAGTGTACTGAATTAAAAGGGAAGGTGAATTACCACGAAGTGGAATCCTTAAAGCACACCATCAAACTTCTCTCAGTGGTCAAATGGAAAGGACCAAAAAGCAGCAAACTGAACTCTAAGTTTTGGAAGCGCCTGGTCTTTGAAATGCCAGGGAAGAGAAAGGAGGTGGTGTCTCGGCGCCAGGTCCTGGATTCTGCAGAGCAGGGCCTTTTCGGAGACCTCCAGACTGTACCCTCCCTCGCTGTCACGGGCACTTCGGCCACTCTGGTAGAATCGCGAGCCGATTTGACTGATTTCCGTCAGGCAGATTCTGTGCAGATGAGACACTACTGCAGAGGATACGAATACGACGTGTCAGCGGCGACGTTGCCAATAGCCTCCATAAGTAACCACCACACGTACTGTAACATACCCTTGACGCTACTAAACGGACAGCTACCTCTTAACAGTGCCGGGAAGGATCCCCAGGAGTTTCCCAGGAACAACCCCTTGCTACCTTTATCAGCGCAGGAGCTTAGCTTCACCAGCGATATCTGGTAGTGAAGATGAGGACTCTTTGGAGACGCTTCATGACCACCATGAAGACGCATTTTTAGAGAACTTTGCAGTAGCCCCATGGGGTGTCAGAATACATTTGAAGCAGCAGCACACTTACTTGCTTTTCTACTTGAACTTTTTTGTTTACGTTTACAAATTCTTGACAAAGGGGACGTTCTTTTTGTAAGCCAATAATGTCCTTCCTATCTCTCAGTGTACAGTTTTATTGGTCCTTTAAAGAGGAGGGGGGAGAACAAAAACACATCCCATCATTTTACAGTAGGTCTACAGTCTGGGATGGATAAATGTTCACTGTATATGATCTCCAACATCCATATTTATGTAACAGTAATTGAAATTGAAAGCTGTTGGGTTTTTTTCATATATATTTCAGCACAGATTGGAAATTCCAATGTCCTGTCATGCTACAAAAATGATTGTCTCCGTAGACCACAAGGGATGAGCCATTATTAAAAGGGAGGAGGAGGGACCCTTCCCAGTAGCATTATCTCAGAAATACATTTGAGAAGATGACCAGCTCAAGCAATGCAGGTGAAGAGCTACCAGCTTTATTGATAAAGTGCATAGTAAAAGTTACTGCAGTGTAAATCACCTGCTCACATCACCATCTCTTCATTTATTATTGAGGCATGTTGTACTCCTAGTCAATGGATAGCAATGTGTTTTTATTAAACAACTTACTAGCCTATTGGAAGATGTTTAGAAGGATTTTAAACAGTTTTTGTGTGGATTATAGATGATTTCACAATTTTTGCAGGTTTTTAATGACTTTTTTTAAAGAATTTAAGTATACATTTACCTGTCTGTTGGTGAATCCATAGGTTTGAAATTTCTTAAAAACTCTTGACCTGTTTTAAAATTTATAGTAAAGGCAATGTGATTTTACATAGGATTTCTTTTTCCAAAATAGTTACAGTTTAAAAATAACCTTTTACTGAGGATGTCAGCAATAGAAGATAACTACTACAGCAATATTCAGAAATGAAGTGCTAAATTTTTCAGGTTTACTAATAGTCTGACTTTAATTGCAGTGATAATCACCTGAGACAGTTCATTCCTAATCTATGGGTCAATTTATTTACTTTTTTAATATGAGTGAAGCAGTAATGTTTCTGCTCTCTGTGCAACTAGTAAAGGTGATGTTTCTAAGCAGCTGGTGCAATCTTGCATTTCTCACTTAGGTGAGTGGTCCCATCAGCAAAATGAGGATACAGTGATTTATCTTACATGGAAAATGATCTTGTTGTGTGTGGGTGACAAGTGTTCTAGATAGCCAGCCTCATGCATTACTACCCAGTGCGTTGAGTTTCCTTCCAACCCGTCTGGTTCAGGAGCATTTACACACTCAGACAGTTAAGGATTGGGGAGCCAGATTATGGAGACAACAGTATTTAGGGCAGAAGCTCTAACTAACGAAGGCAGCACCAGTTTTGCAGTGTTTAGCAAAGCTTTAATGAAATCACAGCAGACAGGAGAGTTTTATCTCAGCAAGATCTGCTGGAACAAGCCCCCAGAAACATTTTTATGCAGGCATTTTTATGCATTTTTATGCAACTTTGCCTGCATTTCAGTATCTTTTTAGTGTCGATCTCTTTGATTTCATGAGTAAAAGTTAGCACTCTGCTCACAGCTGCCTGTGGTTCAATCAGCAAACGAGTCCAGTGAATACTTAACATTTTGCAGTGGTTCTGAAATTGTACCCTACAGTCAAATGGAAACAAACACTGACCTAAGACTTAAAACATTCAGAATCGGCCTAAAGGCCCTGAGAATTATCTCAAATGTGCAATAATCCATAGAGGTTCAGCATTTTTTCCATTGCTTCTTTCCCCAGCTCTTTATTCTGTGGCTTTTTATACCCATAATTATCTATAAGATTTTCATTAGGTTCTAAATAATATATATTTCTCTGTTCTTTTTATTTTTTTTGTTTGTTTGTTTAAGTGTTACGCATTTAACACAAACACAGAACATGAGAATCTAACAAAGATATTAATTTATTACACAGTATAGAACTATAACTTGCTCTTTCGTGAAGTTAAGTTCAGAACATATAGGTGTTTAATATACGTATTTTTCTACCGAGAAAGTGATTTTACCTCCAGTATGAATATGTGTTTCAACTCCCTCCCAGAAATTTAAAAATTTGCACTGTTTTATAAGTGTTACAGACTGTGTTTACACTGGCTATATTCTTTAATGCAAAGTGTAATTTAAAATCAAAAACTAAAAGAAAACCTTGCATGAAGAGAGTTGCATATGTTTAAACGAAAAGCTGTACTTTTCATTATTTTCCTTTCCAACATAACTCTAAAATCCAGCTGATTCACATAGTATGTTCTGTGAAATTTTAAACCTACTAGTTCTGTATTAAGCATGCAAACTCCAAAAAAAAAAAAAAAGAAAATAGAAAAAAAATCCATATTCTGGTTGATCTGCTCCTTTTCTTTACAACGATTAAGTACGGGTAGCAGATTCATTTACCCGGTGACAATATGTCTCTTAGAGCAGTAGCTATTCGAAAGCAATCATGTTTAAATGAAAAGAACAGTTTTTCTTTCATTTTGCAAACCACATCGTGTAATATCTGTGTATCTCTATATTTTAGTTATAGATGACAACTCACAATCTGCTTTAAGATTTCCGAGTGTGTATTGAGTACTGCGAGAATATATACGTCAATCCGAACCGGCTCTTCCCCTCTGCTTGTGGGACGGGGCAGGGGCTGTGAGCTCAGGAGCTCCTTTCACCATTTAATTCCACTTGAGGAAGTTTCTTGCGTGCAGGACCTGTAGCGTTTCCTTTGGCAGCGTTTAAGGATCTGGAAAACTAGAGTGAAAGGCAGCGGTCGGTGGGAGCAGTCGGCTCCTCACGGTGGTGAAAGTGGCCCAGCTCTTTCATGCAAACTTCCTTAGCTGGAACATGCGTTTTGCTTTGCTTTGGCTCCCAAAACGGCACCAACTGAGCTCAGTTTGCTGGAGAGGCCGTCGGGAGCCGCGGGGTTGGCTGTGCCCGGGCTCCTGGCGCTGTCTTGTCCCGGTTTGGACCGCGTTCGCTCTGGAGAGCGGTTATTGCAAAGTTTGGAAACTGCTCCTGTGTTCTTATCCTTGTGTGTGATGGGTTACAGGAGTTTCAGAAGACTATTTATAAAAATGAGCTAGAAATTGGAAGCCTATTCAGATTCTGCAGATTTTATTTTCCTAAGGAAAAACTTCAGACAGAAAACAGTGTAGCTTGGAATGAAGTAACAAGGCAGAGTGAATATTAACAATTTGGGGGGGGGGTCTGTGTGCTGGACTAGTGTTTCAGTAATTAATATTTATGTCTCTAGATGCTGAATGAGAAAGCTGTGTAAAGATACTGCTGTCCTCTGTCTGCAGGTCTGCTCCAAAACCTGCTCAAGCCAGCAGAAAGAGCTCCATCAAATTCAGCGTACTTTGGACTAGGTCCTAAAATTCTAGGTTTATTGTGAGCAGAGGAATAAAGAGGACAAAAGAGAGAGAAAGAAGCCAAGAGACTAATAACCATTTGCTTATTTAATCTGCCTAAAATCAAACTTTTTTTTGTTGTTTCTGTTTGGTGTGGATGTGCTCCAGCACTATTCAGCCTTGGGAAAGGAATTTAGTGCATTTCTTTGTTATAAACAAGATAAGGACTTGGGAATAAATAAGATACTTTTAGAAAATAACCCTTGTGATTTTTAAGGGCTTCTGCTCTGCCTTCAGTAGCTTCTTCTGGTTCATCAGGCTCTCTCTGTTCAGCCAGATACTTAAGCATACACTTAAATTCCCCTTAATTCGGTGAGAAATACTTTACTGAGTAGGGGCCCGAAGGAGCGATTTGAAGACCAGTACTGGGAATCGTGGCATTTTTCTGCTTTTAGAGCTGTGTCCTTATGGAGAGCCTCTCCGCAGCTTTTCCAACTTCAGCCTTGGGGTAGGTCCAGGTCTTGGGGCAGAGCATCTCGGTCCCAGCTGCAGCAAGGAAAGGCAGTAACGCCCCGCGCCGAGGTGGTGACATCCCCCAGTGCCCGGGGGGACCTGCCCAACGATGGCTTTTTTGTGTGTCCCGCTGGGAAGGGGGACGCCTTGGCTGCAAGCACGAGCTGCAGGACCCCAGCACCTCCGGCCGGGGCTCTGTGCATCTTCCCGGCACATCCCACGGGGCTGCAGAGCTGCTGGAAGGCCAAGGAGTACGTGCGGAGAGGGAAAGGAAGAAGGGAGCAGCCAGAGTCCAAGGGTTTTCCAGGCGAAAACGCTGATTCAGTGGAGCACAATGACATCGTGCATGAATGCAGCACATTTGTCCACTTCTCAATGGACACTGGGCAGAGTTCCCCAGAAAATACCGTACCTTGCCAGCTCGCTCGCTTCAGAGCTCTCGTTCTGATCCTTTTAAAATTAAATTTCGGTTCTCTGTTGGATGGGAAATTTTCTGGGTTTTTTTGCACGGACAATCTGCTTCTCCTTTGCGCGTGTGCGTGTGGAAATACCCCACCGAGCAGCGGCTCGTGCTTCCTGCTGCTCCTGCGGGACTGGAGCTGCACGAGGCCGGGAGCGTAACTGCCCGGGGAGGCAGCGAGGCGAGCGGCTCGCGTGTCCCGCTGCTCCCACTGCCTGCGCTGGTGCTCGGCCCTGGTGCTTGGGCGACGTCTCGGCTGCGTCGCTGTCCTGTTTGGTTGCCGCCTGCCTCGCCGTGGGGCTCTGCGCTCTCCAAGTGGTAACTGAAGGAATTCAGAACAGAGACCAGTGAGGAGACTGCAAAGAAGCATAAAACCATGTCTAAAACTAAAAGAAATGTAATGTGAAAGTTATTAATTTTGGCCAGGATATTTGTTATTTGCATACAAAGCAGCAGGAGCAGATCGTGACCTGTCAGCACTTGCCCTTCGTTGTGGTATCACTGCATAGCTACAGAACAAGAAGAAAAGAAATAAATAATATCCCTCCTTGACATGATGGGACTGAACAGCGGGGACAATGGAGCCCCGTGATTTGTAAAGTGTCTTGTGCCCTTTTCTGTAGGAGAAATATAGGCAAACCAGGATAGAAATGAAAATTGTCACAGGAAGAATCGTGCTTCTCATTCCCGTATAAATCCAAATGATTTGGGATTCAGGGCACGGCCTTGGGATTTATGCTGTGGAGGAGAACGTTGTGATTCTCATGCAGGGAGCACAAGGGGCTTTGCTTCTACTACCAAGGCATATTTTCATGAGAAATCCGGACCCTGATGTGGCCTAGAGTTAATGTAAATTAGCCTCCTTTGAGAAGACTCGAGATGAGGTGTAATGAGATGTGAAGAAGCTTTTAAAGCACTGTATATTCTAATCAGCATGTATATGTGGCTTAAAGGTAACTTCTGCTGGCACCCAAAAGGGAGCATTTAATACATAATCCCCCAAAAACATTAAAGGGGAAGAGAGTCTATATTCTGCCTAGGTTCTGCACAGAGATCTAACATCTCTTCCATAAATGATAAAAACCTTTAAAATCCTGAACAGTTCTTTGATTAAAGAATATCAAAGGCCCTGTGATCATGAAACAATTAATCTAACACCTCACTGGGATGGAGAAATGTTTTCATCCTCCTTTTCACAAGCAGAAAACAGAGTTGGGATCCATTTTGCTCCAGATCCTGCCAAAAATCCAGGGCAGAGCTGGGGCTGCCCCTTGCTCTCCCAGGCCAGCAGCATCCCCAGCAGGGAGTCATCCCTCCGGAAGGAATCCTGGTGGGAATTCACACCAAACAGAGGGTTTGGGCTTGTGGGCTAGAACTGTCATTAGAAACCGTGAGAAATCGGGTCATGAGAAATCAGTTTTGAAGATCCTCGATAAACCTACGCTGCTGCTAAGGGATCAATAACTCAAGACAGACCGGCCCACAGAGGGTCCTGTCGCTGCTCTTGAGGACATGGGTGGCTCTCGGAGAGCGAATCCCGGTACTTCCATCTTGGATCGGCAGCTCGTTGGAGAGAGAGGAAACGCAGGAGCTTCTCGCTGGCCACAGAGTGACTTTGGAAGGACTCAGCCTAACGAGGAGATGAGGCGATAGGAAATCCGTGAGCTGTAATGAATTGTTGGCAAAAGGAGACAGTGGGGGAAAAAATTGGATGGGAGGATCATTTAAGCCTAACAACCAGCCTGAACCCAGACCAGAGCTCTGGCTCTTTGATGCCAAACTGTGGGGAAAGCTGAGCAAAGTCCAGACTTCACTGCTAGCCCCGTCAGCATGACGAGCGGAGGCAGCGCCTGCGCTGCGGCAGCGCCAGGCGGTGAGGAGAGCGGTGGCCCATGCGATGAGGAGCGCGTCGGCCCACGCGGCAGAGACGTCGGCCCGCTCTGAGTCAGGGCTCCTCGCAGCGCACCCGGACGGGCACCCGCTCCGCGTGCGCCTTGGGAATGTGGAGCCGCCGGCTCACTGCGGAATGAAAGGGAGTCCCCTGAGAAGGAGAGGTGGAGGTGACTGCTGGTGGACTTGATGACCCAGCTTTGTCCTGGGCAGACTGCCCCCATATGCACGATACCATCGTGGACACCTTACTGGCCACGGTGGCCACCAGCCTCGGGACTCGCCTGTGTCCAAGGGGCTGCCAAGGGCGCGGGGCAGCTCTGGTGCGACAGCTCCAACATCTGTTGCAACAGCTACATGAGGGCTCCAAAACCGAGGTTCCCGATTCCCGAGCTCCCCAGGACCCAAACTGGGTGAATCCTACCCAAAGGGATTGCTGCAGTGAGAAACTACCCATTGTAAGAGGATGCTAATGGAAACAACAAGAGTAGGAATTAATACAGCAATCCATTTCAATCCTTGTCTTAAACTGGTGACTGTGCTGCTGTAAGCTTATCTTCTTCTGAAGTCCCTGGAGAGGGCGTAGGACTAGCACTGCCTTCAGCAGGCGGTTTCGTTAGCGGGTAGCGCACGGCAGGCAGCCGAGCGCGGTTCCCACTGTCAGCAAAACAGCGGAGCCCCCACCAAGGCTCTTCTTGCAAAACCCACCACACGTAACCTCTGAGCTGCTAATCGTGTTTCCTCTCTGGCTGCCAAACAAATGTTACGAAAGAATAATTCTCAGCATCCATTGTACCCAGAGGGTTAACAAACATGTATAAGAAGAGCTCCAGATACAGAGCTGGCAGCTCAGGCTGCTCCTTCAGCATGTGAAGAGCTCTACAGAGACTTGAAGGATGATGGGAGTTGTCGCTTTTTTTCCTGCTTTTTTCTGTTTTGTTTGACTTTTTTTGGAGAAATAAGGTCACGGGAATTCTCAGAGGAGCATGTGGAGTGATTATAGCAAAAGCACAGAAGCTCCTCAGAGAAACTTCTTCATTTTAGAAGCCTGATTCTTGTTATTTTTACAGGAAGACTGTAAAGTACAAATTAGGAGGACGGGGAAGGAAGAGCCTGAGAGAACAGGAGTGATTTGTGCAGGGAGTCACTAGGAGAGGAGGCAGAAAGGAGCGAGATGAGGCGGCTGCAGCAGCAGGTTCACGTGGAGTTGCTGATGGGGCGCATGGGGACACCAGTGCGGATCTGCCACCCACCCCAGGGCATGGGGGGGCTCCAGAGCCCTCAGCCCAATGGGAGATTCAGCGCTGATCACAAAGCTCCCATGTCAAAACCAAACAAAACTATTTCCTGGCTGTGCCCAGGCCAGCACCACCAGGAGCCAAAGCCCCTCACTGCCTTCCAGCACCTCGTGCAGGGCTCCATTCCCCGCTTTGCCTTGTGCCCAGGCTATTCCTCACGGAGGTGATGAGATTTTTGCTTCTGGTCTTGTGCTTAACTTGTGCTTCACACAAGCCTGCGCTAACAACCCATTCGCTGCATGGCAAAGGGCTGGTGCAGGCAGCCAGCAGCACAAGCTGGGGTAGCGGAGCTCACTGCAACAGTTGGAAATTATGTTTTATGGTACTTGGTTATTGCAGGAGCTTAAGCCCAACTAAACACCCCAAGCAACCAGGTGAAGAGTCTAATGACCCTGAAGCTCAGACTTCAGCAAGCAGCCCGGAGTACTATTAATTAAGCACATGTGTGAGCAGTGGCCGCCAACAGACTCGTTAGCGTACAGCAACATTTCTTTGCCATTTCTCCCTTCCCGACGGGCCATGGAGGAAGTGACTAGCTCCTGAGTAGGCAGGCGGGACATGGTGAAAGATTTCAGGTGCCGAATGTAGCCTTGGTGATGTTATCCAGAGCAATGGCACAGCACTGCGTACACCCAAGCTCTGCCTCCCCACAAAAAATCCTGGCCTGCCAGGTTGGAGGAGGAAGGCAGTGTGCTGAGATGATGGAATGAAGGTTTCCAGCTGAGATATCTCTTTGGGGAGATGAGTGGTAATTTGCTAGAACAGAGGACAGCTGAAATTAATAATGAAACTCTGCGGTAAACTCACCGTGGCGAAGCCAGAGTTAAGTCAATGTAGTCACTAGGGAACTGTACCTGATTCCTCCAAATCAGAATCTGTTCTGTTAATCTGGGGAGCTTGAAAGGAAGATTTTAATAACATGGAGCGTTTGGTTTCAGGTGATCCAACAGCTTCTGCAGAGGACAGAGGATACCTGGGAGATACTGGGTTTGTGTTTTTGTAATTATGCCAGTGATGTGGTTTGAGAGACTTTGTGATTCCTTTGAATGCTAAGGGGAGTCACCATTCATATTTTCAGTTTGCCACCTGCAGCAGAAATTTCCCACCCCAATTTTACACGGGTACAACATCAAATATTTCAGTAAATTTTAAGAAGTGAGCTGAAATCCCAAACCAAGCTCACCCGTACCCAGCTGTACTACCAGAGGCTGCAGAGGGGCAGCACATTGCCCACAAGGAGCTACCTCCTTGACTTCTCTGCAATTGGGTCACAACTTGACTGAAATCCAGTCACCCTTCCCACACACACCTCTCCATGACAGCCCCCAACACAGAGCACAGCAATCCCAGGGTCCGACCTCCTGCTTGTCCTTGCCTGTTGCCTCTGGCTTCCTTTCAATTGGGATAAAACCGCAGAAAATGCTCTCAAAAGGTTAAAAATAAGAATGCACTAGAAATGCTGGCCAAGTAAGTATCATCCTTGGAAACTTTCTTATTCTCAGTTCTTGGACATGTGGAAAAAATAAGAGTCATGAAAGGACTAGCAGGCCCTCCCAATCTAGATGAAGAATAGCTATACAAAGGGACACAGCAAAGACCAAAAAAAAAGGGATAAATGATGATCCTCACAGCAGTTGTAATGGGGGAAATTAGGCTATTTAATGGCCGCACATGCATCAGAAAAGGAGAGGTGGTCACAAAAGGGATTAAATATGACTGAAAAAACATAGCTAACCTCAGTACAGGAGACTCCTCAAAAGAAGCCCAAAAGAGAAAATGGAATGCGCATACAAAACCCAGGCGTTTGCTGCATTGCTCACACAAATGTCAAGGGAAAACACAAACCCATACACCCACACAAAAGTGAAGCAAGTTATTATCTGGCCGAGCAGGAAGATGTGTCTGGACAGGAGAAAAAAAAAAACAATCCATTTTGTGGGTAGCCTAGGTCCGAAAGAAGAAGGAAAGGTTTGAATATTGTAAACTTTACCAAACAGTTTTCATGGATTTTTTTCTTTATTGACTCAAAATAAGCACAACCCTAGGAAAAAAAAAAAAAAAAGGAGGTGCGTGTGCCGGCTGCCCAGGAGCGCGATACCGATGCCCTCGTGTGCCATCGCGGGCTGTGAAGCGCAGCTGGCAGCTGCTGGCAGGGGCAGATGGAGCAGGAGGGCAGGTGGATGGAGCAGGATGGGCCTGGCAGGGAGGATGGCCTCTCCTCAGAGCTGGGGGCAAGGACATGAACCCCAGTGATCAGGATGCTCTGGAGGAAGCAGGGTGACACCCCCATGTCCCCTACAAGGAAGGTGCCTATGTTAGGGCTTAGCACAGAGGTAGGAGCTAAACCCAGCAGGTCCCATCACACTATGGGTAGGTGTCAGGGGAACTGCACCACCACTACCACCACCACCACTCTGCCACCCCACCACCACTGCCACAACACACCACTATCAGCCCCACCTGAGGCTGTGAGAGGCAGCTTTTTCCATATCACACCACACCACCACCACACCACACAACCACCACACCAAACTGCACCACACCACCACAACCACCACCACACCACACAACCACCACACCAAACTGCACCACACCACCACAACCACCACCACACCATCACACCACACCACCACCTCACCACACCACCACAATCACCACCGCACCATCACATCACTACCACACCACCGCCACACCAACACGCCACGCCAACACCACACCTTCTGAGGCTGTGGGGGGCAGCTTTTTCCCCATGGTCATTGCCTGGCCTCACCTGGAGCCCATCTGGGGTTGTCCCTTTCAGCCCCTTCTGATTTGGGCTGGTGGGATTGGTGCCTCCTCTGCAAGCAGGAGGGCAGATGCTTCTCTTCTACTAGAAGTTCTATTGGGGCAAGAGCAATGCTGCAAAGGAGCCACCCTGCAGGTGAGCTGTGGCAGGGGGTACATGCTGGGGTGGTGACGGCAGAGCAGGCTGCGGTGGTGGTTTCTGAGGTGGGTAGACAGAGCAGTGAGCCCCACATGAATGCGGGTTTGCTGCTCTTTGAGAAGCAGCAGAAATGTTGACCTGATAATCTGTAGTAACTTTCTTAAATATATATTGCATAAGGTGATGTGAGATATGTCCCACAGGAAGCCAAGAGGCCTAGTGAAAAATTTGCAGAAAATATTATAATGTGACTTTCAAAATATTGCTGATTTGTTTATTTGAAAAAAAGAACTAATTCTGCTTTAAAGACTCAGTTGTAAGCTTTCATAGTTGAATATCAGCTGACCATGTTCATGTTTTCCATCTTTTAAAGTTAATGAAAGAGGAAAACACCATAAGGGCAGCTAGGGCACTGGGATGAGACTCAAGGTGGTGCTTTTTCCACTCCCAGCAGCGCTGCTGGCTCTGATGTGACCCTGGACAGGCGACTGTGTCTGCCAGCCCTACCATAACCTGCAGGTAAGGGAGGACAGGGCTGTCCTTTTTCCCCTCTCGGTGCGTGAGATTTACAAGCTCACGGGCCAAAGTCCATCCATTACCCTATAACCTCGAACTCGGGCTTTGGGAAGGCAAGGATTAAAAGTGAAACTGGCTGTTCCCAAGCTTGCAAGAAGCTGCCCACAGGAGCAAGGCTATCGGAGTGACACATCCCAGATCGGGTTTGGGAAGACCCTGGACTTGCCGGATCTGCCTAGGATGGCTCAGCCTGTGACCTGGTAAGGTACCCGGCTGTGTGAAATCAGCTCTTGCTCAGTAAAGCAGCACGAGCACGCAAGCCGCTCAAAGAAGGTACAAGGGCTCACGGAGTTAAGGATGCTTAATTGGTTTATGGAGCTAAACGCCTCAAAGCACTTAAGCTGCTGTGAAAAGGGAAGCTGGCTTAAATCCCCACTGCTCCCTGCTGGAAGTCTAAGCCCGGATAGGCAACAGGGAGCCTGTTTGGGCTCTGCAGAGCCGCAGCTGCTGGAGAGCAAGCAGGAGCCTCCAGAAGGGAGCAGGTTACTGAGGGTACTGGAGGCGGCGCTGGGTTTGCTCAGGACCTCTCATCTACCAGCCCAAATTGGTTGGAGTGGTCCACCAGGGGCTGCTGAGGGAGGTCTGAGCATCTCTCATGTACCCTAGGAGGCAGAAAGCAGGAGACCTGTGAGACATGGACACCAACCTGACTGTTTCAGTGTGGGCTCTTATTTCTACTATTTTTCCTTTTTTTTTTCTTTTCTTTCTTTTTTTTTTTTTTGTCTAGTTTCTGCTTCAGCTGCTGGTTCTCATTATATCACTTGTGATTCAAGTGCTTGCTCTTTTCTTGTTAGAAGAAAATATATTGTCACCTCTCAATAAGGTAAGAGCTTTAGCTCTTCAGAATGGGTACAGTAAGATGCTTTGACCCTAAGTTGGTAGTTTTTGTACCACTTCTTGGTGCTGAATCCAAATTCTGGGCATGTTTTAGATAATGTGCGGAGCAGAAATGGGGCTAGCTCTCTGAGGTCCATTTCTCCAGAGCCGTGGGTGAACTGCAGCCCCTTCCTTGGTCTTCTCTGCTGGGGCAGCTGGGGTCACAGTAGGGTGCACATAACTGGGCTTGGGCTGGTGGTAGATCCGTGTTGCTTAAAGGATCCGGGTTATGTGCCACAAACGTGTTCCCTCCCCACTGAACTTCCATGACTAAATGGCTGTGAATGACTGTGACATGATGCACAGAGGCTTCCAGTTCCTCCGAAGGCACCGAACGACTTTGATTTAATTTTTAAACCATTTGCAGTCTCTGCTCCCAGCTGCACAGAGCAGTGGCAGCACCAAGGTGGATGCAGCTACCCCCTGCTTTCCCATAGAGCGTGAAACTGGGTGTGCAGGGAAAATCCTGGCAGCTTTTAGGAGCCATCCTGGCCATGACCAGGCAGAGCAGGGTGATACAGACATATCTGAAGCTGGCTGGAAGTGGTTATTAACACACAAGATAGGGATTGTTTAGATAGGACTGGCAAGACTGTGCAGGAAAAGGCATAGACATATTTATGAGTTAGTGTTGGAAGAGGAGACTATTGCTCAAGGCTCAAACAAGATTCCCTTGGACTTTCCCATCCAGCACTTAAAAAAAAAAAAAAAAAAGATTCCCCCAAAAAAAACCCCCAAAAGCAGTAGGCAAAATCCCAGAGAGAGAGTAGCGGTTCTCTTGAGGGAAAGAGGAGGATTTAAAAGGCTCAGGCACTGCACCAGGGCATCCTAGTGTGTTTGAAATGTTCAAAGCTGGCAAAGCACTGAGATGAAAAACAGCTTGGAACTGAAATTGGAGTGAGAAGAGAGACTTTCCCAAAGAAGACATTTAATCAGTCACAGAGGCCAGTTTTTGTTCCAAAGGGCAGAAAGAGGGCTCATAAGCTACAGTTCCTCTTTTCCTCTTTTACATGTTTCTCCACTAAAAAAAAAGGAGAAGTAAGAAGGGAAGTGTAGCTCTGTAGGTGCAACTTAAGCAATGAAGTAGGCTTCTTGCAAGCTTAAAATTGTGTAATCTTCTGAGGCACAGGTTAGACTTGCAACAGGACTGAGAAAATCTGTTTAATTTATTGAGAATGTACCCAGACTGGCACGTGACATTTAAAAAAAAAAAAGCAGCTTTGTCCTGTTTTTTTAAGCATGTTGGAGACCATCCTTGCACTAGAATTTCTCTTTTGGTGGAGAGGGCACAAACCCAAAGCCTGGTGTCCTTTTCTTTTTAAAATTAAAATGATATTTATCTTGCATTTCCCTCAAACCATGGGTAGTTCAGATTTAAGTTCCTTCTTGGCTAACCATCAAACTTAGCGGTTTAGACAAAAAGGAACTCTGATCTGACTCATCCAGGGTAGCATTTGGCTGGCAAAACCCTGCCTATTTTTTTTCTCCTCTCTCAAGTCAAAAACCTCTGTCGGCCAGAGAAGATACCACAACTTGTCTGGAATTCACAAAAGAAATTGGTCCTGTGCCCCACAATGTTTTGACTGATAAATGTAACGTGGTAGCAGTGAAACTGTGCTGCATCAGTCTTCTTTATATTTGGATTTTATTACTGAGAAATCTGCCTGTGAAGAGGCAGAAGCTATTTTTTTTTCCCCAGAATTGCATCTGTTTCAGAGAGCAGGCAGATGCTGAGCTGAAATTCATTATGGTATTCATAAAATCCACTGGGATCCGATGACCTACTAACATATAGCTACTCTTCCTTGCAAAGCTTTTAAAACAGTTGTCACTTTGAATAGATCCCTGCAGAAATCGTCCTACATGAGGGCATTGAAAACCCCCTAGATAGGCAGATACCTGTATTAACAGTCATATACTGCAATATAAATAGTAATACAAAATTTGAGTTCAATTTATTTCAATAAATCGTTGTGCTCTTTTGCAGAATTTGCAAGCAAGGCCTTTCTGCACGGGTATTACTGCAGTGTGCAGATACAGTGTTGACATCCAGGCACCGGGCATATTCTCAGAGCAGATTTCCCCCTCAAATAGGAAAGGAAAGAAAATCAAAGTAGGCAAAGTTTTAATGGGAGAAAACATAGTGGAAACGGCATTCGCACAAGGGAACAGTTATTTGTATGATTCCTGTTACTGTAGAAAATCACAACCAGTTATTTGGACTGAGAGCCCAGAAGGCAGAAATGCAAAACAGCATCAGTCCAGGAAGAGAAAAATCAGACTTTTCCCACCGAAAAGACTTGCTCGGCTGCTGGCTGGGATAGTAGGGAAGTGAACAGGGCTGAAAGGAAACAGGAAACTTCCAGCGGCCGAGTGCTGCTTGAGACGGGGTGAGCTGCGGCGCTGGAACAATACCGCGAGGCCCGGGGTCATGCCGTGAACGGGGGTTATCGGGGCAGCGCGGAAGGGGCTTCTCCCGCTCCTCGTGCGCGAGGGGCCGCTCCGCGAGGCCGCCCGCGCCGCGGGGAAACGCGGTGCCCGCAGAGAGCCCGTGCGGGCGCCCCGGCCGGGGCGGCTTGGGGAGACCTGTGTGTTAAATAAATGTTACCCTGGGAAATGAGCTGGACATCCTGGCTGTGATTAGAGTAGCGAGAGGCACTTTTTCCAACTTGCCTATCCATTCAGGAATCGCTTGGAAAGGAAGCTGTTTGGTCTCGTTTTGGATATCCTGTGAAACTAAACTATTGTGGCTGCCAGGAGCTGGAAAAAAAAAAGTTATTAATTTTTTTAAGAGCTGAAAACTACTGTATGTGCTACCGAGAATTGTATGTGAAATGACTGTTTTGTTTAGTTTGTCGGGATTTCTGGTATTCCCAGTTTACTGAAGGCAGTAACCCCGTCCTGCAGCACCAACCCCAGCACGCTGTGTGCAGTCTAAATCTGAAGCCAGATTAAGATTTAAATATTGCTTTCCGGCCCCATCCTAAAATATTTGGAACAAAGTTTAACAGTGGAATTTTCTTCAGCTCAAATAGAAGAAAGCATGAGAAATATTCAGTGCCTGATCCAAAAAATCCACTGAAAATAAAAGGCGTCGTCTTGATCTCTGAGAGCTGCAGGGATGAGCAGAGAAATACTGAAGAATAAAGTGGATTGTGTTTCGGGGGGGTTGTTTGTCTGCTCGCTTTAAAGTTTTTTAGTTATATGGAAATCTAAATTACTTGGTGTCTGTGGCCTGGAACCTAAATTTCCCACCATCTCTGCAATCAAAAGGGTTTTTTTTTTTTTCTTTTTGACCTTTTTTTCCCACTGAGATAAATTGTACATTTAACATTTGTACATTTAACATTTAAGATTGTAAATTCTCTGTGTTTGTGTTCATCAAATAATGCTCATTCAGTGCGTTGTGAGGATGCCACCGCTCGGGCCACAAAGTGCCAGCACAACGGCATTCCTGGGCTCTGCGCAATCCTGCGCGGTTCGGACAGGGTGTAATCCCATTCCCGAGTCACCCCTACTATAATTAGCAATGGAAAGGGAAAACTTTAGAGTTAGCGGCTGCTTAATCAAGATTTTCAGCAGCAGAGACTTTGTACCCCAGGACTTCATAAAAAAAACACTAGTAACAATAAATCACTTCCAGGTTGACGCCGTAAAGAGAAATGATTCGAGCGGCAGCCAAGAGCCCCTGCTGATGGATGGGAGTGGGGCTGGACGCGATGCTGGCTGTTGCCACCCGCTGACTCCGCTGCAATCAGCGGATAACAGATGTTTGGTTCTGGTGCAACCAAATGAGGACAGAGTGGTTGCTGAAGCGTTAGGTAGGGAAAAAGATGGGCCGAAGAACCCGGACGGAGCTTGTGGCACTGCTGGGAGGTGCAGGGAGGGAAAATCTGTAATTACCAGGAGCTTTTATGGGCTTCACTGTCACTTCATTGCCTCTCCGTTACCTAAAGACACATTGAAAGGAGATCTGAAATCTTCAGTCTACAAAAACCGAACGTCGGGGGGGTTTTCCGAGGGACTCCCCCTTGGGACGCGTGGGGCTGGTGCCTGAGCCCTGCACTCTGCACCAGCCTCGCTGCAGGCGCCTCTTGGGTTGGCAGGAGGCAGTTTCCTTGAGGAAGATCCAAAACTTTCCAGCAAAATACCGCCCCCGGGGAAGGATGCAGTGCCAGGGAAAGCTGGTGTGTGCAGGGATCCCGCTTTCCTCTGGCGCGGGCGCCGCTGCGGAGGGCACAGCACAGCGTCCCAGAGCAGACGTGCTGAGATCGGGCTCTGCACCAAGGCACTGGGACCCGGATTTGCCTCCACACTCCACGGCAGGAGCAGAACTTGGGCTTCGGGGCTCACAGGCTCCCTGATGGAGAGCTGGGACGTGGATGCTGGAAGGGCTCGGAGGGAGGCTGGCTCCAGGGCTGCCACGTGGCGTGAGCCCTGCTCCTCCCGCGGCCATGGAAGTGGCAGGAACATCCACTTCCCAGGGCAACCTCAGCACGCGATTTCA
>JAWLRI010000229.1:1063042-1083867 GCA_034781795.1 Crypturellus tataupa
GGCGGGACGCGGAGCCCCCCGCGCAGCGCCCGGCTCCTGCCCGCCGGCTGCGGCGAGACGGGTCCTGCGCGCGGACCGGGGGGGAACGGCGGGGTTAAACGTGAAACGTGTGCCCGGGGGCTCTTTTTTCCCCTTTAATTAATTAATTAATTAATTTTGCTAAAGGAGTCATTGTCTGCGCGGTTTACTCTTGGGTTCTTGGCACCGCGCTCCCGTGGCTGGCACGTTTCAGGGGAATCCAAAATCCCGGCCATGCTAAAAGCAGCCCTGCTAGCGGTCGCGCTGCCGGCAGTCACCGAGATGGAGCGCGATGCCCCTTGGTTCCCCTCGCTATCCTCGGAGGGGACGGTCGCCAGCCCCGTCCCACGGAGCGGTGGGTTTTTCTGGAGCAGGGAGCTGTGGAAGCGGTGGGAGAAGAGGGGGGAGTTCGGCTGTGCCAAACGCAGGCAACCCCAGATGGGAAGAGTGAAAGGAACCGCTTGCTAAAAATACCGGAGAAAGAGGGCTGGGAAAAAGTTGTGCTAAATCCCAGGGCCGGGAAGGTGCTCCAAGCCCCCGCGAGAGGCAGAGCAGCGCCGGAGTCGGTCGTGTCTGAAGAAGTGGCCTGAGCCCCCGGCTTTGCGCAGGGGACAAGACAAAACTTGGAAAGGTCTTTAGGGCTCGAGCGGAAGAATCTTATCTCCCCGCACGGCTGATAAGAGCCGGGTGTGCGTTTGCAGCAGCAGCTCCGTGGACGCTGCGCCGTGCTGAAGCCTCCCGGAGGCTCCGGAGCGCCGCAGGCTGCACCTCGGCGGGGCAAGGGAAACGTGTCCGTCCGGAGGAAGTCTGCTTGGCACCACTGCCGCTGCGGGCTGGAGCGCAGAGCGGGACGCGAGGGCGGAGAGGGACTGGGCCCCGCAGACCTTATCCAAAAAACGATGCTCCTGGTTTATACGGGCTCCGCAGGGCACCCAGGAGGGGACAGCAGTGCCACCAGGCCAGCGGTCTCGGCGCTGCCTTCTGCGGACGCCGCATATGACTTGCAGGAAAGCAAGATGACCAGCATATGGTGTAGTCCATTACAGTAATTAACCTTAAAGTGATGGATGCGCAGGTCGGGATCTTGGCACATGCCAGAGGAAGGCGGGCGGCTTGGCCGGGCGAGCTGCAGGCTGGCCGGGAGGAAGCGCTGCGTCCAGGATGGGGCCGGGGAGCTCCAGGGTAATTAAGAACTTGGCCCGTTGTGAGGGCTTTGCTGGTGGAGGCTGCAGCGCTGGTGTCCAAGCGAGCAAGGGCAGTGCAAGGAGCCACGGCAGAGCCCACAGGGATATTGTTTATGCCTCCAGCTCCGCTCGCTCTGAGCCCTGGCTGAAAGGAGGGACACGGACAAGCGTAGGGACTGCGGTCAGTGCTCCGCAGGCTTGAGGTGTTACGGCCTAGCTGGCTAGCAAGGGCAGGGGTAGGATTTTAGCCTTATTAACAGGTATATTTAGCAGTTTGTTTAGATAAGGGTTTCTTCGTTTGTTTCCTGGATGTGTTAAAAACCTTGAGAAAGCAGCTATTAGGATGCTAAGTCAGAATTAATTTGATTTAAGGAGAGAGGAAGCTGGTCTTGAGGCACATGAGGTTCATGTGTTTGCATAAACGGGTGAGGATGGATAAAAGAGTGAGGACGGAGCGTGTATTTGAGTGCACGGGACGGTGGCAGGTATCTGCAGTGAGCCAGTCCTGTGCCACTGCCACCGTCCCGTGCACTCAAATACATGATCCAGACATGGGTCCTCGTCACCCGGGGAGGAATGCGACACGTTCTCCACGCGGACAGGCCCATCCGGGGCAGTGAGCGGCCTGCAAGCGGGAAGTCACACACGTGACTCACCGCTCTGTGACACCCACCGACAACCCATGGGGTTACTGCCAGCAAGGAGCGTGGCTCGTGCATGCCCGAGGGGAAGTGAAAAGTGAGGAAACGTCAAGGAAGCAAAGGCGCGTGCAAAGATCCCAGCATTGCAGCGCGCTTGGCCTGCGCCAAGCTCTGTACGCCCGGGCTCATTGATTTCCTCTTGTGCCAGAGGAGTTGGGACATAAGTCTGGGCCGCCGTGTCCTACCGCTCTGTCTTAAAAACAAGAGACAGAAGAGAAGTGACACTGACCAACCATTGCCCATGCCAAAAAGTGAGCCAATGGGCCTAGTAATGTGTCATTAGCTATGTTTGAAAATGTTAATAAAAACAAAAAAAAATCTTGTGAGTTTGGCAGTCCAGGAAGCATAAGATTAAAACCCTTTTAATTTCAAGAAAAAAAAAAAGAAGAAAGAATTAATACCTTCAGTGTGAGATTAAACTAGCTCTTTGAGGCTATGGAGAGCACTTGCATTTTGATACCACTCAAGCCGCTTTGAAGAGCTGGTCAGTAAGGCGCAGTGGAAGGCTCTGTTGGGAGGCCCTGACAGTGCAAACGTTGCCCTGCTCATCGTGGCAGTCAGGCTGTTGAAGGCAGAATCTGCTCTGAGAAAAGTCCATGTATTTTCAGGGTTATTTTGCCTAAGGAAAATTCTCAGATCAGATATGAGGAATGCAAAATATATATATTTTTAAAGATTAACATGTAATTAAAATAGCATTTGCCTGGAGAAATAGTTTTGCATCTTAAAAAAGATGTTTTCCAACCACGGCTGTAGAAATTGTGCTTCTGAGATAAGGAATTTTAGTTATTGTCGCATCCCCTCCTCAATACCAATAAACATCAACTGACATGACAGATTGCTGAAACAGATGTGGTAAAACTGACACATGGAATTAATAATATTTTATATAAATCTCTCAGTGATATCATCCCGAGCAATGAGCTGGACTGATGAATGACTGTGCCACATACCAAGAAACTGGTTTCTTGAGTGCTTAATGCTTCCATATAAATCTCCCGAGTGGGTTTGAATGGAAGAAACTAAATTTCAACATGCCCACTTGTGCGGGAGCGAGCCAGGCCGGCCGGAGCGTTGCTGCAGGACGCTCCTGCCGTCGGTGGGAAGCAGCACGGTGGCTCGTCACAGGGCAACAGGTACCACGGTCGGGCCCGTGTGCTGCGCGTGCTATGGTGGGCACCTGATGCATGAATCTTCTGTGTAAATTAGCAGCAATCTATTTTGGAGTCAAATCCAGGACTCGCGTGCATCTGTCAGATTCACCCTGTCCTGTTTGCCAAGCAAGATGATTGAGCGTTCTCAGCCTGTGTTTGGTATCTTGATTCCTCTGGGATGAAATATTTCCCTTTGGTAAGGTCATTGGGCTCAGCTGCTTTATATGATATTTTTCAATTTTATTATTTAGGTGCTGTTCTTTGTTACATTACTGATCCTAAGCGCTTCACAGCAGAGGCCAGCAGCTCAGCCTCCAGACTAGTTCAGGATTTTAAGGTGTAGGAAACCAGGATTTTATTCCTTGCTCTATCTAAGCATTGTGAGCTTCTAAGTTGCATTGTGAACCTTGGATGTTTCACTTGAATTTCCGTGTTCTCCTCATATCTCCATTTATTTATCCTATCAATAATATTGGCACGTTACAAATCTTCATTGAGTTGTTTTCTGTAGAGTTTTGAGCAACTTGGCCGACAACTTTAAAAGCAACGTGTGGCTTATAGTCTACTGCTGTTTGATTGCTCTGGTGTCCCTATTAATCTGTTTTAGGAAATGTGCCACAGATGCTGTCGTTCTGATTGTGAAACATTCTGCTCCTTTTTGAAGTGGTTGGTTTGATGCAAATAATGTTATTTCTTCTGCTTTTTTGCAGGATCCTGCAGGAATATTTGAACTGGTGCAGGTTGTTGGCAATGGGACATATGGACAAGTCTATAAGGTTTGGATGCCTCTCTAAGTTTTATGATGTTGTTCTTGATAAAGCTTTTTTTCCTGAAGCGAAAACGAGCACTGTTTAAGGAACAGAAAACCCTGTCCCAGTAAAATGTGTTTTATCTCACTGTCTCTTCTATTTGATGCAAGATGGTGTTACCTCAGAAGCGCTGTGCCCCTTCCTTCTGGTGAGTTTTTGTGTGTCTCGGCTACTGCAGGTCACATTACTGTATTGGCTCTTGTACTAACTTTCCTCTACCCTCTTTTTTTCTTTCTTGTGATTATTTTCACTTCATCAAAAATTTTTTAATAGATGATTTGCATGAATTAACATTAATGATGGCTATTTTAGGCTGGATTGAGTGGAGTGCCCAGTACAGACTAAAATAGTAGTACTCTGGAAGGCAGAGGTGTGAATTAACTATGCTCTGTAGCTGAGGAGTTTTTGGTTTCCGTTTTTGCGTTCGTTATGTGATACCAGCGCAGACCTGGCAGCCGAGCGGTTGTCCCCGCAGCAGAACCGCCGCCGTGTCCGGTACCCCGTACAACACGCCCCTGAGGCCGTAAGAGCCAGTCTAGAAAAGTGTTCCCTCATTGCACAGCCCTTCTCAGGAATGAGCTAAGAAGGTAAAATAGACATGATAACTGAGCACGCATCGTTCCAGTTTGGAGAAAACAAGATGGGAAGGAAAAGACAGCAGTGCTGGCCCATTGGAAGTACAGCACTGGAGAGAGCTGCCTCCTCTCGAATCTCCATGCAGACAAATTTTGTTGTGTTTTTTTTCTGTGCCCGCTGTTCCTACATTGATCCTTCTGCACAGAAATGCAGAGGAGGACGTTCTGTTCCAATGTACAGATCCTTTTTCACATACTTGTTGCCTTTCCATGTCCGTCTTCTCATGGCTGATCTGCTGTGATTACATTTTAGTTCCTATTTGAAATTATTGATGCTTTTTGAAAAACTGTAGAATTCGCTGCAGAGAATTGATGTTATCTTTCTCTTTCCCATATTACATTAACTTTTTTTTTAGTGTCAGAAACAGGATCTTTCTCACGTAACTATTTGTCTGCTACGATTAAGCCTGTGTTGTTTGAGAGATTGACGTTCAGATAGTGAGGTCAGGATTACTAAATCAAAAATAAAGATTTGGAAGTCCATTTGGGTGGATTGGGTGCTAGTTAAGATCTAGGAGTGTTGTTTCTAGGGGAAGCACAGAGACTTCTACCAATGAAAAATCCTAAAACTCCCCAAAGTGCCTTTGACTTTGAAACACTTTTTTTTTTTTTTTTTTTTAATGTCTGGATTTATTTCATATAGGGAAAGGAAAATTTTCAATCTGGACATCTTTTAAGGATGTTGAGGGTGAATCAGCTGCTTCTTAATCATGCTAGAAACAGGAAGGAAAAATATAGTTCAGCTTCTCTGCTACAAAAAAGAATGTTTTGAGCAATCATGTGGTTCACTTGAACGTTAGATGCCAGAATGCGTAAGAAATGTTGACAAAATCAAAGATTACACCCAAGGGCTCAGTCAGGTTGTTCTCCATATGTGCTGAACTCGTGACTGCTCTGCACTGTGCACAGAGCAGAACAGGGTCCGACCGCTCAAGGCAATGAGTGTTTGAGCCTCTGCTCATGCTCCTGAGCTTGCAGCCACAGAGGCACCAAGAGATGGGGCCTTGTGGAGCTCTGGGAATCCGGGGAACATTTTTGTGCTGTCCAAAGCCCGGAGTATTTGCAGATTCCTCTGCAGAAGACGCTGAACACCACACTAGTGCGCTCGGAGGTGGTCTCTCCGGTGCTGGTTTAGTAATCTGAACAAAATTCCCGTTTCCTCTGGAGGAAGGCAGCTACAAAAGGCACTTCTGCATCTGCAGTGACCACAAAAGTTAGTCTTTGGTATTCACTTCTCTCTTCACTGCTATGTAAGACGTCTCTTGATCTATACGGTGCTAGGATGGAGCTAATTAGGCAATGCTGGAATCATTCTGCAGTTTGTCTAGTCAGAATATAGGCGTGTGATCATAAATATTTCAGTTATAAAGTAATCACAGTTATCCACACACTTAGTCATGCCTCTAGTGCATGTGTTTATTCTTCAAAGGCATCAGAGTTTTCCATACATTCAGAAATAGGAGCGTGTAGTAATTTGCACATAATCACAACAAAATATGTCCAAGATCACTGAATTGCTTGGTCAGCTATAAAAGGGCTCATTAGGATATGTTTTCATATATGCAGCTCCATAAGAGTAAAAAAAAAAAAAAAGACGTTCATCATTATAAACATTTTAAAAAATGGATTTATTGAAGGATGATACTGTTCATACTGCATCATTATAGACCCTTTGCAGTTTGGCGTCATTTGACACTGATGAAATGAAAGGGACATAAATTGCATCCATGATAATACTAGAGCTGTCTAGGGAAGTTATAAAGTTAGGATTTGAATATGATAACTGACTAAAAGCTAGGGGATTTTTTGACAGCTTATGAAGTAGTAGGACATAAATACACGAGCACTGGCAATTTCAGGCTTTTCAAAAGTATGAATATTAAAAAATCTGGTGGTGCTCAGAAGTCGTGAGACTCAGTTATATCTTCAAATGGCAGGTCTCTTTTTCCGCTAATTGCTTGATTCAGCAGCTGAAGCCTGGAGAAATGATCTGAATCAAAGAGCGGGAGGTGGTAGCAGGGGGTTTCTGTGGAGGCAGTGGAAGGCAGTGCCTGGGCAGGCAATTGGGAGAGCAGGAGGGCTCTTGTGTCCTCGAGTTTTAAGTGCAGAAGACTAGACGTGTCTGGGTGCCTGCACTAACCACACGTGGGAGAGGGAAGTTTGGACCTTCCCAGGCACTGGCAGGACTCTCTTCCTATGGACCATAAGTGACCAGGGAGTGTAGGGGAGATGGAGTAACTCTCCCAAGCTTGTCTGGACTGATGATTAGTAAGGGGTTTCAGTCAGAGCAATGTTTTGCGTTGCTTAACCGCAAGTCTCATCTGGGGGGAAGTGAGACTGCTGAAGGTGTCAGCCCCAAATCCTTGGATTTCACTTCCTCTCCAAGCTGCAGTCACGTAGCCTTGGGATTTCTCCCCTTAAAGGACTTTTGAATCTGGTGTCCTCTGCAGTGGCAGTAATACTGCAGAAAATAACGTAGGAGATGATTAAATAGTCATTATCTGTTGTATTTACAGTAGTTATTACAATCTTGTGACATTATGGTGAAAAACAGCTTCTGCACTGTTAAAGGTAGCTACTTTGAAACCGTTGTGGGGCTAATACCTGTAGATAACAGTATTAAGGCTACATCTGGGACTGTAGGCCTGTCTGTTGAGACCTGGCAATGTTGTTTTGAGCAATTCTTTGCCTACTCCCATTAGCACTAAATGCTCCCCTATAAGCACGCTGTGCTGTTTCCTTCAGCAGCCGTGCCACCTGCTGCGATGATTTGGATGGTGCTCAGCTGCCACCTTGATGGAGTTGTCACTTTGGGTGTGCTTGTGCTTTTGATAGTAGTGTTGGAGTGCTTCTTTATGGCCTTCAGCTCTTAGTTTCATATCCATGGCTGGATAAGAGGTCAGTATCTTTGGCATGTTCCCAGAGTTGGAGTTTTTAGAGTATGATCTTGCAGTAGAAGTCAGTTATTGGGGTCTTTCTTTTTGATTTTCAGTGCTCTAATTAGAGGGTCATTTTTCTGATTAGGTGAAGGAGAGTTGGAGTAGCCTGAAGCGGGTGCCTTTTTTAAAGTGTACTCTATTCATAGTTTGGGTTTTCTTTGTGGGTTTTCTTTTTTTTGGCTAACAAGGTAACTAAAACTTGCTGAATTCCTAGTCCTCCTTTTTCAGCTGTGCCCTGAGAGTGCTCATCCTTCTAAGAAAGTTTTCATGGGCCAAATGAAGTCATCAGCAGCATCTGCACGATCTGCTAATTTTCTGATGTTGAAAAGCACCTGACTGGTGCTTTTTACTTCCTTTCCCTTAATGATGTAGATCAGCCCCTTTCCCCTGCCAACATTTTTGGTTAGTGTAAGGAATGAGAGGTCAGTATCTTTGGCATGTTCCCAGAGTTGGAGTTTTTAGAGTATGATCTTGCAGACTAATGGTAAATCATGACAGATTTACAGCTGTTTTGTGTACAGAATGATTATATCTTTAATGGAATCTGAGGGCAGGGAGGATTTGAGAGGTGCTGTGGGATTTGGAGGGACGGAGGTGGGTTCCCAGTGATGTGACTGATGGAGACCAAGCAGTGCTGCTGCCACCTTCTCCTGCCAGTTACTGCCGTGGCCAGTAATTCTATTTCTTATATAATAACAGGGGACTCTGGATATATCTAAAGAAAGTGGGTTGGAGGCAGGAAGTTCCACTTTATTCAGCTGCTTCTTGGCATTGAATCACTTGATATAGGTTGATATGAGCTATAAGTTACTCTGCTGTTGATGTACAGGGATGCAGTAGAGCATAAATATGCCTTTTCAGTTTATCTTAAATAATTTAGGCATCCCTTAAGTTCTGCATGATTCATTTCATTAAATGAGTGGCTGAAGTAATTGAGACCAAGCAGGAAAAATTTTAAAACGCAGCGTGGTTTATTTTTCAAGGGATAATTGGTACTATGTGGAAAAAATTCCATGGCCATGCTAAATTATGAAGTGTGAATGCCTGCGGGCTGTATTGAAAGCCTTAATTGATGGTAGTGCCTCAGGCAGTTACTGGAAGGCTAAATTTTAGAAATGTTGCCCTTGTGTTTGGTGCAATCCAGAAGGTTGAACATGTAGAGGCTGCAGATTTCAAAAATCTTCCACCCAAGGACTGGTCATAAGCAGCCCCGTTTTAAGAAAGGTCTGGCCTTGCTGAGCTGTGATTTCAGAGTCTCCAGACTGCTGCAAACAGCCATTAAAAAGAGTCATTTCAGCTCAGGGCATTTTGCTATCAATTTTGGTCAGTTATGGTTTTCAAGCCAATTGTAGCTTTCAGTGAGTCAAGTGGGGAAATCACTTTTTTTTTTGTACAAATGACAAAAATGCTCCTCTGATTCAAGAGCAGTTGATAGAAGTACTTGTTTGTCATTTTTTCTTTATTTATTTTTAACAGCATATCTGATTATCTTGACCGTGTGAAAAGCTAGTTCAATATTGTAGACTGGGGTGTATGAAAATGTTCTGCTACTGATTGTGGAAGAAGTCAACCCATTGCACGTCTCTGTAGTTGAGTAGGGTTACAAATAATGGGATTATCTGCTAATCCTGGCAACAGGGGTCTGGTTTAAGAACAAGCCTTAAAAACAAGTGCCACTGTATTAAGACCTGAAATGCTCTAATACTCATGAATAGATCACAGTTATGGTGTGAATCTTGGTGGATACAACATACCTACTGTCAAGCCAACCTGCTAGATCCTCTGAGCTCTGATTTAGAGCATGCATAAAGATGTAGTGAAGTGATTTTTATTTGAAATATGTCCTGTGTGCATAGTGGTCTGAGTCTGAATGCAGGAGCATTTTTTTCATAGGGACTTTTAGAAATGTGAGAGGGTTTTTAGCTTTGGTTTGTTTTTTGGCTTTTATATCTTGGCTTCTCTCCTTAGTACGTGGCAATGCCAAAGTACATTCAGCACCGGCATTTAAAATAATGGATCATACATGTGAAATTAATTAGCAAGTCATAAAGTCGTAGTTCTAGTTAGTGAATATTTCAGAGGAATTCAATTAAGATTCTTAAGTGTAGGGCTACTTTATCAAAAATAGAAGAGTAAAGATGGAAAAAATTCTCAAACTATGGAGAGCTTGTAATACAATAAAGGCTTTTTGAGCACGGCAACGTGCAATAATTAAATGTGCCAGATCAGCCGTTAGGGAATAGTAGAATACTTGAAAAAAACATGCAGACAGGCCTGCCACTTCCAGCTCTTCCATGTTTTGCACCTGATTTTCCATGTGGGAGAGAGAATGCATTTCTATCCTCAACTGGAGGCATTCTGAGCTCATGTTGTGTAATGCTGAAGATGTTGTCATGGGGGCAGGCTATTTTAAGGTAAGAAAACATGCTAAAAATGCACTGGTGATCTTCAGCGCACAGTAGCAGGAAAGAATAAATTCAACCTCTTAAAACTCCACTTGAGCATATGCTGCGTTTTAAGCACATAGCGAATGACATGGATTTGAATAGCCCAACTTCTCGGCTGCTTCCGGAGTCGTTCCTTTGTGAAGGCTGGAATGACCAGCTCTTTTCAAAGTGGAGTTTGCAGGGCCTAATCAACTCTGAAATACTTCCCCATCTGTATTCTCTATTCTTTAAAGTAAACGAGGGGTCTCAGGGCAAAACTTGTGAGAACTGGTCTATTGGCAGTCAAAAAATTACCCAGATATGTGATGAGCCATTGGAATAAATGACTGCAATGATGTTTAATGTTGAAGAGCAGCCTTTAGTGTGTTGTTTCTAGGTGGTTGAGATAAACGCTGTTATAATTTACCGTTAGTAACTGTACCTTTTTCTGAATAAGTTACAGGTCTTCAGTGCATTGCAACCTACATCATGTTCTCTCCACCTCTGTAATTCTGGCAGCTCCCTGTGAATGTTACCTCGCAGATCTGTTTTAATGATCTGAAAGACACATATACATTTTTGAAAGTGCCTCTTAGGGGCCTCTGGGCTATAGCTAGTACCCATCAGGTGCTCTCTGAAAGCATATTGATACCCTGCTTTGCTCTTTGTGTTATTACGTGTATCCATGGACTTATCCAGCATACGACACGGAAAACTTGACAGCGTAATGAATCAGTCCGAATAACTGTAAAGAGTGTGTGTTGCTCTTGTGTCCTTTCTGGTGTCTGTATAAACAAGATGTCACCTGTGGGTTCACCAGCAGTAAATATTCTTTCTGGATTTTTTGGATGTTCTTTAGATATTTTCATAAGAATGACTTGAATTTGTTTAGGCTTGAGGAAATGGAGTTTAAAAGACAGGTTTTTTTTGTCAGCTCAGTTGTTGTGCACAAGTGTGCAGGTCAACTCCTTGTCCTCCTGTAATGAAATACCCAGTAAGTCATCCTAGACTGTAATGTAAAATTTGTAAGATTTTATAAATGTCAAATTTGTAAAATTGTGCTTCTCCTGTCTAGGCGTTCAGCCCCTTCTCGCCAATGCAAGCTTTCCTGGCCCACACAGGTCTGGGAAATAAAGTGAAACAAGGGATTGTTTTTCGGTTATTAGCAGTGTCCTTTTTCTTTTTTTTTTTTTTCTTTTTTTTTTTTTTTTTTTTTTTTTTTTTTAAGAGACCTTGAGAGTTACGGTCCTGCCCTTGTAACCTTCAAACATTGTGAAAGGTTTTTAAGATGTGTTTAAAAGCAGCACTTTTCAAAGGTCATTCCCCACCCTCTTTCCTCAGTAAAACCCATAGTAATTGCTGAGCATTAAGGAACCACCAGTCCAGCAGACGTTCCTTGTTGCCGCCTGTGTGGCCTTTCTAGTCCCAGCAAGAGTAATATTTTGGGCTAATAGATAATAGCTAGCGCATGGTCTATGTGTGTGCTGTTAGGCAGTCCCATAAGATAAATAATGAGTCTTTTCATAAAGATAAAAGAGGAGGTGACGTAGGCAGATCAGGAGATCTAACTTTTCTTCTGGCCTCTGCCACCCAATTTTGCTACCCAGTGGGTATGGGCAGCAGTTAGGGAAAGTCCTGGCACCTTCTGGACAGGGCAGATGTCCCAGGAAAGGTTTGGGACCGAGCAGCTCCACTTGTGCTGCTGCTGTTCATTGTATTTTTGTAAAACACCTCAGGATTCTGTTTAAAAGGAATTATTTTAATTACAGAGCTGATCTGTGAGCATTAGTTGGCAACCGCGTACTGAACAACTGGCTGTTTGAAAATGTAGTTTCATCAAAATCAAAACATGTTAGGTTCAACAGAAATGTTGGTGGGAAAAGTTTAAGAAATGAGCTGACATTCATTTTAAAACTTTGTTTTAGAAATGTCAAAACATTGCATTTAATTTGCTTCATTTCACTGGGACGTACACTTTAGTTCAGCGGAATATTTAAAACTTCATAGATTGCCTTCAGGATTGCGCAGCTAAAACAAGGCTCTATCAAGCTGAACTAATTTGGCATTACTAAAATAAACATGTAAAAATTAATTCATGTATTTCTGAGCTGTATTGTATGATGAATGTTTACAGCTCAAAGTGAAAACAGTTGTCAAAATACTGACATTTTGTTAAGTTTTATGGGATACTGGGGTTGACTGAATTCCATTTTCAGTGACTCTGTGGTTATTCAGTTGTTACATTGGAGGCCAGCAATTTTCATGCAAATTTTTCTTGTATCGGTGTTGTTCAAAGTAGAACATTTTGAGCTAAAGAGGGTAAGAAAAATGTTCAATGGTATTCTGAAAATACTTATTTTACTGAACTTCAGGGTCTTGTCTTTTTATTAGACTAAATTTTAGCATGGATTTTTCATAAATTTAAAACTAGCAACAAGAAAGGAATAGCCAATTTACTCATTATTTCTGCTGTAGCACATTTGTCTACTTTAATTTCTTGGTTTTACTCTTTGCTTTAAACCTGTGAACAATTACTCTAAAATATGTAATGAAAACAATATAAATATGCATATGGTTTAGATAATGGACTCTCCAATGTATTATTTACACAGATTGTCCATGAGGTGGTTGTATAACGTGGAAAAAGGAAAGAGCCAGGAGAAGATTACTTTGCTTTATTATTTGTTTTCTCCAGTTTAACATGAAATATTTATCGGAACAGGCATCTTTGCAAACATTCTGAATCCAGAAGCCAACTCGTATCAGCAGATGTACAATTATCGTTTATTAATACAAGGGCTGGCGCGAGGTGTTTGCTTTTCCTCAGTGGTTACCGGTGGGGTCTAGTCACCGTGTCCTGCTAATGAGGACACGTGGTGCTGACGGGCGCTTTGGGTGCCCCAGACCGTTCCTCGGGCAGGTTTCTTTTTTGATGAAGGAAGACTCTTTTCCAGAGGCATTGGGATATGTTTTGCCGTGTCTCCTGGCGGAAGGTTGCCAGATTTCTCTGGAGTTTCCCAGGCGGATGCACATTAGCACTTGCTGAGCAGGGGGTTGCAGTGAACCCAGCAGTTGTGATGCCCTGGACTCTTCGGGCATCGTACTGCAGATGCAGCACCTGCCAAATGTGATGAATTTGGGGTTGTTTGGGTTTTTTGTGCGTGCGCGGATCAGTCGAAGTGGATCTGACATTGCCCAGATGTGCGGAACCCCCTGCCCATGTGCCGGTGGTTTCTGCGTGACTGCTGGGACAGCTTCCAAGGCAGGAAAAGAGGATGTGTCTAGAGAAACCGACTGTACTGCAGCCTGATCTCCATAGATAAGCCTGGATGTAGAGACAGAATGAAGGAATTGAGAAAGGAAGTAGTGCAGCTCTCCTGAGCGCTTGAAAGATTTCAGTCAGAACTGGTTTGAGTAGAGGAAGTAGCAAAACAAAGGCTGGAAAGAGGTCTGTGATCCTGCAAGCTGGAGAATAGAGGTTAAAGAAAGAAGATTTGAGATTGACCCACTCTCATCTTCCTCTTTTGCTTTCTTTGCATCGTGTTTTATGTAGGAACCTGCCTGGCAAAGCACTTCTCAGAGCCCATGTACTATATGCCCAGGTTGCACTTCTCTGGCCAGCAACAGGTGGAAATGGCCCTGCTGGTCCGGGGTGATGCTGGAGGTGCTGATGGAGTTGGGGATGGAGAGGACACAGCGCTACATGAGCTGTGGTTACAAGCCTGCCTGGTCAGATCCTGCTGTGCGCGAGCACTGCCTGAACCCAAGCAGGGTGTAAATGTCATTATAAAGTGCCCAGTTATCCAAGCTGTTCACTTCCTATAGACATGGTGTGATGTAAAGAATCCCCTGAGGCTGCAGGATGCATTTCAGTTCCCAGGGATCCCCTTATAAAATTGGGACTATGATCAGCAGGAGAAATGGGGAAGCTGCTGCTTTGGAGTTGTTCCCTGTGCGGTTCTTCTCAGAGCTCCCCGAAGGACGGCCTGAACAACGCAGGACTTAAAATATATGAGCTTGTGCAGAGGGCTCTTCCTCTGGAATTATTTTCCCGTATGTCCTCACCCACGTTTGCACTCAGTGTAACCATCCATTTCTAGCTCAGGGCTTGCAGCTTCTGAGCCGATGCTGCAGCCTCCACCCGGGTGCCGGGGCTGGGACGTGCTGGGTGTGTGCAGGGGCTGCCGATGAGGCAGAGCAACAACAGCTCTCTTGAGGTTTGGCAGAAAATAGCTTTGCTGTCGTTTTGTTTTAATTCTCGACATCGTTCTTGGCAAAAACAAAAGGAAGCTACAGCAGGTAGAAGGTAGTCGTCTCGCCACAGAAACATGTTCTCGCACATGACTGCTGCAAGGGCAAAACCACAAGCTGAGCCCAGCCCTAACTGTGGCCAGAGTTTGCCATTCTGGTTAGTGATAAAAATCCTGTTCTCGTTGGACCATGAGACATAAGAATATTAAGCTTGCACCACTCAGCTTTTTAATCGGTGTTAATAGCTGACTTTTTTAAACCACATTTAAAAAAAAAAAAATCTGCTATTATAAATAAAGGGGAATTTCCAAAGAACTCGGTATTAATCTCTCTCTTTTTGTTAAAGCCACTGTGAAATTGCAGGAATAGAGTTATGCAAAAGATAAGCACTTTGGAAAATGATGCCCACTGTAGCTGGATTGATCGATGGGAAATGACGAACAAAACTGATGCGGGCCAATGAGCATGTCCACACTTAAAAAAAAATGATCTGGGAATACATTTCTAATTAAACTGGGTCAACCATGTGTGCAAACCAGGTCTCCAAAGATATGTATTTGGAGCTTTATTTTTTCCAGTGCTTTGCACATTGAGTCATTTGTTTTACCTATTCAAAGGGAGTGTAAAATGCTAACAGTGACGTGCTAATGCTTTATGCTCACCTTAGACTCATTTGATTACAAAGTAAATGGTAAAAGAGGATGGGTGCAGGTGAGCAGGTCCCTCGAGGTGAGTTATAGACTAGTTTCAGAGCCCAGGCTTGTTTCTGCAGCCCTTCTATTACTGAGCTTGGTTATCAATGTAGTTTTCTTGTGCAAACATATTAAAAACACATTTTTTGGGATAAGTCGTAATGGTGCAAACTGCAAGGGCTGTTGCAGGTGCCTGCGTGTTTGCGGTGCAAGGAGGGTGCTGCCAGCCTCCCTGGCAGCTGGTGCGGAGCACAGAACCTCCAGGCCTTCATCTCTGGGGTTTGTCTGGATTTCCCACTCCTCTGCTCAGTCTCTGATTTGCACAAAGCATGGAGGATTTTAATCATCTCTGAGACCTCTGTCCTTCTGCCAGTTTTGATTGGAATGGGCTGGCAAGGTTAAATTGTGGATGGATGCAAGGACAGAACAATTTTTTTTTTTTTTTTTTTTCTTAAGAAACTTGGTCAAGGAAGTTTCTGGTTTTGATACTAGAGGAAGACCTGGAATTCTCTGTAGCTTTGTGTCCCTCTGGGAACCAAAGGTTCAGAACTCAGAGGCAATACAGACGCTGAGAAGGCAGGTTTTTTTGCTGTGTTGTTTTCAAATCCTGTTTGATTTTTATTTAAGGCGCATTTGGCTGTTTGTGGAGACATAGCCTGTGATACTTAAATATGTGCATTGGCAATGCTATAGAGTTTCAGCTGATCTTGCAAAAAAAAACGTCTCCTGTACTTATTACCAGATTTATCCTAAGGAGCAATGAGCTGTTGGTGGTATATTTTGGCATCTGGATATGGATGACAGAATGCGTAAAGCTGCTGCCAAAGGAAGTTATTTTGAAACCGGTGGTTGATTAAACTTTCAGAGTCATTTTTAATGTGAATACAATTAGAAGAAGATGTTAAAGCAGGGATGCCAGGTTTAAAGCTTACATTATACCCATAAACCAGGCTACAGCTATTTGCTATTCAGCTCTTCTGCAAGCTGGATGCCGAGTGTTTAGGTTGTTTCGCTGTTTTGTTCCACTTTTTCCTTCTTGCCAGATGTTCTGTGATGCGATGCAGCTGGTTGGACTGGCTGTTGCCATTACAAGCTTCAAGCAAGGAGGTTCTGTTCATTGCTGAGCAACTGAGAATGGGGTTTGCAGCTGAATTGCAGGAAGGGATCTGGGGAATATTCTCTGACACTTGCAGCTTGATAGGCTAGACCGGCGCACGGCAGCCTCACAACTCTTAGTACGTGCAGCTACGTGGATGCACACACGTTTGTCTCTAGGACCTTGGACCGCATGGTATTTGGTGCTATACAGCAAAGATGCAATTTCTGCCTGGAACACTTGGTCTGATATGCCAAGTGATGAATCATGAGCAAGAGGGAAGGAATCCAACCTGATATATGTACCTGTGAAAATACATGTATTTTTAATTCATGAGAATAGCAAGTGTCCTCTGTTGCCATCTGCCCTGGGTTCATGGCTTTATGAGAGAGCAAGTTCTGCAAACTGCATAGTGAACTTTGCAGTGAGCACCAGGTGGAGGTAATACAGTTGTTTGCCAGGCACGGCACTGCATGTACAGGCATTTTCTGTGAAAACTTGGTACAAGCAGGACTGGTTCTGTTTGAGAAATTTGACCTTTCATGGGGCAAATGTGGGTCCAATAAATTTAACAGTAGAAATTCACATTGATTTGAGTGGAACCAGAAGAGACTCACCAACATGCAAGACCTCAAGCATTAGGAAACACATAAGGAGCTGTTGGTGGGAAATCCTGCAGGGAACCATCAGAAACTGGATTAGAGGCCAGTCTAGTGCAGCCAAGAGCACGTCAGTCAGTCCCTGGCTTGTGCAGAGGCTTTGCATTTATTTTACCCAAATGTGTAGTTCACTATACGCTAAACTTCAGCTTAACACGGAGCAAAATGAACGTGAATTATTTAAACAGGACAAGGCAAAGAGATCAGTTTCAAAATCTGGTAAAGCTTTTTCGGAGGTTAATGCAGCTGGTCCCTTTGGTTACAGTTCTTCAAGTGAGTTTGCTTATCTTTCAGAGGTTCTTCAGCACTGTTTTAGATTACTCAGCTCTTCATCTGTAATGTGCTTAGCTGTTTTCTTGAAATTATTCTGCAGGGTGGGGTTTTTTTTTCTTTTTTTACTTTCAAGAGTTGACTATTCATTTCTTTGACTTCAGTCTCTAAATGTAATACAGAGAATTGGAAGATACGGCACGGAAAAGCAACCGCTTGTAGCTCAGCAACTGTTATTGCCCATTGAGCCTTTACCTGCTCGAGAGGAGAGTCTTTACCAACTGGGCTTCTGCTGTATGAGGCTGATTGGGTTAGAATTGAGTAACACTAAAGCTCTTCAAATTCACATTTTTCTTTAGGAAGGTAAATTTGGAAGCACAGTTCTGTCTTAATTCAATTCAAAAAGCAAGGTACTCTTGACTTCTTTTTAAGAAGTTGGAAAACAACTTTATATTGAAAATCTTCCCAGACTTTCAACCCGTTCTCCCTTGAGCTCTGTGGACCATCTGGCCAATAGGGTTTTTGAAGAGAATAGGAACTGACTGCCCACAAGATTGGTGCCGTGTAGCTCATCTTGTACGGAGCTTCTTCAGAAATCTGGTGACTGATGTGCTTTTTCACAGGCTAATTGTATCCGTTAGTTGCCTTATTTCTGCAGCTGATGCCTCAACCAGAACCACTGAGAATAGGTGCTCCTACCCCCAAGAAAATAGTATGTGAAGGGGTGTGGGGTGTGTGTGTGAAAAATAAGGCCTCAGATCTGCTAACTCAGCAGAAGAACTGAGTAGATTCAGGTTTTGCCTTCAGGATTCAGCTCAGGTAAAGAGAGTTGTAGGAGGATATTTGTCATGGAGTATTTAAGGAAAGGCTCCGAGAGCACAACAGAAGCCTATCAAACGCCTCACAGATTTTTAGCATGGGAGCATCTATGTGTTATTTTCCCAGTACATTTTGGTGCTTCTCAGCACTCTGGCCAATGTCCTGTCCCCGTAGAGCCCTGTTGGCTCTCGCACAGCTGCATGTACAGACATGTCCATGTGCCGCTGTAATCTGCGCAAGAAAAGCACCAGCAGAACTGCAGCAAAAAAGGAAATTGACTTTAAAATCGTTGTAACCACAGTCCTCTTGGCTAGCATTTTCTTTTGGAGTTGTACACCCCACCTGTCCTAAGTGCCATTTAAAGAAAAAGCTCTTAAAAGCACAACTTTAACCAGTGCAGAGCCTTATTCATGTTCTGCATTGTATGTGAGTCAAGATTCAACCGAATTACAACATTCAGTGTGCACAGAGGAATTTTATCACAATTTAAAAAAAAAAAATTGGTGATACTGAGAGTTTATGTGTGCGTGCAAAGAGGCAGGCACATTCATGTGAGACAGAGGCCTTCTTTGGTAGGGTGAATCCAGGAGAGCTGCATTGCTTCCAAATTCACACCGAGTATTTCACAGCCTGGGATTCACCGTTGGGTTGTGCAGCTTGACCTGCAGGGCCACGTGGTGGCCGCGAGCCAAGAAAACCCCTCGCTTGGAGTCCTGCCCGAGCAGCCGGCCGCGCGGCTGACGCAAAGCGGGACCTCCGCTTCCTTCCAGCGGCCGGGCCGGAGCCGCGTCCAGCGCCTGCGGGGTCACCCCGCAGGGATGCGCTGCGTGCGGGTGCCCTCGAGTCCCCCGTGTTTCTCCGAGTGGATGAGTTGGTGACAGTCCACAGCGTGGAGGAATTTCTACCTCACCCGAGGCTTTCCTGACAGGTCTTGGACTGTCAAACGAGAGATTCCCAAAGGCCGAGCAGCCGGCGGGCAGGCTGTGCATCTCCTGCTGCCGGCACCACCGAGCCCTTCGGAGGAAGAAAGGCTCCTGTGTTTGGGAAATCGCCACTTTCTTGGCACAGTTCCCTAGCGTCGTCCTCATATAATTGCATTTCTGAGGTTGGGAGCCCTACAGTGTGTTTCAACAGATGTTAAGAGGCGTGACAAATGATTAAGCCCGGGTTGAATGGCAAGGCTGTTTAAACCGTTACTTATGTAAATACTGAAATTCAAGCTTAAAGAAGTCGGGTTTATGTCCCAATAAATAAAATGTGAGGGAGGAGGATAAACGGAGCAGCCTGCTTTTCGCACCGCTCCTCCCATTTGCTCTCTGAATTGCTCTGTACATCTGCGTTCAGTCCCAGAGCGTGGCTGTCTCTGCCCGGGCGCTGGCCTGAAAGGCATCGCATTTCCTTAGCAGAGCGCAGCACAATTTTGGAGAGTTTTAGCCTTCCTCTCAGTTTCCCCTGAAGTATTTTCAGTTTAGCCTGACTAGCCTGGTGTTTTTGCAAATGTTTCCCTTGTCCTTCAGCCAGTGCTGATGAACCGTCCCCGCAACGGATCTGCAAAGTCTGGCGGGAGCTTGGAGGGGTTTGTGTTCTGCATAGGGCTGGTAAAAACTGAGTATCCTTCTGATATGGAAAAACGCAGATAGTTAAATACATATTTGTTAAAGGGCTTCAATCCATTCCTTTGTTTCATTTTCTTTTCCCACTGGTCTGCAGTCAAACACAGACAAACATTAGGCAAGGCAAACAGTCTGCATTTCCACTTGCACAATGGGAGGGAATGGGAACCGAAAGGATTAAAACAGAAAGAAAGAAAAAAAATAAAATACAAGAGAGAGACCCAGAAACCGTTCCTGGTAGCTGAGTGCCTCTTGGGTTTTGCAGTTCAGGAGGGCTGTGGTACAGTCGTTTGCAGCAAGGGCAAAAAAATGCCCTTTTCCTCCAGTGATCAAGGTTGTTCTGCCCAGTATCATTCAAACGACCCTGATTTATCCCTCCCCTCTAGCCCATGTGGACTTTGCTAGAATTTTAAATAACTGATAAAAGTTATATAGTTGTAGTCTCTCCTCTTGGCTAATCTGCTGCTATTTTAATATATGAGGTCTATACTTCTGCTAACTAGCTGTTTTCTGTAGTGATGTGAGTTGCAGTGATTATTTGTTGGGCTGTTTAAGTACACAGCACTTGAGAGAAACTCCAAATTTTTATTCTTGTTAACCCTTAAATTTTAGAAAGCTGATATTTTCACTTCAGATGAGTGAAAATATTCATCTGTTTCCGTGAGAAGAGAAAACACAGTTGGGGGGAAAAGCAGTGGAAAGGGTACTATGGGATAAGGCATTGGGGTTTCCTATGAAGGGAGCTCAGTTTTCACTGAATACTGTTTTTTGCTACATGCATTTGTCAGTCCTTACAAAATTTTCATTTTTCTTATTTTTTAATTAATTTTTGTGTATTTGGGTTTATTTTAAATAAAATAATGCATAATTCTAATAGTTCTACACTAATGTAGCTTGCTTTGCTGTATAGTCCATTGAATGTTATTAATTAACTTCCATTCTCTATATATCTACTGTTAATGTTTTACGATTTCAGTTTAAGGGCATGCAAAATACTGTTCAACTTTATAGTTTGACCTATATTTCGTCTGAACATGTGATAAATCTTACTAACTGGAACATATCCAATGAAAAAACAGTATGAGAACTGGCATATAAAGGAAAAAAACACCTGAACCCTGAGGGGCATATCTCGATTATGCACAGTGTATTAATATTTATGTCGTCGACCACATTGGCCAGCTGTGGTTGAGGGTGGCCTTACTTTATGTGCTTTATTTTCAGGTTAAGAGGATGCCTTTGGTTAGTTCTGAAGGCAACATTACATGGTGGACAGGAAAGAGAAAATATTTCCTCCAGTTACTGCCCCAGCAGGAGTGTTCATGCTAAGTGTTGGCCAAGTGTTTTGGGTATTTAGGACTGTCTGGAAGTTGGGTGCTGAAGGAGGATGTGTGTGAAAGGACAACTTCGCTGCATCCGCGTTGTCAGCAGTGCCCGGAATAGAAGCGGCGCTGGCATGCGCAGCTGGGCTGCGGTTTTGCAGAAGTCCCTGCGTCGCGCGCTGCTGGTGCGGGAGCCAGTGCTTGCAAGGAGGGTGCCCTGCAGCTGGGAATCGGTGC
>JAWLRI010000229.1:1083892-1155129 GCA_034781795.1 Crypturellus tataupa
AGGTTTGGGGGTATATCAGGATTTGATTTACATCTCTGGGATACAGCCGACATCCAGAGATGCCATGACAGAAGTGTGACCAAGGCCTTGCAATGCCAGTTGAAGTAGGCTTGCTTGGACCATGGTCAGAGGGTCCTGTGTTCTTAATGGGGCTTAGAAGGAAAACTTTTTGAAACTGATAATTATCTGCCAAGGATTGAAGGTCTCTTTTCATGAAGCTGTCAGAATTGTTGTTATAGATTGTTTGTTATCATTTAAAATGATGTAATCATGAAGAGTTTGATCATTACTCAAATCCAGTGCTGGTTTTCAGTGCATGAACTACCCTGAGCTCTGCATCAGATCATTAACTAGCAAAAACAAGCTGTGAACCTCCAAACTCTTAGTATGTTGCTCCTTGGTATTTATTCCTGTACCATTTAAATCTTTTCTGTACTACTGTTTTTGTAGCTGGAAGGCTCCAGCTATGACTACACTGGATTATCTCACGTCCTTCCTCTCGGCTCTTTTGGTACCAACTGCCAAGAAGAGAAGCCCAGAGCAGTCTTCCTGGCCGAGCTTTCCTATAAACCGTCACAGAGTGACCCTTCTCAGCACCAAAACACTGCAGCTCCAAGCTCTGTGCTCCAAGCCCTGTGCGTTTGGTTATGCTAGGCAGGGCCCCAGGGGAGAGCAGGATGCGGGCAGCCGTGCGCATGTGTCTAGATGCATGTGTCTAGACGCATGTGCCAGGTTAATGCTCTTGGAGGGCTCCTCACCCCCTGAGGAGCCCACGGCGGCTGTGCCGGCGGCCACTCGAGCCTACCCTGAGCGGCCAGCATGGCAGGTCTTGGCTCCGGAGCTAGCGCTGCTGCCCTCTGCTAAAGAGCTAGGCCTAAGCTCTAAGAGAAAAAAACGAAACCAAAAAAACTTGGTGGCTGGAAGGGGAAACAGAAGGATCATGACTTGGTTAAGGTCATGTGCAGCAGAGCGTGGGGTTTCCTGGAGAGCTATGCAGAGGACTGCTCATCTGGCGCATGGTCTCTTGGAGGCCTCCCTGGTGTTACTGCATGGGAAGAGTGGTGAGGAGAGGGACCCAAGTGTGGGTCCTGTCCTTTGGGGCCCAGAAACCCGAGGTGGCAATGTGCCAGTAACAGCAGGGCCATGTCAGAGCTACCTGAGCGGGGCAGAGCTTGTAAGCGGGTTTTGAACAGGGAAACAGCCGGCCAAAGCTCCCTTGCAGCAAGAGCTTGGAGCTGAACAGCCAAGCCTTCACCCCGCTCCTGGAGAGCCGTGGCAACAGGCAGGGTTTTCTCTCCAGTGCAGACCCTCGTGTACCCCCTCTCCAGGCATCTCCAGCCATTTGTGCTTCTGGGCAGTGTCCATGTGTGGCTGCTCACAGCCTGTGTTTGGTGTGCGATGACGCTGGGCGCGAGCGCTGAGGTGCAGCTGGCAGTGCCAAGGCTTCGGGCACCTCCGAGGTATCCCTGCTCGTAGGAGTCGTGCAGTTTTGCCAAATGCTGCTGTTAAGGAAGGGAAAGCCGAGGTGGAGCTTCTGGCTCCAGAAGGAAATGGAGACAGATGAGGGGACTTTCACACGGTCGAAAATACCCGCCCTGTGTTATACTGGGGTGCTAGGTCAGACAGCCCCAGTCCTCCACATGCACTTTTTTGGTTGGACTACTAGGGAAAAGTGTTGTCTGTAATTCAGTGCATCTTTATATAAACGTACCTAACTCCCCCTTTTATCAACTAATAGCTTGACAACTAATAGCGATACTCTTTTTTTTTTTTTTTTGATATGCATAAAGTAATATATATCTTGACTCTTAGCAGAGCAGATAGATAAATTTTGCCCTCTCTTATCTAGCTGAATTAAGAAGGCAAATGCATCTGTAGTAGAAATAGCATTAAACGATCTGTCCCATTCCATGGCTTCCTGCTGAGCTAATGGATTGGAGCTCAGCAGAGCCAGAGCTCTGCCATGAGACATCTCCCACAAATGTGACCGTGATGAGCAGCACACAGATTGGAAAAATGCATATAGCTGGCTGGAGTGTTGCAGTGTTACCGTAGTGGCAATTGCAGAACTTTATGTGGAGGTATTTTTGCAGGGGACGGGAGGAATTTAGCTGCACTCACAGCTAGTTGGAACTTCAATTTTGGAAAGTCACTGAGCTTCAGAATTGTTCAAGCCTAAACTGTATCTGAGCTTCGTAGGGTTTAGTGCTCTATTCTTGGGTAGGAATACACATAATTTGCAGATGGAACTGTTGGCTGTTCTGGCTGCATTCTCAAGAGCTGCTGTGTGCTCTCAAACTGAACGTTTGGATGAAAGATGAAACCTTTTATTAGTGAACCAAGGTCCCACAGACCTCTCCCATCAGCCCAGTTTCTGTGGAAATGCCCACTGGGTCTAAAATGACAGCAGGCTGAGTCTCCTTAGGGATCTGGAGTCCCATGAGGGCTGGTAGCGCAATGTCTCTTGTGCTTCCATTCCTTGGAATGTATCTCTGGATTAAATCAAAAAGGATGAACTTCCATGGGTTGTCTTCCCTTTGGAAGTTCATCTATTGATCTTATGCAGTCAGGAAACAGTTAAAATAGTGGCTTCTAGGAGTCTTAAACAACAGCAACAACAACAAAACAGAATACCACCTCTCTAAAAACAATTCAAACATGCTCAACCTTGTGACTGCAAGGGAAGTAGCAGTGTGTATGGGTTCCCGTGAACTCTGCCTAACCTCTGAGATGTATTGATAAATGAAAAAATAAGAGAGCCAGCTGTGACACCTTTCCTTGCTTAGGCGCTGGTCTCTGTGCAATAGCAAGAGCTCCAGGGCTCGGGTCAGGCTGTTTACTGCCCTTAAACATATCAAGGAAACCAAAATTGGAACAGTTTGAAAAAAATGGTATAAAAACAGAAACCTGTGATTTTAAGTCTGACTGCCACAACAGTCACAGTCTGTGCATTAAACAGAGTAACAAGCAGTTTGTTCGGCTGCTCAGGCATTAAAGGGCCTTCCCTGTGTGAACCCGTGTCCGCCCAGGCCGGCACGAGTCCCGTCGCGGGCGGCCTCGCACGTCCCTGCACCCTGATGGCTCCGTGTGCAGCCCCTGCGTGCGGGAAAACTCCCCGTGGGGACGGTAGTTGTCTGAGACATCAGACATCGTTTCTGCTCCTTCTCTGTAGCCAGTCAAATAAACATTAAGGGTCTGGGGAGGAGAAGACTCACTTGAATAAAATATAGGAAGTCTCCTGGGTGCTTTGATTATTTTGTCTCCAGTACCTTTTACCATATTTCTTGCTACCTTTTCCCTTGATGTTGTTTAAAGGAAAAGGGGGTTGTTTTGTGTGCATCAGGACATCTTAGGGGTAAGGAGAAATGATGATGTGTGCTCTGTATGTTTGTCATGCTGTTTGTTACCTACAGTAGCAAGGACAGAGGCTATTGGGGAGTCTAAAATAAGGATCCTGCAGCTGGAACTGTGAAGCCTGTAGTTTTATAAAAGGATAAAGGCATAATTGAAATCCATAAATGACATTTTGCCAAGGTGGCATTAAAATTAATGGTGATTAGCAATACTTAGCTATACTTTCCAAGGTATTTTCTTTTTTTTTTCCTTTTTCTAGTCTCAGAATCCATCCCTTTCAGATAAATGATGAAAGATAGATGCAAACAAATGCATATGTTAATCTTTTCATGAAGTTAACTTGCTGCCTTCCACATTTCCCTGCACAAATTCCTGTGGAGGAGAAGGGCACGTTCTAAAGCTTGACACAGTCAAGAAATGTAGAAACCCCTTTTTCCCGTGTGGTACTAGTTGCTGAAAATAACTTGTGACTTGAAAATCGAAGCAAACTAACAGGAATGGATTAATGCTGTTGTGTTTCCTGCTCCACTCCTTTTCCCCCCTTAAAAAGGATTTGGAGTCTCATTCAGAGGGAGCTTCTGTTTTGCTACAGGATAAGGGAGTGTAAAAGAGTGTGAGGGGGAGAAGTGCAGATAGTTGAAGTCGCTTAGCTCCATGAAAGGTAACTTTACCCAGAGAGTTCTACTGCGGGTGATTTAGTGCAGAGGGATGGCTGGGTATGGGCCAGCGTGTCTCCCTGGGGCTAGCAATAACTTCACTTCATGCGAGGTGGTGAGCTGGTGCTGAGACAAGGATGGGGAATGATCCCTCGGCCAGCAGCAGCCTCCTTGCGGATGAAATGCAGGAGCAGGAGGCAGTTGTGCAGCTCTGGTAGTGGGAGCACATGTGTTGTGCCAAGGTGAAGCATGACCCACAGAATGGACGGACGTGCTGATTTCTTTCCTGAGAATGCTAATTTTCCAAATTATTTTTCCAAGATTTAGCATTTCTCACCTACAATGGTAAAAGTAAATGCAAGCAGCAGGTTTGCATGCACAGGAGATGATTGCATATAAAAGATGTCTGCTCCATGGAGGTAAATTTGACGAGGTTTCATGTTTTGACATCAGAATTAACGTCCAGCCTTTCCTCCTTCCTTGTTCGGATTAATTTCCAATTTCCTATGCAATGCTGGCTGCCGCTGTTGGCTTTTTTTAAGTATAGAGAAGAAACATGTCTCCTTGCTTTACTGTAATTAGGAAAATCAGTGCTGATTCTTGACATGATTCTTGTCAGACTGTACAGCAGCCCAAATGAAGCTTAGATGGGTTTGGGTTGGTTGCCTGCAGCGCGCAGTGTCCGGAGTTGCCTTGTGCTACCTTGGTGGGCCACTGCGTTGAATGATACCATGTTCTGTGGAAGATCCTCTCGCTGTACTGCCAAGGCCTTCAAAGCCTGGCAACATCTGCTGGGCCCTCGGGCACACCAGGGTGTGTGTCATGGCTTGGGGAGCATGTGCCTCCTTTATCTTCCTCTTGAGAGCCGGGATAATGTATGAATCCTATTGTTCCCGATGATGAGAAAGAGCTTTGCAATCCCAGGAGTGCTTCCATGGAAAGAGGACGCTTAAATATACAAAAACTCAGCAGGATTTAGTTTTCTGTAAAAGAAAACGTGACTGTGACATATTGCCTGAGAACAAGGAATCATTTTTCTTTGATGCAAAATTGCTTACTCCTACAAATAACACTCGTATGCAATTTTGAACAGATAGGACCTGCTTTTTAAAATGACATCAGCCCAGCTTTTAATTTTGCAGGTGTAAATTGCACCTGCAAATCATTTTGTCTATGAACTGCAGCATTTCATATTTGCTTTCCTGACTTCCTGTGGCTTACTTAACTTTGCCAGTTAGTTATTTTGATGTACAGCTTTTCAGGAATAAAACTGCAATCTCAAAGCTTCAAACTCATTTCAAAATTTGGGATCATAATGGAGTGATGGAGGGAGGAGTTAGGATGCGTAGCCAGTACTATTCTTGATACCATTGTGCACTATGAGATTGGTGTTGGTTATTATGATAGGACACTTGTATTTTGCATCTGTTGAGCAACTTGATCTAACCAGAGTGAAGAGTTGTGCAATTTACAGCAAGATTTCTGGTTGCTTCTGGGTTTCTAATTTATGGCCTTAGGAACCGCATTTGGTCAGTCTCAATACCATGCTTGCTCTTTTGATGGCTTTATTCTCTATTTCCTCTCTTTTGTGGACTTTATCTTCAAAAACTAGCCACTTATCTGCTCTATAATTACCTGTGATTAGTTACTTAACAATGGTTTTGGGGTGTGAGTATTTCATGAGTGAGGTGCAGGTATGCATCAACCCTGAGCAAGTTCCTTCCCACCGTTGTAGGAGACTCCATTTCAAGTGCGAAGTCCCTGCATGCTTTTCGGGAGGTAGTTGAGCCATAGGTAACTCAGCTGCAACAAAAATATTTAAAACTAAGCAATTCATAGTAGAAAGCCTTGGAAAAAATATGCACGGCTTTAGTTTCTTAGTGACTACATGGAAGTTGTCAGACTGAAGTCCTAAAGCTCATAACTTTCTCCTTGCCCTGAGCTGGGTTAGAGCAGGGTGGATGGGGAGATGGGGACAGTGCCAGCTGCAGGGCGCCCTGTTTCCCCAGTGCGTTGCAGTGCTGGATCCCAGGACAAGGAGTTTGTCCTGGCTTGGTCCTCCAGGACCTGGGCTGAGATTTTGCCGGAGGAGGATGTTTGTGGGGTGGCAGCCATTGAATGGGAGCTGGATGGAGACCCATAACCTCGTCCCACATCATGCTCTGAAAACAGAGGTTTGCTGATGTTTCTGCTTTGCTTGTGCTAAAAGGGAAATTCAGCCTAGGGAAGACTTAACTGCAGAATATGGTGAAGCCATGGGCACTTTAGCAAACTTCACCTTAGGAATTCTGTATCACAGAGCAGATACTGATATGTCTTTGAAAGCCAGTACTCAAATCTAACGTTAAAATGTGCTACTACTTATATAGTGTGAATACTTGTTTAACCTGCAGTATTCTGTTATTTTAACAGGGTCGGCATGTTAAGACTGGGCAGCTAGCAGCAATCAAAGTGATGAATGTGACTGAGGTGAGTACAAAACAAACCGAAGCAAATGCTGTGGTCAAGGAGAGAGATCATGGCACTGTAGATAGTTCTGAAAGATGATGAGGTGGTATAAATTCTGGCTGCTGAGAACTGGTTCTTGTTTTTTAAAGTATTGGGAGGTATTAGAACAAATAGATTCTCTATTTTTGCTCATAAGTGAGCAAAGGTGGCAAAGCAGTCGGGATTGCGCTTCTGCAAGCGCTGCTAGTCTGTAATAATGAAGGGGAGAAGTCGCTTCCTGCTTGTCTCTCACTGATTATCTGTTTCCAGAGATAGCAAGTAAAAGGTTTCCTGTAGTTCTGAGCTGCCCCTGTTGTGTGTCATCACATCCTCTGCCCTTGCATGCCAGCCGTTCCTTGGAGCCGTTACCCTGACAGCTAGCAAGCTGCAACATGCTCGAAATGCAAATGCGGTGCTTTTTCTTTGTTGTTTTTTTTTTGACAGATGAGGAAAGGAGACACTTTAATTGGCACTGTCCCTGCTCACATTTATAGAGTGGTGACACTGTTAGAACATGATGTCAAAAAAGTTGCTAAGTATTGATTTTTGTTCCTCTTAAGAGTGCAGCGAAACAGCTTGCCTCCTTAGGGCCACATCAGCTGCTGCAACGTGGTAGAGACTCAGGTTTTCCTCATCTCGAGTTTTCTGGATATTGCAGTGCAGCAGGGGACACCTACCCTCCTGTAAGGTCCTGCTCAGCTCCTTGGAGTGCCTTAACGGAGGAGTTGAAGGGACAGACCCTGTGAGGGACTCAGATGGATCTGGAGCTTTGTGCAGGTTGTGCTCATGCCTTGCTGGGTGTCTGAGGGCTGGCTAAAGATGCCACTTTGGGGCCATGGTGTTAAGGTGAGTGACAGCACCTTCCTTGACTAAACAACCGAAGGAAAAGCTGTGAGAATGGGCCCGTGGAAAGCTTCCCTTCCCTGTGCTGTACCTAACACAGCCTGCTTGTCAGTAAAAGACGAGATGCAGGGTCCAGTGCTGGCTTGGAAGCAGAGTTTGCAGTGTGGATAACCAAGTGGTCCAAATACAGGGGTTCACATTGACAGCTTGCATGGTTTGGGCAACACAAAGCCACTGTAGGGTCACACAGGGATCTGCTTAGGCTTGATCTGCTGCTGCTTTCCAGGCTGGAGAGGTAAGAGCATCCTGGGCAACCCGTGCCCTTCTCGAGGGCTGAGCAGCAGTGGTGACAGAGCTGCTGTTTTCGTGTTTAGTCACTTGTACGAGGGCGCCTGTGACGGTTGAAGGGTTTGGTGGAGAACATGTTGGTGCAGCCACCTGTGGGGGGATTTCCCTGGTGCTGTCCTCTCGCCCAGCCCTGAACAGCACAGACCCAAGCTGGTGCATGCCCTGCATGTCCTGGCCATCTCTGAACCTCAACTCCTCATACCTAGATAGGAAGAGCCTTTCCCTGCTTCCCTACGTCCACTTACAGTGGTCCTAACTGTAAAGCAGGAATCTCTAGAAATTCAGCATGACAGATTCAGTGCTTCCCAAGGATTTGGTATTGCATTGTTAGTCCACTCAGGTTTAAGTTATTTTCTGTTCCTTTGGGCTTGAAAAACTGTCTTGAAGCATTAAATAAGGTCTTTAAAATATTGAAACCCTTGTCTGCAATGTCCTGCATATAAATTGCACCTGAGAGCAGCATCTCACAAAGTTCTTGGCCTGTGCAAAATGGAAACTGTCATAGTAAACCTGCATGAGTGAGAAGGGAGGCTCTTAGCTGCTGTGGTCGTTTGCATCTTTGGGTGCTTAAACGATGTGATTAGTGCTGCACTGGGAATAATTTTTGTAGGGAGTGAAAATTTCATGTGGTAGAAAATGGGAAGATTAAAAATAAAAAGACAAATGCAATCTTTTTTTCCTTTCACTGCTGTCCAGAAAAAGTGGAGAAGAGCTGAAGGGCACCCAGCCTAGGATGACCTTGTGTTTTGGATCCGCTTTAAGAGGATCCCTCCAGTTCAAGTCTGCAGTAAATCTCTTTCTCAACATGAGGCAGTTCCAATGGGCAGGTTTGACAGAAGCCCGTGTCAGCCCTGTGGTTTGTCCCTCACCTGGGAGGCTGCTCCAACTTGGGGAGAAAGGGTTTGAACCAGGGTGTATTTCATACCCCAGGATGTGAGGTGCCTCGTGGATATTGTGCGGTGGTTTCTCTCCTCTAGTGTCCATTTTCCGCCAGAAAACACCGCCTAAGAAGAATTTCAGCTAAAGTTTCACTAAAACTGGTGCATTTCTGCCAAAAGATTCTGTTTCACCAGATCTACAGTTGTTGTTTTCCAGCAGGTAATCATTTCATCAGAAAATCCCTGCCCGGCGCCAGCTGTGGTTATTCAGCTCTGAGGCGCACCGAGGGCTGAGTAAATCTGCCCTGGGCTGTGAGGAGCAGCAGCCCCGGGCTGCTTTCTTTAGCGCGGCAGCAGGATGCTGTGGTCACTGTGGGATCCTCTGGACATCTGTCAGGAAGCGCTGCAGCGGCGGCGTACGGGAGGGGGTGGCAGGAACCCTTTGAAATCAGTGAAGTGGAGCTGAGGGCAATGTGTGCTCATGAACTTCTCCACGCAGGCTCCTCTTCCTGTCTGCCGGTGCCAAGCAAGCAGAGGCCTCGCAAAGAGCTTGAATTTTTGCTGCTTTTCTTTCAGGCTGCAGGTCCGCGTGATCTATGGCGGGCGATCAAGGAGCGTTTCTGCAGCGGGCCCTTCCCTGGCATCTGTTTTCAGACTTTTCCGATATCACAATAATATTTAAATTCTCATGGTGCCCCATTGCCAAGGGGGCTCCCGGTGCAGAGCTGTCAGCCGCTGCTCGTGTTTCCGTTTCAGGTCCGATGCGCCTGCCTTCTAGCTCTTTGCTTCCTAATATCAGCAGCTAGGCCCGCATCTTCCAAAACAGCCTTTGATCACGAAGCTGTCATCTTTGCACATGCAGCCATCTGTGCCCAGAAACACGTTGGTTTGTGCAGGCAAACAGCTTTTTGCACCTGCACATCTGTGAGCTTGTTTCCTCTCATAGGCAGCATGATTTAAGAGTAGGTTTTGGGACCCTTGGGAAGCGTGGCTGATGGTAACGCGAAGACAGGTCTTTGCAAAGTGGAAATCCTGAGCGCGGCTGTGTAGTGACACAGATGTGGAATGTGGGACAGAGTCACTCTCAATCATGCTCCTACCTTGCTCCTTCCATCTGAAATGGAGTTGTCTTTCCCAAACTCACTCGTGCACTGGGAGGATGTAGGATTATGTGTCTGTGCAGGCTCCTGCCTACTGGGCGAATAACCAAGGTGGTGAGGTGGAGCAGGGTTCCTCTTGCTGGCTGTGGGGAAGGATCACTCCACGTACGCGCGGCTCTGCTGCTCGTCCTGGCCAGCACATACTGATGTTCCTACCTGCTATTCCAGCTGGCCCCGCAGGCAGGCACGGGCAAATCTTTGTTCTCTGAAAAGCTCCAAAGTGGGATTGCAGGGGAATAGAAAAGACTCCAATAGGAGCCATGCCCGTGTCGATCCAAAATCCATCCAGCGAACGGGGCAGAGGATGGAGAGCTGAAGGAAGCGACAGCTCTGAGGAAGGAAGGGGTTGAGATCTCCCAGCTCCCGAAGAGGAACTGTGTGGAAGCTCCCAATGCTGCTATGGGGTTGTAGTGAGTGAGCTTTGAAGCCTGGCACAAGTGAGCAAGCTCATGCGGACAGAGTTCAGAACAAAAAGCCTTAAGATCTGAAGAGAACATAAGGAATTTGGAGAAGGTTTTTGCCAAAGACTAATGTTGTTACTGAACAAATTTTGTAACCCTAGTAGGAAGAGTGGAAAGATGCAGGAGCAGGTAGAGCAGGGAAAGGAATCCTCTCTTGCTTGTGCATTTTTCTGCCATTCTTCCATAACGATCTACTAGCCAAAAACGATATTAATGGCAGGATCCTTGTGTTCAAACCTGGGACACTGGCTATGTTCTTATTCTCTGCCTCTTATCTGCCCTTTTCCACGCTTGCATGGGAGCTGCGTGGAGTCCCAAAGCAAGGAGAGCCCTTTCCCCTCCCAGAAAGCATCAGCTGCCTTTGCTCCTGTCCAGGCCACGTGCAGAGAGAAATCTGCCCTTGCTCATGGGTGATTTCCTGCCTGCTGTCTGGGAGTCAGCTCTGATTTCTCTTGGGGACTCCAGCTGCTGTACTGGGCTCCTCTCTACCCTCTCTAATTAAGTCATTCAGCATCCAGGGCCCAATCAGGCCCAGGATTAAGGGTCCTTCTTTCTCCTTAATTGCAAACATAAGACAAAATGACATATCTGATATAATGTATGCAACTTGAGAGCCTGTTTTCAATAGAGAGGCTGTTGTAAAGTCTGAATTAGCTGATTTTGCTTCAAGTGGAGTTATTTTATGTTTCCCATTTCCTAAAGTGTAAGACAATTAAGCTTTGGTCTGGCAACATTTCCCCTGTGGATTGATATTACTGGGGAAGTTCTTGTCCCTTTCTGAGCTGATGTGTTTGCTTTTTTCCTGATAAAATTTAATAAGAAATATCATATATATTCACATTTGAGGGAATTTGGTTTCAACCTGTCCAACTGCACTGTTTTAGTCTGGATAGAAAGGATAGAGCTGCTGGTTTTGTAGCAGTCTGTTGTGATGGTTAAAGGAATGTTTTCATGGCAAAGCTACCGGAAAATTGTGGAAAAGCACAGAAAAATGTCCTGTGGGTCTGGGCTATTGTTATTGCCTTCTTACAGATCACTATTTTTTTCTTCCTTCAGCTAGAAAGTGCTGGTTGGGGTGTTTTGCAGCAAGGGAAAGTAATCATCAGTTTTGTCTTAGTCCTTTTAACTTAAATACAGGTATCTTGCAGCAAATGAGACGGGAAAATCCACGTGCATTTAACCGAGTATTGTGTGTTATTTCTCTGGCAATATCACAGCAAGATTAGTTCTGAGAGAACCTCTTTAGATCGAGGAGTGCTCTCCTCTGAGAAGGAGCAGTTCCCTGCAATATCATTATTATAACTTGCATTTCCATTAGCACCCCACAGCTCTGGCTGCCTCTTGTCTCATTGCACGGGGTGCTGCACTGGGCAAAAGAGAGTGTCTGATCCGCGGTGGCTAAAACAAAAAAAAAAAGGTGGAAAAAACAGCTAGCAGAAAGAAGAGATTTTGGGACAAGATGTCTAGGGTGGTGTGCGCTAGCCTCAGTACACCACTGCCCTAACTGGAGGCATAATTTGAGGAGGGTGAAAAGCACTGCACGGTCTGGTGGTCTCATAACAAGGAAAGAGCAGCTCCTAACCTTGCTCTAGCTCTGGAGGTTGATTTGTGGCGAGTCACTTCTTTCTTGGCTTTGGTTTCCCCAAGCAGGGCCCTTGGTGGGATTGGGAAGATGAATTGGCTGATGTGTATGCTAAGTGCTTTCCCAAGTATTTAAGTAATGGAGTGTTAGAAATATCTCATTTGTCCTTAAATGTGGTTAGTTTCTCCTCGACTAAATTATTGCATACAGAAACCCTAAGTGGGGAGTTGTAGGTCCTGTCTAGGCCCCTGGAAGGAAGAATACAAGTTTGTTATAGCCACATCAGGATGTTTTTGATCCTTTAGTTCAAACTTTAGCGACTCCTTTAAGGACAAAGGACCACAGACCCTGCTCTTTGGTTGCTGTCTTAGAATCACAGAATAATTTGGGCCAGATGGGGCCTTGGGAAGTCTCTAGTCCAACCCCTTACTCCACCAGGGTCGGCTGTGGGATCTGACAGATTGATCAGGACTTTCCAGGAGCAGCTGGGTCTTGAAAATCCTCAAAAGCAGAGATTGCCTGGCTGTTCTGGGCAGCCTTGTCGCTTGGAGAGCTCTTTGGTGAATGTTCTGCTCTGTTTTGTTGCAGAATGAAGAAGATGAAATCAAGCTGGAGATAAATATGTTAAAAAAATATTCTCATCACCGGAATATTGCCACATATTATGGTGCATTTGTTAAGAAAAGTCCAGCAGGCCAAGATGATCAGCTCTGGGTAAGTGTTTACCACCATTCATGTTCCTTATGTTTCCAGCTCCTTTCTGGAGAGCCTCTGGATACCTGCCCTGGATCTTGCCCTAGTGAACTGTGAGGTGCTGCTCTGAGGAAAGCCTTATAATAGGGAAAAATCCTCCTCCTCCTCACACATCCTCCTTCTCCTATGATTTTCTCTGAGGATGGGCAAAAGTTTGGGATGATGCTTGTTTTGTCACTCTGATTGCTAGTTAGAAGGTTTTTTTCTCCTAAGTAAATGCTTCTGTACTTTTTTCTTTAATGAACATGAGAGCTGTGCACCACCACCTTTTCTTGACTGTTCCTCCTACTTTTCCCAGTAAGAGGAAGAAAAAAAAAGTGCAGGGAAATAAGCAATAAAATACCTTTCCTTTTTTTCCTGCAATGTTATTGGAACAATTAAAAAGATCAATTTCAGCAATTAAAAAAAAAATCCAAAGCTTGAAATTTTGAAAAAAAATCCCATAACTTTCAATGCTGTTAATGCCTATCTTTCTGAATTTGTAGTTTCTAGAAGGAAAAGAAGTGCCCACAACTTATAAAAGGAGAGGAGCGCTGCTGAGGTTTTTTATTTTTTCGGCAGTGTGAGTCACTCAGGAAGCAAGCAGTTTTACTTGGCTTGTCTGCTGGGAGGGTGGCATGTGGTTTGCCACACCTTGCACATGGGGGGACAGGTGAGGCCCGGGGTGTCTCTGGCAGGGCCCTGCATGTGCCGTGGCCAAGGAGTCGCTTTCTCTCCCTGCAGCTGGTGATGGAGTATTGCGGTGCCGGCTCCGTGACTGACTTGGTAAAGAAGACCAAAGGGAACTGCTTCAAGGAAGACTGGATTGCATACATCTGCAGGGAGGTTCTCAGGGTGAGTCACTCCAGCAGTGTCATTGCTCATTGGCCACACAAGAGACATTTCCCAGCCTTCGGTCACCAACGGGACACCAAGGAGCAGTATCATGTTGAGGCTTTGAAGCAAGAGGATCGTGGGCTGTGGCCCTCGAGTCCAGAAGGGCCCAAGGGTTTGTCAGCCAGCACGATGGCTGCTTGATATGACGTATTGCCCTAGCTAACCCCGTGCCATGTATGAAAAACACAGAGATTATGGTTTCCTGTAGCAAATAGTCACTCTTCCATGAGTCTAGATTTGGACCTTCTACAAAAGTAAATAAATTTTCTCTATTTACAAGTCTGTCCTCCACTTCATTAGGCCTTAGTGCTCTTTGCTGCAGCTATGCATTCTGTGTAAGATACTTCTTATCATAATTCATTGATGTGCGTGGTTCAGGGCCAATTTTCTGCACTGTTAGAAGCAATGTTGACTAGGCAGCATTCCAAAATCCTGAAGGCAGCCCTGGTGCAGCAGTATTCCCCAAGATAATTCTTGGGGCTATATTTCATTCAATGCAGGCTTTGGGTTTTTTTGTTCTTAGAAAGTACAGATTCCTGAGCGTCTTCCGTGAAAGCATAACTCACGATATAATTGAAGCTCAGAAGAAAATGTAGTCTAGTGAACTAGCCTGGAAAAAAAAGTTGGAACCTTTCATTCTAAATTCAAAAACCATTACACAGCCGCTGATCTGTCTTCCTTGTAATGCAGTTTTACTTCTTTTTTAAATAATGGTAAAATAAGCACGTATTCTGGGAGCTGTAGTTTAAATGAGTTATGCCAAAATGATGCTTGAAATTCTCTGCTTCTGGAACAGTGGAGATGAGAAACGTGCTCAATAGAGAATATCAGCCATCTCGCCTGGATTTAGCATTGGTTTGTAGGTTGTAATAAATATAGCTGGAGATCATGGGGAGAGCTCTTCTGGCAGGTATTCTTAATGGGCTGGTTATGTTGCCATCTTTTTATTTGTGTGGCTGTAATACCTGTATTAAAATTATATTGATGTAAAAACTTGTTTATGCCCTTGCAACTGAAAGCAGTAACAGCATGCGTGTGTAATGAAGAGACCAGATTTAATCCTTTGTTTGAAAACAGAGAAGGACTTGATTGCATGTGGACTGAAAACGATTCCTTCTGGAAAATTTGGCATGTGGGTTGAAGCTCTGTTGGAAGTCATTAGTATTAGAGAAGCTAAAGATTCTGAGCAAAGCATCCCCATGCTAATTATAATGTATTATTTTAGTGTGCTCCATTATATCTGTGATAGTTTATCTGTGGATAATTTTGAAAGGGAGGAGATGCCAGGATATTGCAAATATTAGTTGAATAAAGGTAATATTTGCTACATTCAAAACCAGGTTCTGACGTGGTATTTTAGACTGTGTTGTCTATTTACCATTGAATACAATTAGGGGTTTGCCACATACAGAACTTGGCTGTGGCCAGCCACTTGCTAATTCCTTACCCTATACAAAGCATTCTCCATTATTCTCTCTCTGTGTGTTCTCTATATGTGCATGTGCTATGTACACATAGTATAGGGAGGCATCCTTTGATTCTGAAACTTAAGTATAAAATATTAGAATATTCTCTTCACATTCAATGTCAGAGGTGCTCCAGTACTGTCATACTGGGAATGAAAGAGAAGAAGATCAGGCTATGGCTACTGTCCCCCTTGCCAAAACTGGGACAGTGATGGTACTTATCACATCAAAAGAACTTTTCCAATAAAGGAAATCTGAGGAGGGTAAAAATGTAAAATGGCAACAATGCTGAGCTTCCTATAGTGATAGGAAGAAAGAATAAGGAAAGTCTGGTTTTCTTTCAGGGCTTAGCACATCTTCATGCTCACCATGTCATTCATCGAGATATTAAAGGACAGAATGTTCTGCTCACAGAAAATGCAGAAGTAAAGCTGGGTAAGTTTCCGTAGATGCATGTTAGAATCCTGGGCATTAAAATTTAAAAATTTCCATCTTGTCTTGGAAAGAACCTTCAGTAACCCAAGGCAATAGCTGTGTCAAGTGGTGTTAATGATTTGTGGTTATGAGGTGGCTGTCATGTAGAAAGGGCTAAAAGACATGACATGTTCTGCAAGGCTGTCACTCACAGCGTGCCAGGAACACAGCTGCTTCTGGGGAGTCAAACACAGGAGCTGTCTGATGGGTCACAGCACCAGCAGGCCTTCACAGCCAGCTCCCTGCATACAAAGTCTTCCTTGTCCTTTCACTCGAGATGGTTTTAGAGGAAAATGAAAAAACATGTTTGGGAATAAATTCTGCTCATCATTTCTCCAAGGGAAGTGGTTTTAGGAGATTTTTTGTAAATCTGACAATAGATGCTAAGGCTCTGATGTGATATTACTCATGTGCAGGGGCTATCACTGAAAAGTAGCAGTTACTAAAAGTCATCTCCCAAGAATGTTTGAGAGTTTACTCATTTCCTTTTCTAGCTTTGACAGGTCGATGTTGACAATTTCTAACTTTCTAAGACCAAAATTGAGTATGTATCTCCCATGGGGTGACTGTCTGTCATATCAGACATCACAAAGAATGGCTGGCAGTGATTTAAAGAGCAATCTCAAGGAGAGTACCTCTCACTTTGGATGTTCCTTATGCCCCCTCTCTTTTCTTTAACTGAAAGAAATCACTGTAAAGTTTGAGAACAAAAAAAAATCATATAGATACAGGGTAAGACACCTGGTTGAAGCAAAGCAAAATAATGCTTTAAATCTCATGATCTAATTTATGATGAAATCCTAGGTTCACTGACATCAAAGGGAGTTCAATGGAGGCAGGATTTTGTCTGTAGTCTCTTTATGTATCAGCTTTTATTAATTTTCTCTCAAAACTAACTTGTTGTCTGTATGTGCATGTGTGTTTGTGTTTGCCATCTGGTTTAGGTGTTGGTGCCACTGCTCTTCACATCTTGGAGAAAAGAAATGAACCTTTCTAGCTCTGAGTTTAAGTGGGTAAAGATGAGAGAGATTTACCAATTATAACAACAGGAAAAAAAAAAGAGAAAAGAAAAAGTGTTTCCAGAGAGGTTTAACTCACATGTGTCTTAAAGAAGCTTGAAAACCCAGAGGTCCTCAGTGTAGTTGCATTTCACTTCCACATTTCCATTTGAAGCACAGAAGGCATAATAATTCCGAGGGCCAGGACCACCTTATTAGAGAAGATTTGATAAACAGACACATTAAATTATGGTAGCAGAAAGTATCATTTTATGTAGATGATCGGAAGCGTAGGTGAGAAAATTGGCTCCTTGATGGTAACAGTAGTGCTGATCCCCTTCCTGTCCTTTCCTTTCCCTGTTATTTTTGTCTTCTCTGTGAATAGCACTCATGCTGTGCCCAGTGGATCCAACTAGCGCATTATAAAGGTTTGTTCAAAAAAAAACTAAAATCACATAATTATTGGTTGTGTGGGCCCTCGTCGCATCCGAAGAAAAACATTTTGCTGTGCGCTTCTGATGAGCAAGTAATGTCTGTTCAGCACAAAAAGCACCACACAGCTCTCTGGTTATAAGATGTCTGAGGGCTGAATGAACTGGTATATGATCCAGCGTATCTTAAGATGGGGCTTCAGTGTACAAAATGCAAGGAAGGACTTCTCCAAAGCACTTCAGAACCAGGTGGCAATGATAGGAGAGTTCTTTCCAACTTTAACAAGTGGCCTTATTTGACACTTTCAATTTTCTCATGTTCCTAAGTATTATTTTTCCTTTCAGGTAATAGATAAAGATCTCAAGTTCTCCTTGGTGTATTATTTAGAAAAAGCAGAACTTGTTCTGTAATATCTTTGTGGAATAGTTCATGTCAATTGTAGCCTGACTGCTAGATTTACCATGTTGTTTCTCTTCTGTCAAAAGAGAAAAAAAAAACAGTTATATTTGAGCTGCTGGACACCATGTACTGCAGAAACTCAGATATAACTGAGCAAACTTTACATGGATGTGACTGTTTACTAGTTTCTTTTACCTCTGCTTGGCTTCTCAGTCGATTTTGGTGTAAGTGCCCAACTGGATAGGACCATTGGGAGAAGAAATACGTTTATTGGAACTCCGTATTGGATGGCACCTGAGGTCATTGCTTGTGAGGAGAACCCAGACTCTACGTATGATTACAGAGTAAGCATTACAGTTCTCGGAGTGTGGCAAAGCCTGCACGTTGTTGCTGAAATCCTCTTCAAGCACTGAACTTGAAAAGTTCAAACTTCCTTCCTTTTAAACTGCAATAGTAGTGCAACCCTGCAAATAGGAGTATTTGTAGTGTGTGTGGGTGGTTGTTTTTTTTGTTTTCTTCTTTCTTTTTCTAAGAATGGAGTTTCACTATGACTACCTTTGTGGATTGTTAATATATGAAATGCACATCTGTGAGCTCCCGTTCAGTGTAAAGGTGTAATATTCTGATATAAGGAGATTGCTGGTCAGAATGGAAGAGAAAAGGTAAGCTTGGGAAGAACATTTAAGAAGAGTAAGGCTAATATGGCTGGGTACTGCATTCCTCTGGCAGAGCTGTTTTACTCTGTATTCAGCTGTAAATGCTGAGTTAACTGGCAATATTTTGTATCATGACACCCATATATGAGTGTTTTAACTAACAGATTTCCCATTCCAGAATGATTTCCAGTTGTTCACAGAAGTGCAGGGCAGCAGAGGATGGCCAGCATCTCTGGGCATCATCTCCTTTCCAGACTGCACAATCCCTGTTCATAGCCTGGAGCTTCTCAGCTCCAGTCCCTTAATCATCTTTGTGACTCTCTCCTGCACTTCCAATCCCTATTTGCTTTTCACGTGCTGGGGAGCCCAGTCCTGGATTCAGCGTTCCGATGGGCTCCCTCCAGTGCTGAACAGGGGGGAAGAATCTCCTCTCGACCTCCTGGCATCACTCTTCCAGTGCAGCCTCATCTTCACTACTGATCGTTTTACTCCTGTGTGAGCACATGCTGATTACCTCTTTATGGGAGCCGAAGAAATAGTTTCCGTGTCCTTCCGAGGTGACCTATGTGTTCCGCAGCTTGCATGCCAATGGCAGCTCTTCACACTCTCTCTGGTTCTTCTCTACCTATTATAATATTCTAACGCTTCTCTAAAGAGAGTTATGTATTCTTTGTCCTCTGGCCTATTCCCAGCAGTGTAGTCTGTCTACATTCACCATGCAGATTGTTTGCCAGGGGTGACTTTCTGGGCAGCTGTTCTCTCCAGACCTTCTCTTACTTTGGCTGCTTTGTTACCGCTTTGAACCTTTAATTCTAATTGTGGTTTCAGAAAACTTCCATTTTCTACTGAACTAGAGGCTGCGATTCTCAGTTGTTAAGATCTTCTGTGCTGCGTTGGCAGTGTGAAGTTACATTGTGTGAATGGCAGTCATGACCAAAGAATGTTCTTGGATTTTATTTTATTTTTCATACCGTATAAATCTATGTAGAAGCCTCTAGAAATGAATCTCTTGTGTTCATTCTGTGTTCCCAGCTGATTTTCTTTCCAGAATATCGTCTTTTCAGACTACATAAGCATTGGGGAACATGCACCCTTAATTTTTGAGGTTTCCCTGTCTTCAATAATGAGCATGGTTCATCTGCTTGTATTTGTCTTTGTCTGCTTCTGAATGGATTCTGCAAATAGTAGTTTAAACTGAACAACAGAGAGTTTTGAAAGTGTCGAGGTGGACAGTGCTGTGACCGAGAACGTGGCAAGGGTCTGATCTTTTCTAATGTGAATTTACAGTGGATATGATGAGAATAGCAGAAGGAAGCTGTTTTTTTTTGTCTCTTTCTTTGTAACTCTGATGGGGAGGAAAACAATAAAAATGATAACAAATCAGTAAAAAGAAAGATGGATATGTACATCTGTACAGGTGGACTTTTATGGGCACATTTTCCCTTTTTGTCTGGTTGGCCCTCACACTTTAAAACCCAAGCCAAATTCTCTGTAACCTGCTTGTTTTTCACATTTTTTCCCAGAGTGCTCCCATGTGATAGTCATTCTTTTCACATTTCTTTAGAAGATTTTCTCTTCTTTGTTTAATTACAAGTAATGATCTGAATCTATTACATTTGTACCAGTTTTGTTCTCAGATCCTTCCGCAAACTCTAATGCAAACTGTTTTTCAGCTTGCATAAAGCAGCTGGACTGAGAAGGCACTGTTGGCCTGTAACTATAACTGTAAAATTATAGAAGGCCAAATTTGATATGAGCCATCATTATGTCATATACAAACATATTCATACCATATGATACATCCTAATGGTGGTAAATCACTTCTAATTTTTGAAGGCTTACCTTCTGTCTGCCACAGTTTCTTTTAAAAGGTAATTTTAGAGAAACTCCACATGTTTATTTGGTCATGTGTCTTTCATGTGGTTACATTTAGACCCAGAAATAGAGAAATGATGCATGTGAGTGATCAGATGAAACCTGTGAAGTTTTTCCATCACCTGTAGTGTTCCCAGTTCAACTTCTGTAACCAGAACCTGGCCCTTGGCATCCAGGGGAGCTCCTAAAGGAAACTCCAGCTCCAACTGAGCTCGTGTGTATTAAGGCATAAATCTGACTGCCCAATTGCACTCTCCTGTGCTCAAAAACATGCAATTGGAGACTGTAGATAGGAAAAAGTCAGACCTTGGTCCTGACTATAAATTCTACTCTATCAATGTAGAAACTCAGTAATAACTACTCTGAAATAAGCATTAAGACCAGACTTACTGGCCTGGAGCAAGAGTGCAAGGGAGGTTCTATCTCACTGCCTTGTGACAACAGTTTACTAATTTAATATGTATTTTCAAACAATTCCTGCTATATTCTGCATCTTTTATTTTTGAAGGTAAGAGGTTTGCATTTTGCATCTGGCTGCTTAGATGATGAATCAGCTATTCTGTGTTACATGGGAAATGGAATGGAAAGCTTTGAACTATTAGCACATTTCCTAAAAACTCAGTAGGGAGTGGGAGGGAGCAGAATATATGTCATTCTTGCACCAAAATGACCTGATCCAGAAGAAATCTAGGAAAACGTAATAATAATTCAAAACAAAACTTAAACGCTGCTAGTTAACATGTGCTCTGTTTCTTTCCCTGCAGAGTGACCTGTGGTCCCTGGGAATCACTGCAATTGAAATGGCTGAAGGAGCCCCTCGTAAGTGACGTGGGACGGGGCAGCGGGGACGTTTCTGAGCATGTTCAGTATTAAAATAGCTCATGCTTAGCTAATACACAGATGTACCAAGTGCTGGCTGTATCTTTCCAAATAATCTATGACTTTTTCTCACTTGTGTGCCTTTGCTCTCCTCTGCCCCTCGAGTCTTTTCTTCGCATTTTCATGCTTTGCCTTCACTTCTTAGGGAAATGATAAGTTTTTCCTAGAGCCCTGATTAGCGTCACTTTGTACATCACCGCATATGGATTCAGATAAGCAGAAGTGATTGACGTATTAGCAGAAATATTTGACATGAAAGACTTTAGTTTTAAGCTTTTTTTTTTTTTAAGAATAAAAGAAAGGGCAGTGGGGGAAGCTAGGCCCAACAGTTAGATTGTTTCCTCTTGGGGTGTCTTGATTCCTCCCTGTTTTATTTGCCTATGGACTGGCTTGGATCCATGAGCATGTCCTCAGTCTTGGATTGCCCTGGTTTGACATGCTGTCCTTGCTGTCACCCCAGGAGGGACACCCCGGCCCTAATGTTGGTTAACATGTAGATTATTATTTATCTGGATGATAAACCAGACATAGTAAGATAGTTATGTGTTTTGATCCCAAATTCAGCAAGCTGTAGCACCCAGCTATTTCAGATACTAGGTTTATTTAGGTAAAAAGTTCTTTGATATACAGGAGAGGTGAGGTTTCTCGTGACCCACTGATATAAAAAATACAAGGCAAGTTACACTTGCTGTTGCCATGCAGCGAGTAGCACGGTTTCTTTTGACTAAATCCTCGTTAATTGGCAATAACAATGTATTGTCATAAAAGAGTTCTTGTACTCTGAGACTGTTTCTTGGCTGTAGCACGTGTTCAGGTGGTGGACGGGGAGGGCCTGTGTCGGGTGCGCTGAGCCTGGGGCCATTGCAAAGGGCGGGAGCTGCCTTGGCCGGGTCGAAGCAACGAGCGGGAGGCACGTGCTGGGGGTGGCATCCCCTCTTCTTTAATGGCTTGTGGTTTCCCTTGCAGCCCTGTGTGACATGCACCCCATGCGAGCGCTCTTCCTCATCCCCCGGAACCCGCCCCCAAAACTGAAATCCAGAAAATGGTAAAGGATGTGTAAAGTTTGCTCCTGTGGCTGCGGGCTGGGGAGGGCTTCTGAGCTCCAGGGGCCCTGATCTTGTCAAATCCTACTCTGAGCTGCAGGGTTTTTCCTACACTGTTAGTGGTGCTGGGGTAGGCGGCTTGTGCACGTTAGGTTACCTTTGGGAAGGAACATGATTCTTCTCAACTTGGACTGAAAAGCCGCAGGCAATGCAGTCGCTAAAGACTGACATGGGTGTCAGAAATGTAGTCACAGCCAAAGCTTAGATGGGGCTGTCTGGGGTCAATGTTTTGTCAGGACGATTCAGTGACTTTGAGGGGTTAATGGTAGTCATTGTGGCATAAGGAGAGTTAATTTCTCTTTTAAGCTTGAAATATAATGAAAATCTTGGCCATGTTGGAAGGATAAGGGTGCTTTTTGAAAGAGTTGTCACATTGGCCAGATTGTGATCATGTTGAAACTGATGTAAATTCCACTGAAATGGGTCTAGTGTGGAGTTCTCTCCATTCTCCACTCTGTGAGGTTGGAGGAGACGCGTGAGTAAAACTCACCTTCAGTTCATGCAGTTCCAGTGCAGAGGAAACCATACAAATCTGGTGCTTTAGGTCATTTGAGGAAAGTGCCTGGTACTCAGCTGGAAAAGGATGTTTATTTTCCCCTATTTCTCTAACTTTTTCAGGTCAAAGAAATTCCTTAACTTTGTTGAAAGCTGCCTCGTTAAAAATTACTTGCACCGTCCACCCACAGAGACCTTGCTTAAGCATTCCTTCATCCGGGACATGCAGAATGAACGGCAAGTGCGCATCATGCTGAAAGACCACCTGGACAGGACGAGGAAGAAAAGAGGAGAAAAGGGTAAAGTGACAAAAAAAAAGAAACAAAAAGCATGCAGAGAGTGGGCCCTCTTCCTACTTTTGACAGCTGAGGACAAGGTGGATGGGACTGAAATAAATACTGGCACCCTTAAAACTCTAAGGGAACTTTGTAACTGATGGTGGTGGGAGCATGTTGAAAATCTTTTTGCCAAAACTGGGTTCTTAATGGTGTTTAAATGCCAAAGTCTTTGGAGTCTGCCTGATAGTAGTTTCACCAAAAATAACCCTAATGTAATGTGATCAGTGAGTCCAAATGAAACCAAGGCCATTACTCTTTTGAGTGTCTAAATACTGTTCAGCAAGTCTTTCCTAGTCTTAATTCATCCATTCATCCACTGTCCCCTTAATTTACCTATTGTATCTCTGTATAATTTTAGCTTGTGAGATCTTTGAGGACAGAAAAGCTTTTTGTGGTGGAGTGCACGAAAGAGTCCTTGAGAAGGCCTCCAAGTTGCAGTGAGATACAAATGGGTGTAATGAGTCATCGGTCTTAAAGGGTGGCTGAAGGAGAAGAAAGCATCTGTGTACTGCAAATGCTAGCCTTATTATTCAGAGCAAAGCCTGGGAGAAGCAATGTTGGAGTGGCCTAAATGCCTGCACGCTGCCCACTAATTGCTGTGCTAAGTGGAGAAAGAGCCATAGCCTCTCGACCCCTCGTTTTCCCTGTCCTCCCTTGCCCTCTTCACTTAGTCTATATGATACCTGCAGGAGGAGTGTTGTAAAGATTATTGATTGTAAGGGCAAACTTGGAAAGCACTAAAAATTTGAGGAGTAACATATAAACTGTAGGTATTGATTTGAGATCTGCACTATTGTTATCTAAAATGAAACTGCTGTTTGCAGTGCAGATTTCCTGACTCTCGTCAATTCCATGATGGCTTTAAGCTTTCAAAGCACATTTGAAAGGAAAGGCAACTTATCAGAGGTTTCCACAAATGCACTTAAAGGGAAAAACATAATAATCGTGATCAGTTAATGCTAGATAGTTGTATTTAGATCTGAAAAGTGCTGTTTTTAATCTGAGTTTACTGAAGACCTCAGCCATAGAACAGATAGACAGTTGCAGAGAAGGATGGTATAATCCTTTATGTGCTATCTTGATTTTGTTCTGGAGGAACCACTCTGCTAATGTTTTGAAAGTTGGATTTTTCTACCAGTTTAATTTAGTTCAGATTATAGAAATGAGTTAAATTCATAGAACTCAGCTGTTCACAGGATAAAGATCTTGCACTGCATCCTCTTGGCCTCCTTGTGCAACCTGTGGCTCCTAAAATCCTTGTGAGCTGCATGTAGCTCAGAAGGAAAGTTCAAAGTTCAAGTTAAATGGACATAAATGACACCATCCGTCCTTGGGGTTTATGTATTGTTCTCTTTTTTAGAAGAAACAGACTATGATTACAGTGGAAGTGAGGAGGAAGATGATGAGCCAAACGAAGATGAAGGAGAGCCAAGGTGAATTTTATTACTGGAATATAAAATTTACCTAGCCAAGCTGTTCTCCTTGCAGGCAGCTCTCCTCAGATTGACTGTCTTAACTTATCCTCAATCCCTCTTCTCCTGTATTTCCTCCATTGCTTTAACTGTTTTGTAGCTATCGAGTGTAAATGCTGAGTGTAAGACGTGAGTAATAAACCAATTTTCCTGCAGTAGAGAGGAAAATGTAAAATGAAGGAGCCAACACTCAGCTTCAGGCTGATTGGTAGCACAGTAAATGCAGATACATCGCCAACACACTGGAGATTTGTCAGAATGTTTTAATTTGCTAACACAAGACATCAAGGAATTCCCAGTGCACGTTGTACTCTGCTGTAGTGTCGTGTTTAGTTGTATAGAAACTTTCCTTTTGTTTCAGCTCCATAGTTAATCTCCCAGGAGAGTCAACTCTCCGTCGGGAATTTCTGCGGCTGCAGCAGGAGAACAAAAACCGTTCTGACCCTCATCGCCAGCAGCAGCAGCTGAAGGACCAGGAGAAATACAAGAAGCAGCTGCTGACCGAGCGGCAGAAGCGAATTGAGCAGCAGAAAGAACAGAGAAAGCGACTGGAAGATGTAGGAACTGTCTTATATTGTTATTCCACATCCCCTTGCAAATAAGAAAAATGTGCCAATAGAGAGCAGGCTTTGAAAGGCAGGTGGGATGTGTTAAACTGTCAGCACAACCTGTGCTGTGCCCTGTAACCTTGGGAGAACTCTTGTCATTTCTGAATACAATGATGTTAAATGATTTTAAAAGGCCTCTGCCCCTATCCTGCTGTCAGCCTGCCCTGATCTTTGGGAGCAGATCACAAGGGTATTTCATTGAATTTCTCTGTGGTAGAGATCCAGGCTGATGAGCAGAGAAATCCTGTTTTTTCCCCATGTGCACTGCCCAATTCTGAATCTGTCTTTCTGATCCAGAGTCCTGGCCCTGCACCTTTTTAAGGTGTTACAGGATAGCCGTCTTCTCAGCTGCCAGACACCCTGTGCTTCTACAGATGCTGCTAAATCACTGGCATTTCTCTTATTATGAGCATCTGATGATATTCCAGCATGGAAAAACTCCCTAAAAGTGGTATTGGTGAAACCTAGTGCTGCTCCAGCAGAACTGGGGGACTTCTGTAAAACCGTTCCTTCTTGAAATGGCAGGAAGGCATTTGTCATTAGATTAGCTGCCAGCCACCACAGAAAACTCATATGCCCACCGAAATTAATGGCTTTGATTGCCAAAAGGGCAAAAATTTTACATCCAGGATTTGACAGTCACTGTGGTGGCAATTTGTGACTGTCTGCTCCTGCTGTGGTGGTTATGAGGTATCCCCTAATGCTGAGTGCATATCAGGAAAGGGACCGTGTGGTTAATGAGTACCAGCATAAAGAATTGGTGGGTACAGAAATAAAAATGAGCAATGTTGTTTCCTGGCCCTTATCCAGCATCAAAGGCGAGAGCAAGAGCTCCGGAGGCAGCAGGAGTGTGAGCAGAGGTGGCCAGAGGCTAAGGCCATGCAGCGGACGGAGGACAAAAGGACTGTAGAAGATGAGCAGTGCATGGTGGATGGCCTGGGAAGATCAGAAAAGAAGCAGGTACCAAATGAGTGTTTATTGACACCCATTCACAGCTCCCTACTCCTGCAACTGATGTTGTTCACCGTTCCCCAAGTGTATTCCCATCCTCTGAGTCACAGACCAGAGGGGGACTTTTAAAAATGTATTTACTGCCTCTTGTTCTGCCCCTCACCCTTCCTTTGAATTATTTGCTTGTTACTGAGTCACTCTCTTATCTACAGCAGTGGCACTTCCTCTCCCATGAGCATGGTACTTCCATCCCTGATGTTTCTCCTCGCTGCGCTGGTCTTCAGTTGCTTCAGTTTGTTTTAAAATATCTTTATCCTGAATGCTTCCAGCATCCACTCAACTTAAGCTTAAACCTCCAGCAGTTTGTCTTAAGCTTAAACCTCTCTAGTTTGTCTTTGGTTTATAACCAGGAGCATCTCTCTTTCAAAAATGAACATGAAGTGGGAGTTAATTTTAATGCTGAAATCTCATTATCAAGTCACTTCGGCCACATTGTTTTCCTAATGTTTCAACAGACAAATGGATTTGTAATCAGATAAAAGCATGGAATGTTTGATAAGACCCTCTGTTTTTAAGAAAGGTAAAGAGTAAAACATGATTTTCTGCTGTGTTTGAGGAAGAAAAAAGAAACAAAGCCAAACTATTTTGTCAAGCTTTTCTTTCAGAAGCCAAACAAGATCTGTTTGGGTTCATTTTATGTTCCCTCTTGCTTAGGGGTCTAGCTCTTCAGTCCGTGCTGAAATGCTGCTCACTTTTCTCCTTTTGAAAATAACCCAGCCAGTATTTCCAGCAGACTCGTTTGTCCTCCAAAAGATTCCTCCCTTTGAAGCTCACTGCTTTTTCTTTACTTTCAGAAAAAGCTGGAAGACCTGCAGCAGCAGCACAACAAAAAGGTGCATCGAACTCTCCCCAAAGATCAGACACAGCTGCTTTCTCTCCAGCATGACCACAAGCAGAAGAAAAAGGAGCCTCTCAAGAGTTCAGTTGCAGCAGCACATCCTCCAGCAGGCAACACAAGCAAAGAGGTACCATCTTGCCCAAAGAAGCATTTTGTCATAGGTGCAGTTTGTAATGCTGAAGCAGAGAGCGGGCTGGCCTTTAAACCTGTGTCTGGACCTTGACCTGTGTCTTCCTATGCGGTTGTAATACAGAAAAGCTTTGGGTTTCCATTAATACGGACAGTGAGTGTTGGCCTCTGTCCTGCCTGTTGCAGTCCAGAGAAGCATTTGACCATGGTGAGGAGGAAAGCAAGAGCCTTCTGCTCCTTAACCAGTTGTCATTCACTTGTCTCCCAGAGGAATGAATCAAGGTAGTGTTGTCTGAGGATTTACTGATGGCTTAGCCTGACTCTGGGGTTCACAAAATAACCCAGATTCAGAACTGTGTCCTGCTTCTTAAGGACAGGTCCCGGTGCCCCATTGTCCTGTTGTGGTGCCTTTTCTTGTGTTTTATCTCCCAGGATTTTAGGTATTTCAGAGTTGACGGCTATGGAGTTGCCATATAGTATTTTATTATATGTTGTTATCTGGTTCAATCTCTTTTGCTAATTCTGAAAGTATTTCTATCTACCAGCTTGTTCAGCCTACTGTTACCATATTGTGAACGGCTAGGAGTCTATTTCACATATCTTACCTCTCAGTTCCTAGTGTGCTTTTTTATTAATTTTATTTATTTACTTATTTATTTTATATATCCCCAGCTTGTGAGTGTAGTTCCACAGATGATGGGACTGTTGTTTTCCTAAAGCAAAAGACAGCTTGCAGGCCCCTCCTAGAGATAGCTGTGTGTTCATAGAATATTAGGTATAATAGAGCTTCAGAGCAAAGCACCTGCCTAAAATACCCAAAAAAAGGCTTTTGGGAGAGCCTGGGCACACATGTGTGTAGAAGGAATACAGAGTCCTGCTTATTAATGTGTCTTGCTAAGGTCTCTAAGCAAGTCTTGATGGCAGTTCGTGTATCTGCCCTGTGATAAGCTCTCCAAGGTGAAAATTTCTGTATTAATAAATGTTAGTTAATTGTTTTGCCACAATTGTTGAAATTACGCATTTTAATAACTGAATAGAATCTGCAAACAGTGCTAAGCTAAGCAGTGATACGAAATCAAAAAGACAAAAGATATCAAGTGCCTTGTTAGAGGAGCTGTCTTGTGAAAGCAAGAGACTCTTTAATTCTGTTTGAAGTACAACTTAACTGTCTAATGAATACCTTAACTCCAAAGAGTTTATTTCACTGACTGATTAAACAAATCATTACTAAAACTTGAATTAGCTCTTTTTGAAACCATTATTTATACAAGTAGGAGGGGGTCAAGTTTTGTTTAACTTTGTTTTCTCATTATATCTTATTCCAGCTAGGGAGTGAGTGGGGACTGGGTAGAGAGGTAATCCTCTTAGGCTAAATGTGCACAAAAAAAGTCAATAGAAGTGGCTTCTCTTTGCAAGGCCTTGGGCCAGGAGTAGAAGTGGGGGAGAAAATGAAGCATTGAGTTCATTTAACTTTTTCTTCATTGTAGCTAAAAGACAAAAGAACCACAAAATGTCAGCTCCAATACTCATTTCTAGTTTTGGCATGTATTGTAAATGACAGAAGAATTAAATGTATTATAGAATTTTTGTATGTAATAAGTATTAACTTTTAATTTGTGGGTGAGATAAAAGATAGGTAGTTGCAGATAAGTTAGGCTCATTTGGAAGCAGTACACAAACAGAAAGAAAATTGCACAGAATCTTAAAAAGTATTTCCTGCCCTTTAGGTTCACAGCACTATGCTGTGTTCTTATAGCTCCCATAATATGCTCTGGTTTTGTGGACAAATTCTTTTAAAACATCATTTATATAATCTTAAAACTTTCTTGAAGTTCTTCCACTAAAATTGTAATTAGTGGAAAAGGGCTGCATTTTTTGACTGAAATTTGAGACTTTGAGACTATGTCAGCAGTCATTCTTGTTCACAAGGATTCAGAAATGCTTGAAAGCTTTGACTGTGACTGATGATAGATAACTCAGTGAATTTGGTCTTGTTAATACTGATCTCCCCCAGTTTTTAATAAAAAGATGCCAGATGCCTGGAGGGATGCCGGTTTCTCTGTTGGAGAGATCTACACATTGATGGAGGTAGCCTGCCCTCCTGGAGGGTGTTCTTTGCATAGCTTTGGGGGCTCTGTGGCATTTGTAGGGCTGTTTATTGCTCTATGAAAACTGTCCAAAAATTGTTTTGAGACATCAGAAAGAAAGAAATCAAAAAAAAAAAGGCAAAAAAGCCAACATCCCTTCCCTTCCAAACCTCAAGCCTGTGCAAGTTGGAGCCACAGAACCTTCCTGTGGGAGCTGCTTGTCTTTGCTGTTGCACTTGTCCTCTTGCGGGCAGGTTGGAGCAGGTTTTCCCTGTTGAGAGCAGTTGTGCTCCGTGCCATGTCCGAGTGGCTGGTGCAGGAGCCGAGGGGAAAGGGCCCTTCTGTCGGGTTGGCTGCCGCGCTGGTTCGTTGCCTTGGTGCCTGGGTGGGAGCTGGAGGCAGTACTGGGAGCCCCAAGTATAGGCTGAAGGAGCTCACATTTAAGCCATAACACACTGTATGCAAGTGCCCTTTGGACACAGAGGTATCAGCGAAGTTATTTCCAGCATAGTAAAACTGCTCTATTTTTTTTCCATTTTCTTTCTTGCTTATGGTGAAATTCTGCCTTCAGTGTTAGGAGTTGCCTAAACATGGCCTCAAGAGTAATATAACCACTGAGTCCACTGGGGCTAGGATTTCTTGGTATTTGGCTGTGGTTGCATGTTTTTATAAGTCTCTCTTCCAATCAAGGTCTGTGAGACTAAAAGGATTTATTTTCTGTCTCCTCAGCAGGTTCCTTGACTGTGTTCAGAGTGTGCTTAACTTCCTGACATAGGCACAGACATGCAGATACAGTGAGAGATATCATTACAAATGCCCGTCCAGACAGAGACCTGGATGTGAGATAGCATTAATCTCCAGCTTGCTGGGTAGAGCTGCCTCTAGACTGCTGAATCACAGGATGTGCTTAAGATTTATACTAGAGAATGAGAATTAGTTATGTTGAATGAAACCAGAAAGAACAGTGAGGTCAAAACCACGGGATAAAGATTCTGTAATTCGCAGAGCCCTCAGGAAATGAAAAGACCTGTATTCCTTCCAATTTGTTTTCCTCAAACTTTTTACCTAGTGCAGTTAAGACACTATAGAACCTTAACAGTGCTTTAAAGGGGAAAGCCACTTGCAGTCATATCACTGCTGTAGAAGCAAGTAATAAATGGATGGCAAAATGGGCTGAATGTTATAAAAATAAGTGAACAGGGAGGAATGATTCCTCCTACTTAAAATCCCAGCCCGCAAATGGAATGGCCGGCGGATTAAAGGTAGGCTGCAGTTGAGGCACATCTGGTACCCCTTTTCCTTGGGTGGTATTGAGGCTTGCTGCAAAGGTTGATGAAAGAGGTAGGATTGCAGATTGAGTGACAGTATTGGCATGTATCGTGTCAGGGCTGGTCTCTCGCTGACAAGGAGGCCCATCAGGCTCAATGCTGCTCTCAGAGAATGTCCAGACCATGAAGACTGAGTCTGAGTGGGCGACTTTCTTCTCTCCTCCTCAGGCTGAGGACCGAAAAAAGAAAAGTGATGGCATCCAGCCTTCCCTGCAGTGGTCAGCAGTGCTTGCGCACGAAGCTGCCCCGCACACGAGGATGGGCTCTGGCAGCAGCTCCAGTCCTTGCACCCCTGCAATGCAGAGAGCCGTCTTAGTACAGGTATGGTATTGCTGCTCCAGGGGTGAAGAGAAAGCACGGGATGGTTTCTGAGCAGAATAGTAAATGGGAAACCTGATTCCTTCTCTTTCCGTGCATAAATGACTGAGGGTTGTGACAATCTGCCTCAGAGATTCGTAGTGCCGCCATGTGCTACTGAATTATAAGTGGAATTATATTTAGAAATTGCAAATTGGGGTTAGATAACAGTTATTTTTAGACACTTGATGCCTGACTGTGCTGATTCTGTGGTATTACACTTAGATATTTTGCAGAAAGCCTGAATGAGTGTGCTGTTTCAGTCCCTGGATGGTGTATTGTTCATTTGGCATCATAAATATTTGTGACACTTTACAAAACTAGTCTAAACCAGAGTGATTTCCCTGAAAATCACATACACAAGCAAGATTATTAGTGATCTTATAGAATAATCTTAAAGGATGTAGAGATGCAGTAAGATCTAGTTACCAATGTAGAGTCAGATTCTGCCTTCAGGTAGAGTCCATAAGCTCTGTCAAGAGTTGTGTCTGTTCTTCAGCTGCTGTGTCAACACTTACCCTCTTATTGAGGAACGATTGTTTTTCAGTTATAAATGCAAGAGCCCTAGCAATTAGAGTAATGTACCTGGTGCAAAAGATCATCTAGGGTGCATCTTTGAACAAGGCTTAATCCTTAGGATGTGCTTATGAAACCTCCAGGCGTGCCTACAGTGGCACCATCCTCTGGGCACCAGCTAATAGGCTGTCCTTGTGTGGTGGCCTTACAGGCTCAGCTGATCTCTCCCACTTGTACACGGGGTGCTGTGTGCTTGCTTTCTTGTTGAGATGTGAAGTACTTCAGGCATATTTATTTTAATATCTTTACACCTTCTGAGCCAAGCTTTTCACACCTTCAAAGGTTCAAAGGTGCTTCTAAGCATTTCTTCATGTTCTTTTATGCTCATCTCTGGAGCTTCTGCATGTTTTTGTCAATTTGACAGAAATCACCCAATACCAATCAGTTAGTGACTGATTTCTGACCTGACTGGCTTGAAAGGTAAAAGTACTGAACAAGTAACTGTATTATGAAAACATCCTAAAATAGTTCTACATGAGAATCCTTTTCTCAAAATATTTTTGATCCTGCTATTTCTACCCATTGTGGGAGAGCAGAGTTCTCACAGTGTATCTAAAAATTCACTTTCATTTCAACATCCTACTCTTTCACGGTATGTGAAATAAGTAGCTTAGGCTACGGTGTCTTTCTGCTCCAATCTCTCGTGAGGGACTTGTGAGCAAACATGAGTGAAAGGAAAGCAAGACAGTAAAGAGGAACCGAGTAAGATCCTGTATGTGTGAGCACAGCTCATTTCACCTGGAAATCTCCACTTTGAAAACAAGCAGTGGCAGCAATAACCTCGTTGCTGCTCGAATTCCCCCAGCAGTGTTCCCGTGTCCTTTCATCCTCCCAACAAGATGAACACACGGTCAGAGCACTCGCCCCTGCAAGGGGCTCACTCGTGCCAGGCTCCTGGATGGCTGAACAAGTCCCGCTCCCTCTCCAGCCGCTTCCATAAGGTTTAGTTGGCGGTGTCCAAAGCACCATAAAAATCACGGCCACATTAGCAGCTGCATGTGCTACCCTTGAGCACCCATGCTGTGCTCAGCGTGCCCTGGTCTGCCCTGCTCGTAGCACCACTCCTGTGTTCTGTCTTTTTTGGCTCCAGATTTTGAAGTGCTCCGTAATTTCTCCTTCTCCAGCAGCCAGGGCCCTCCAGAAAGGCAGGTCAGGCTTCCTGGCTCAGCCCTCCTTATCCCTTTGCTTCCTCTTATGTGTTAAAGTGAGTCTGTGGGAGACTATTAGCATCTTTAAGTCAAAGTCAGCCCATGCCTTTCCTGTTCAGATTGCCGTTGCCTGGTGGTGACAGATAAATCACCACAGACCTTTGTTGGAAAAGGAAAGGCCATGTTTCATGTGAGAGCTTTTCACTGGGAAAATATTTGTGCATCTTCTCACAACCCTTTCTCCAGGGCCCATTTATCATTTCGCATTATCAGTTTTGTGACTGGGCTGAGTTGATGGCCTGGCTTGTAGAAGGCCACATTGAATCACTGGAGAGCTGGTGCAAGGTCTGCAGGAAGGACATTTGTATCTTAGCCTTGGATAGAGGCTGACAGCTTCGTTGAGGTGGATATTTCAGCGCTGCCACTGAAGTGCACAGTTCGTTGCACTGTCTTGGACTCTCCAGGAGCACAGGGACTCTACAGGGCATAATCCTACCCTATTAAAATGGCACCTGATGGGTGAAGGGAGCCACAGTGTAGTCCAGCTACGACCCAGACTTCTTTGTCACCCAGGACAGGTTACTTAATCTCTCTGTACCTCAGTCTTCCTGTTGGTGCTGCTCTTTTTGGTAGTACATCTCCCAGCTACTCGAGTCGTGAGTAATGAATCACTATTTATCACCCTCTTTCACGTTTCTTGATAGAAACGACACTATAAAAATTTGATGCTTTTTAAAGCGGTGGTGTTACTCGAGGATACTATCAGCGAGAGATATATAGTTGTTACCCTGTGATTTCAGTTGCTGCCGGTGGCTGCCCTGTTCCCCACGCACAAGTCAGCGCTCCAGTTGATAGAGATCATGTCAGACGGGGAGAAACCAATCTGTAGTCCTACCTGCTGTGTTTGCATGGAAACCAGATGAACTTCAATGCGCAGTTTATAAATCTTCCTAAGGGCTGCATTTCCTTTCGCTGACTGGCAGCAGCTGTTGATGCTAATAGCTGTGTGTTTGGAAGTGCAGCATGTATTAACTTTATAAAGTTATACTGCAATATGAGTGATGGGCCAGTTAGTCACCTAGAGATTGAAAGACTCAAAGCAATATACTCATAAAGTTCAATACGTAGGTGCTGTGTTTGTGTAGGTTAAAAGGAACTGCAGAGCAAAATAGCAAGCTGAATTCATCACAGATGTTTATGCTGAAGAACATCTATCCAGGTTTGTCCAAGAGGCATCATCTGTCATCAATATTCTGCTCAGACCAAAATGATTTCTTATTTTAAGCTATTGCATACTGTGAGATTATATGGTACCTTCTGGCTTCCCAAATCTCTCTCAAAATGATTACATTAGAAAACTTACTGCAGTCTCTGAGATGAAAGGAGCAGGATTTTTCAGTGATTTGTGATCTGTATAGCTCTTTTGTGCCTGTCTTTATTGGTGAGATGCACCATGGTGGCAGACGGGTCGCTGGTTGTCCATGGAGTCCGGGAACGGGCCATTCTGGGCTAACTGCAGAATTTGGCAGAGGTTTTGTGAACTGTCACTGAGTCTGTGTCCCTGCTTAGTGTCTCATGTCTGGATAGCAGAGGAATTTAGCATACATCTGACAAATTATATATATTTTTTTCCTTTGTGGTTTTCCTATATGATTTGCTAGTTAGATCTCCTCTGTTGACTTAGAGTAATAGGGCCAAAACAGAACAAGAAATTTAACAATACTAAAATAACTATCTGAGAGTTATATCTTGGATTGATCCAGTATCCCAGAGCAGATATACCCGTAAGTTTAAGAAATGTTCAGTCCATATGCTGTTTCTGTAACATTTGCACATATCCAGCACTGTACATAGACTTGGCTCAAATCAGTAACATGAGCATCCTCAGAAAGCAGTGCAGCTTGTCTTTTTGAAACTTCTCACTCCTAAATCTTTTGGAGCTACCTCTGCTCACTGATCTTTTCTGCTATTCCGTGCTGCGTTTGCAGATTTTAGGAAGCTCCTTTGCTCCGTTAGCTTGTACCTTTGTGGTTCAAGGACACCTAAAGATACCACCTCGTCTGTCAATGCTGTCTGCATGTCAGAGATGCTGCTGTTTTTTTGCAGTATTGCTTATTTAAAAAACAGTTTTAGGCTCAAGTTTAGAATTGCTACTAGGTGTTTCCTCCCATGCAAACAGCCTGAAACTTAAGGAAATGTAAACCAACATAGTTCTGAGAGGTTATCTGACACATTTCTGACTTCTGGAGTTAGAAATTATTGTATGTCCTACTGAAATCATCCCTACAACCAAGTGTTGCTTCTCGGCTTTGCATGGCACTGGCGTACTGATGTGTCTGTGCCACCTGCGGAGGGTCACTTAATGCACTCAGCTCAGCACCACTCACCCCTTTTCAACCCAAATAGTTTTCTAATTATCTGCAGAACTCAAAAGCCCAAATTTAGGAAGGTGCTTTAGTATCTTGTTGAAAAAGTGGTAAGGAAAAAGACTGCCTATGCACTCGTAATGATAAACTTGCTGTAAAATCTATTCCTACCCCCAGGATGAGTCACTGCAAGGGAGCACTTTGCTGTTAAAATAATTCCAGTTAACTAAAAACTGTTATTAGTGACAGTCATGTTGGACAAAAAAGTAGTTATGACAAAATGAAAGGGCACAGATTATTAGATGTTGTAACTGCTGAAACAGCTATTTTCTGTAAAGGAAGTCAACAGAACATATTATCCCAAAAAGGAAAAAAAGCACCTGAATATTTAACCAGCTGAACATGTCAGGACTGTTTTTCCTTTCCTGAGTAGGGAGGTTGTGAAAAGACATTTAAGTGGATGTTTGGAATCTCTAACTAGCTTTATAGTTACTTTCTGTCAGTGTTTTAGTGATACTGAAATTTGTTGCCATGAAATAATTAGTTTTGTGGAGTTACAGGGAGTTCATAAAACCATGTTTTATTCTTGAAAGTCTGTGCAGTTCTCAGTTACTGTTTTACTTTTTAATATAGGTTACTTCACTTTAAATTAATGGAGTATTAGGTAAATACGTTTGCTGTGTATTTGTAGTGTCTTTCACCTGAGGAGACTGAGGGAACAGGAGAATGTTGCAGACCTCAGCTGATAAATCAGTAAAATATTCCTCCGAGTCAGCCTTGGGGGAAGCTCAACTGCAGCCGCCTCTGGGCCGAATTGCAGCAATTCAGTAAGGACACAAAAGTAAAGACTTTGAGTGGGACCAAACCTGGCAGCAGGAATCTCCCCAAGGGCTGCAAGCTGCCGGGACTAGCAGTGCCCTCGAGCGAGAGGTGTCCCCGGCAGAGCTTGGTGCGGGCTGAAGCACCGGCTCCAGGCAGGATGTCGATGGTGAGGAGCTAATGGCATTCCTGCTGCAGGCCCAGGATCTCTGGAGAGCCCCTGTCCCGCTTTGCACGCGAGATCTAACGAGATAAGGCATAAAGCAGTATCGCTTCAGGCATCTCTCTAATATATTTACTATTTCTCTAACATCAGTTTGGTTCTAGCATGAAAATTCCTCAAGATCGACCCAGCTCATGCAGTGTATATTTTGCCTCAGTGTGGTGTCCAAGAAGATATCTCATTTGAAAGGGAAATAGTACTTTGGTTTCTAGCTCTCTTCCTTGTCTCCCCTTTTAAAAGTATGATAGTTTATTAGTATATAGAATTGAAGGATGTTCTCCCTTTTTTCTTAATTCAAAAATAATCAGAGGAACAAATTTTGAGTGTTTTAACTTGACTTTCATATTATTTATGTGATGTTGACTTGGAACAAAGACTGTAAGAAAGTGGCTTGTTTGCTGCTTTTTTTTCCCTTTTTTCCTAAAAATCTTTTATTAGCAAAATCTGTTTTGCATCATCCAGTTAAGCAGTTGGCTGTGTATTGCCAATGACCTATTAACTTCCTCTTAGATTTATCATGCAGAAATTTATGTACATCATAAATGTTTTACTGAATATTTCTTTTTATTGTACCTTTCATTTTAAAATATTTGTACCTAACAAGCTGAATATCAGTAATTTACAGCAAGTGAAGTAAGGCAGGCTGTATTGTGTGAGAATACTGTAGGCATTTGCTACAACCTTGATCTTACAAACGAAATAGTTGACATTTGTGCATTGGGACCTGTTAAAGGGCAGAGAAGTGCAACTCAATATGTACTTCATTTATTTAAAGTGTGAAAATTTCCGGGCTAGTAGAGATGCATACCACAGCAGTTCGCTGTCAGATATGGTGACAACACCAGTCAGCCCTGGACAGGACGATGTATTCTGGAATATGAGTCAAAATGAAGAACAGCCCCCAAAGGTATGTGAAACTGGGGCGTTGGGAGCTGCCTGCGGTTTGCATTGCTCAAGTCAGTTCCTCTGCAGCTGGGTAGGATCCATGTGTGTGTTGGCTGGGTCTCATCAATCCAGAAAGCAGCCTCTAACATACAAGTTTATACTGATTAAACAGATCAATATTCTCCATTTGTGTCTGCGTTCACACTTGTGCGTGTGGGTATATACAGTATGAGTGGAATTTGGTGCGTGTAAATACATCTCTGTTGTTAGAACAAGTATTTGTAGATTCCCGTTCTGTGAAGAATTTGATTTACTGCAGAAAACCTCATTAGCGTGTATAAGTCAGATGCTATTATATATTTGCTTTTAATAATTCCTAGGAACAAATGCAGAATATTTGCACATGGAGGGGGTGTATTTGTGTGTGTATGTGTTGGTTTTTTTGTTTGTTTGTTTGTTTTCAGGTGATATTTCCCATTTCTTTATTTATTTGGTAGCAACATAAGGCAATTCACTTAGGAAAAGCTGCAGTCAGAGAATGCAGATGTGTTTTCATGTCTACTTTAAATATTGACCAAAAATAATGCTGGCACCAGGCGAAGATGCAGTAGCACTTGCAGGCTGTGCCCTGCTGGACTGCACAGGCTCAGAGCAAACTGGAAGGACCTGCAGCTTCCAGGGTTGGTATCATGAAAGACCCAGTTCCAGAAGTGCCCCTGAAGCATTTTGTTGTTGTTGGCTAGTCTCGGTTTTATATTAACATAGGGCAAGCGTTAGGTTTATAAACCAAGACTAAAATATCAGCAGCAAACTTAAAATATTTGATTAAATCCTTAAGGTTCCTGAAAGGACAACCTCTAAATTTTACGGCAGGGATCAGCCTGGCCATCAGAGATGTCTTTCAAGGTAAGCTCTTCTGTGTTTTATGCTTCTACTAATGTTGATTTATTATCAATAGGAAAATTGTAGCCAGCTTATTAAAACCAAAGCCCTAACCTCAGTAACTCTAAAGCTGGCATTGGTTCCTACCCTGTTTAATGGCAGTTGCAGTTATTTTGTCTTCCAAGTAGCTTGTCCATTAAATAACTAACCAAATTTCTTGCTTGTGAACCTTAAGGAAGTGTCTAAACCAGTTTCCTTTTCATGATTGACATAACTGATTTTGAGAGAAACAAGGCTCACCTCCTTTTCATCTCATTTTTATATAATGTAGTTCTGTTTTCTAATGGAAGAGAATACTTTTAAAATATAAGAGCTGATCTAGTGAATGTATTTCATCGGTAATAATTCTTGCAATGAGTTATTTCAGCTTAGCCAGCCTATTTGGTTTGCCTCAATGGATCTCATGCAAGTTGTGTATCTGATTCCTTATTAATGAGTACTAGTTGCACAGTCATTTAAGCTCTTCTGCACCATTTGGCAATGCCAGTTACTGGAGATCCCAAAATATTGATATCTGATTGTGTCATTATGGCCACTTGGGGAGTGGGGCTCCTGCCCTGAGCTCCCTGTGTGTGTGTGTGCTCATTGCAGCTTGTGAAGCTGGTGCCTTTGCTCTGCGTGGCTGCAGTTGTAGCATGTGCATATGGGGGTGGGCTGGTGGGAGATACATCTTGACAATTTTGTCAGTCTGCCCCTAAGGCCGGAATACCAGGAGAAAGGACCAAGGATGCAGGAGCCCAAGTCAGAAATATCATGTGAGGTAGTTTTCAAATGAAGTCAAGCCCTAAATGCTTTTGATTTTAAGAATTAAAGGAAGCAAAGAAGAAAGTATTATGCAGGTAGACCCTAGTGTTGTGAGCGAGAAGTTTCTGCACCTGACCTGAGTTTACTTTTTAGTCTTCTAGGAGGGTACTGGAGCAGGGTTCGTTATTTGTAAAAGGCATAAGATTTTTTGGAATCAAGTGACACAGATTGGAAGAGACAGAGGTACATATAGCAGGACAACTTTTAATGGGGTTTCTTGTAATCTCCCAGCATGAATGTCCAGAAGAAAGTGTCCCCCCCATGTCCTTCTCAGTTCTGCTTGGAGCAGCAATGAGTGTGAAGTTCTTGTTTATCAAGAGTTATATCATATGGTAGCAACAGGGAACTCAACTCCATGGCCTGGGAGGTCCATTCCAGATGTGTTTCTAAATGTCACACTCATCTGTTTTTTGTCTTTTTGTTTAGTAACACGCATCAGCTGTCCCCTGGGGGACACATTTTGAAACTAAGCAGCAGCAGTGGCTCTCCTGGCAACAAGCAGTGGGAGATGGGATCTCATCAGAGCAGCCGATCAACCGCAGGTGATTTTAAGTCAATGATTCATCAATCAAAATATGCTAAATTCTTGCCACATGAAGCTGAAACTTGTGTGGGGAAGGAAGTGCTGCGTTGCTAATGGGATTTCTTCTAATGCGGTTTCTTCTGGTGCTAGGTTTCTTGTAGCCCTCTGGATTTTATGGTCCATGTTCCTAAAATATAAACGCTTTCTCTTTCAAGGCAAAAAATGGCTGTGAATGTGTTTCCATACAGAAGACTTGAATTACCTCAACTAAGAAGTGAAAAAAACATCAATGATAATATTAATCTGTTGGCATTTTCTGCCTTTTTTCCCACCTACCCCTTTTTTTCATTACCCACTAAGCAGATGAGAATTTGTTTACTTGTTAAACTCTGTTTCCGTACTCTAATTTTATTCTGATCTAAGGAAGCATAAGTTTCTTTACATAACATGTTAAAAAACATTCTTCCAGTATCCTCTTATTTACAGAAAAGGAGTGGAACTGGAAGGTGGGGGGGAAAGACAAAAGTGATTTAAAAGAAGAGTTGCAAAACTACTTTGCGTATAGTGAATGAGGCTGAGACATGCTGGGGACATGGTGGGCTTGCTCATACCTGCACAGAGCTTTTTGCAATGCAGACTGGTTCCTGCAGCCCTAGCAGCTGGGGATGTGGGCGGATGTGGACAGTCTTCTTCCCCTATAGTTACTCCTTAGGGTGTTTTCTTTAGGTCACAGTTTCTAGTGCAGCTCTTGGCAAAGTGGTGGTGTTTTATATCGCTTTGCATCCTGCCTGACAGGGAGAATCATTCCCAGTTAAAGGCAGGGTGGACACTTCGAGTGTTCTGAGAAACCACAGTAGTAGGCTGATGAGATCATTTATTTTTAAACTGAAGTTCACAGTGTTAATTTACAAACCCTTGATAAATGAAGAACAAATTGCCTACTTATTACACTTACACAAGTAACAATTTTGCTTTCACTAACTGCACAGAATAGGAAGCTTTGCTTCAAGAAGAATCCAAAGCACAATTTGAACTGCTAGGGTTTGTTTCTTTTGCTCTTAAGTGATTTTATGTTTGAATAATAGTGTAGTGATGAGCAACATGCAACAGCCCAGCTCAGCTTTGCAGTGTCTGCATGATATGTAATTTCTGTGCTATTTTGGCATGGAGAAATGAAAACCTCACCAGCCATAGAAAGAATAGAAAACCTTCCCTGTGGTTTAAACTGTCTCCTTGGGTTCTTAAGTGTCATTAAATTACAGCTAGTTCTGGCATACGGTGTTCCAGAAAGAGATTGTTGCTTTCGCAAACCCACAGGGATAATGAATTGGACAGGAAAGGGCTATAAATACGTTAAAACTAATACTGCTGCTGAGTTGCTTAGGTTCTCGTTGACCAGTAAGGCATTATGAACATTAAGCAAACTGCTTGACTGCATATAACCATTGTGATAGAAGTACCTAAGTGAGCAAACACAACTCCAAATTTGTGTGGGCTTGAATTCTGTCCCCTCTTCATGCAAGGAGCCCACATGGTAGCAGTGGGGACAGTTATGAAGGAAGCTGTTGAAGGAGATGTATGTGGGTGGCAAGGTGGGGGTCTGTCTGCCTGCCCTCTCTGCATCTCCCACTTGTCTCGGAAATTGTGTGCAGAAGCAGCATGGCTCCAAGGCTGCTTTTGCTCTCCCTAAGTAGCTTTGTGGGCAGCAGGAGCACTGAAGGGACATATTCCCTTGTCACTTGCAAGCAGGAGCTGAATAGTGACATTCCGCATGCCCCCAAGTGCAGAGGGGAAATTGGGACTGGAACATTGCTCTTCCCTTTGTTACTGTGGGAAGTGGTCAATCCTCTTCTGCTTTTAGCTTGACCACGTGGTTAGTGGAGCTGCTTGCACCAAGCCCGTTTGGGTTTAGGGAATTTAAACTTCAGATTGCTTGTGCTTTATACTTGTCTAAAGGCCACATCTTTGCACCTTATCTACATGCTCATGAAACCAAGCACCACAGGGCTAGGGCTCCTGCCTTGTCCCCTTTGTCTAAAGACACAGAGGAGTGTAGCAGAACGGCACCCTGAATGCTGGAATATACCCAGCAGTTACTGCTGTGATGAGCTGTCCCCTCTCAAGGGAGAGTCAAAGGAAGGGATTAATCTCTTCCCTGCAAGCCTTGCTCTCGGCCACTGAGTCATTCCTGGAGCACCATGGAGTGCGTTGCTGCGGTTTTGGTCTGCTTTTCTTATCCTTGCATCATTAAACTGTGTTAGTATGAACTTTATATAAAATATTGTGGCATCCAGAAATGCTAGAAAAAAAGAGCAAAAAGTTTTCTCTTTGCAAAGATGAAAAAAGTCTGAGTTTTATAGCAGAGGTCGGTGCCAGCTCTGAGTGGTAACGATATGGGCATGTCTTAATGCTCCCTGCCTCCTTCTCTATATATATATTTCTTCCTTTCTTGCACAAACATTTTTTTTTTTCCCAGGGAATCCAGGCCTGGCCAAGGCAGAGACCGCATTGTCTCAGAACCACTTGCAGCAGCACAAGAAGCCTGAAAAACCTCCTCATCCTGGCCAGATCGCAGTAGGTCTCTCCTATCAGCTACTGGTTCTGTCTTGCTCATAGTGTCCATGAAGGGCAGGTGGTGCTGCCGGCTCCCGCAGTGGTGTTTGGGCCGGCAGCGGGTTAGTCCATCGGAGGGACTGAGCGTGGCCGTGTGTCCTGCTGTGCTGGCGAGTCAGCAGCTGGCAGAGCTGCTCGGACACGTGTCCAGCACAGATCATGGCAGAGACCAGCATTTCCTGCACCCACTTGGGGAGTGTGCGTTGGGTAAATGTTTAGAGAGGAAGATGCAAGTGGCTAATCAGTTGGCCTGGAGGACGGGAGTCAAGACCAGACTGGTAGCCTGTGCTTATATCCAGGTTATAACTGACTAGAATACGCACTCTTAAGAATGCCACTTGCTGACGTGCAGCTGATGCAAAGGAAGATTATTGCTTCTGTATCTTATTTACTGAGCCTTGGGGGTGTTTGTGGGGGCAGGCGTTTCCTGACAGATAGCTGGAACTCAGGCCTTGTGCAAGAGGTCGAATAGGGGACGAATGGTGTTTAGAAGTTTACAGGGAGCCTGGAGGGCCCAAGGGAGTGCAAAGCTGGGCAGCAGCTCACGTGCGGTGCGAGGCCGTAGCGTCCTCGTGGCCTCAACCTCCGCTGACTAAAGGCCTTACGTTCAGGCCGTTGCCAATAATGTGGGAGGCCCTTGTGTGAGTTCATGTAGATCCGGGCTGTAAATGGCTCTGCAGATGTGAGCTGTGTGAGTCTGTATTGCCTTTTGAGCCTAGGAGTGCTTCAGACTCAGGCCAGGCTCCTTGCAAACCTCAGGCTAGTCTGGGATGGAGAATAAAGCTCGGGCTGGTATGATCTGCTAGTACTGATGCAAAGCACTCCTAGTACTAAAAAAGTACTTTGGGGCTCCTGCAAAACATGAAGATTAAATCATAAAAGTCTGAGATTCAAAATAACATATTTATTAAAATCAGTCACCTTGCAGCTTTTAAGAAAATCAAATGCTCTGGCTTTAGGTCATTGCCCTGTGTGAAATATCCTCTAGTGATAGACCACTAGAAGCATCAGCTTCCTAATAAAGCTTTCAGTATGGAAGTGACAGTAACTACATTTGCAGGGACAGTAAAATACTGTACATCCTGTTTAGCAATGGGCTCTTGCATAGCAAAAAAAAATCAGTTGAGTTTTCTTTTTTCAGAGTCCAGGCTCCTTTGCCAAGGGGAAGGAGAGTGCCAATTTATTTTTAAAAGCAGCAGACTATTCCTCATCTAGTGATGAAGTCGGCAGCAGCGATGAAGATGACATGAACCACACAAGGTTGGCTTGCTCTTTTTTTTTTTCTTCCCATTAATTACAGACTTCTAAATATCTGGGGAAAGTTGGCATCCATAGATACCTCTCCTCTGAAACTGTTATCAGTCATTTATGTCAGCTGTAATTATGCACTTTAATCTCGCTATAATGAACTCCTGGGGGTCAATGTTTGCTCCGTCAGACGTATGCAGTGTCGTAAGCTTTGATGACTTGCTGCCTTGGGATGGTGAGGAAATGTCTTGCTTTAACTGAATTACCAGCATGTCATGCTTTTGTAAAGATTATTTCACATTGATCAACTTTTAAATACTATTTTTTAAAGAAAAAAAATGTATTCTTTCATGCTAAATACAGAATACAGTGAAAAAAGGCAGGTTAAACATGAACATTTTATTAAATCAGTCTCCACTGCAGTAGAAATAATTACCAGTGAAAAGTTGATTCTTGAACGTAGAGTATTTATAAATACAGATAGTGCAAGCAGGATTTGACTTGCTTTTTGCTAATAACGTTTTACTGTTTTTTTAATATTACTATTTTGCAAATTGCTGTAGCTACCAGTTGATGTATTGCAGCTTTTACCAAGCTGATCTCATGGTAACTGTTTTCTTTAGCTTCCCTGTTCCTCTTGCTGATCTTGTGCCTGACATCTTGTGGTGTTTTACCTGTCGTACAAAACATGTATTCTGCTGAGAAATAATGAAGTGCGAGTAACGTGCTCTGCCAAATGTAAGAGAGTAAGGGAATCAGTCAGTCAATCACACTATTTGGAACTGCAAGCAGAACTATAATATTGATGAATGAAACTTCTAATTTTGTTTAAAGACCCTCCCAGTTTAACTCAAGTTTTAGCATTTGCTCTGAAAGCCCCCTGCGTTAGAACCATTACTCTTCTGACATAGTTGCCCATGCAGTTTTGTGAGGCTTCAGGAAGAGACAGATTTATAGCGCTCTTGGCAAGCTTTGTGTTGGCCTGGTCCCAGGCCTTTCGACTGCTCTGAAGGCAGTTTCTGAGCCTGCATATGCTTCTGATTTGCATTTTTGGAGTTTGTTTTCAAAGCTGAGGGATAAGGAAGGAGAGTGCTGAAAATCTTGGAGCTTATTCAGTGCACCTGAAAGTGTGCATAGTTCTGCTCAAAACCATTTTCTTTTCCTGTTATGAAAAAACCTATGAGTGCCAGGTCTGGAGCTGCTTCTGTAGGAGCGTTTCTGTGTCAACTTTGGCTGAGACACCTAGACCAGATTTTGGGTGGCAGTTGAAAATGATCTCTTTTCTTGGACTATGGATCTGGTCTATGGAGCAGCTTTTAATACTCATGTTCCACCTTCCATCGAGGTAGTTAGGAGGACAAGTCTTAGGAGGGGCCTAAGCATAGTCAGGAAAACAGTTGATATCCTCTTGGTTGAGTTCTGCTGGCTTCACTGAGGAGGTTTGTTTCCTAGGAAGCTGGGACCACAGCTGTCCTTTACCGGAAAAAACAACTTTTGGTGGTGCTTTTCCTTCAATGAGATGAACCAGAATTCCTCCTTGAGCACATCCTTTTTTTGTTTTAGGGAAAGGATGTCATTGTATGTGATCCAGCATCACGCCTGCTTGTACGGTGCATTGTTCCGTGTTTACTGCTCTTGTAGGAGAAAATTAAACAAACAAAGCTCTTCACATCCGTATTAAAGCAGTACACTCTGCACCAAGCCACGTTCTTTATTACTGCCTTGGTAACATGAAAAAAAATAAAAAGCTCCAAAATTCTTCTATCATTACGCTTCAGCACTAGTAACACTGTAGAGCCCTTCACACCAACATCCTGAATCTGGTCAAATTACTAATTACTGGAAAAAAAGCAAAACCCAAGTACACTTAAATGGATTGCAGGAATGAGAGGGCTCCGGATTAGATAAATAAGGAGTGAAAGTATAGAGAAATTGGGTCAGAACTTCATTGGCAGAAGTTTGAGGATATTGCATTAATGCAAAACAGTTCAAAGCACAAAGGTATCACTACTTGTGTAGGAGCTTGCTTAGGTGCAGCTACCTGGAAAAGTGAGGGTATACCATAATATGTGCTTGCTCTGTTCTTACCCTTTCCTTAGGGATCTGTTTCGGGTCACTGTTGAAGACAGGCTACTGGAATAGGTTGGCACTTGCTTTGAACCAGTCCAGTAGCAATTAAGTTCTTCTACCTCTTTGTGCTTCACTGTTTTCCTGTTAAGCGGGGACGGCCACGTTGCAGGGACTGCCCCGCAGGGCTCTGAAACTCCAGCACAGCTGGTCACGAGCCCTGACGCTGCTTTCCCCAGCGCTTGGTACCAGCTTAGAGCTGCCCAGCATCTCGGCCCTTCTCAGGAGCCGCTGCTGCCGCTTTGGGGAGCGGGTGCCTGATGATTGCCTTCCTCAGGGCAGTGTATGAGCAGGGCCAGGACAGCTTTGGGAGCAGGCACTTATCAGAGGAGCAGCTCTCACTGTCCTGATCAGCACAATGACCCATGAGCTGTAGCAGAGCCATGTCTTGAGGTGGGGAGAACTTCTCACTGTGAAGGGTCCTCAGACTCATGGCAGCTCAGGGAGGCCCGCAGACTGATCAGCTTGTGTTTGTGTGAGAACCTTAACATGTAACTGGTGAACGTTAATTACGCTCAGTTTTGAACATGTGTATGTCAAGGTCTTTTTTTTTTTTTTCTCCCCCTCCCGAAGTAATTCTCTTCATTAATTGGAATTTGTTACCAGGCAACTGCTAAGTAACCGAGTGGCAGATTTCTCAAGGACAAGAGTACCAGATGGAATTGAACTGAAACCCCAAAGCACTGTCGCAGAACAGAAGGTAATTTGGCCATTTGTAGAGGGGTGGGTACAGCGTGTGTGGGGAGCCAGATCATTAACGTACGTGATGAACATTGCATCCGCTTCTTCGGGGCAGCCTTTTCACCAGGAAGTCCTGTTCAGTCATTTCAAATTATAGCCATAAACCTGAACTGATTCAGATTTTGTGTTTCCTGTAAGTATGCTTACATTTGGTTACAAAGTTTTGCATCTCTGTTTATTCTTGTTACTCACCTGGTAGTACTTTGTGATATCAGTATATTCCCTGAACACACTGGAGGAATTCAAAAAAAGCAATGCTATTGATTATAGTCAATGTGTATTGTTGGCATTTTTAAAAATGATGACTTTTTAATTCCAATTTAAAGAGAAGTATTCTCTGCTTCTTAAAATGTTGCCCGCAGGAGGAAAAAAAAAAAAAGAAACACTTCATCCCTCTAGACTGGGGGAAAATGTGTGTCTTCTCATATGCTGTGTTCTGGTTCCTTCCCAGCTGTAATGTCTAGCAAAGACTTCAAGAGTCCTGTGGATTTTCCTCAGTGATAAATATTAGTGCAAAATAGAAGTCACCAAGCAGAACAATGTTCTTTGTGGTCAAAAACAAAAAAATAAAGTAATAAGGCTTGCACACAATGCCAGAACACTTCTCATTCTATTGAATGTATTTTCATTTAACAGGGAAAATAAATTGCTGTGAAACTCTTTTCCCTCACTTCTGCTAATGTGAGCTGTGGAGGAGCTAGGAAGGAAAAAATAAAAAAGTTTCTTTTGCCCCAGGTGTGATTTCTAAGCTTCAGACCCTGCTTTGGAGATGGAATTATAAACAAGGGATCAGACCGAGCTGTAATCTCAGCAGCTCACGTTGTTTGTCTTCCTCAAACCTAAACTGAACCCGAGCTGTTATTTTAAAGTTTATTGATCCCTACCAGAAATGAAAGAATTTCATTTCCACCAATTTGATTAGCAGCATGACAGAAATGGTTGTGCTACATTAGACCATTTCACCTTCACAGTTGCTTCATCTCCACCCTCATGGTTGAAAAGGAATAAAAATCCTGACTCCAGCCTCCCCTCCAGAGCTCTTCCCTGGCTCTCCACCTCAAGCCTGTCCTTTTCTTTCCTGTAGTAAGAACAACCCAGTGCTTTCCTTTGTCCTTGTAGCTGGGGATTGACAGTTTGAGGGAAGGGAAAACGATGGAGTCTTTGAGTCCCAGATTGGGGATGGGGTGGATGGACAGGGGTGGAGGTCCCATTTGCTGGTGGGCCTGGGGAGGGAGTCTCCAGAGGCAGAACAGGCAGATGATTCCCACCTCTCCTCACAAACATCTGGCCACTCCAGCCTTTCCTCTCTTCTCTTGGAGAATCCTTTCCAACCAGGAGGCTTCTTGGCCTTTTCCAACATCCCTTTTCCAGGCCCTTCAGCATGAGCTGATTTGAAGTGGTTAGGGTGTTCTGAACTGCCCAAGCAATTCAAAGAGAGGTTTGGTTCATTTCAGCTAAACTGTACCCAAAACTGAACAAAAAAACCTCCTAGTGATTCGATTTCTTGATCTCAAATAGTAACCCTTTTTTTTTTTAAAAAAAAAAAAAAAAAAAAAACTAAGGTAAGATATAAATTACTCAGAGCATGAATTTGTTTTCTGGGTAATTACTTGACTTTTAAAAGGTAAACATCTTTTATTTAGAATTAACTATCTTTGTGGGATATATCGGCCAGCATTCAAATAAAGCTCAGTTGTAAACTTCATGGTGTCAGTGGAGAGACTTTGTGTGATGCCTCATAACTTAGGTAGTTTACAAGTAAATCCTCAAAATTAGTGGGATATCCCACAAGGAGGACTACAGAATCAAATCTTACTGTATTGACAAGGTTGAAACTGGATCCTACTGAATGTAATCATTCTAAAAGAAGGTTTCCTGACTCAGTAGATGTAAAGTAGCAATGCAATTAACAAGGTATTTTGAACTGAATGCAGGTCCTGAATCAAGAAGTGCCTGAATCTGACCTTGATAGAGATCAGATCTGTAGGGTGAGGACAAGTCATTTTGTTCACTGTGTCAAGTATCTCTGAGGATGAAGTTACTTCTTTACCTACTGCTTGAGGTATGGTAAAGTAGTAATGTTTTTGGAGCACTTAAGAGGTGAAAGACTATATTGAGGCCTTAGATGTTTGCCACATTCTTTTATATTTTCCTTTTTATTTTAGTCTTTCTGTACAACTCATCTTTACCTGATGCACTATGCAGAATACAATAGCACCCTCCCCTGCCTCTTCATCAGTTATTGGCCCTTTAACTGGATTTGCATGGTGTACTGGAAGGATGCCAGATGTGGGCTATAACCATGTGTTCTCTTGTGCAGGATCCGATTTTAGGGAAACAACTTTCTAGCACCCAAGAAGGCCTCTGGAGTATAAACAACCAGAACTATCTCCTGCCAGATCTCCTCCAGCAAAGCCAAGTTTCAGACTCTTCTGTGAACCAGTTAAAAGTACCACTAAGTAGCCAGGAACCTCAGAACAAATCTGTGAATAAGGTACACAATAAAATTAGATTTGTTAGATTGAAAATACACGCAAACGTGAAAGCTCAGCAGGTTTTGCCCTCTGCTGCTTTACCTGTAATGTTACCAGTACAGCGCTCTGGGCTGCCCCTACTCACTGTCCCTGAGTTGCCTTCAGCACAGCTGTCAGTTGATGGTACACAGGAGCAGGCACCAGGGAAACACATCTTGGCAGCTTCAAGAAGCTGTAATCATGCTACGAGCATAGGGGATGCTACATCTCTCTCTTGGGGAGAAGTGTGTTACTGGAAGTAGATAATAGCTCTGTCGTGAGATGGGTTGTAAAAACAGCCTTACTTCAGGCAACAGCTTCCTCCTTGGGGAAGGACATTGCTGAAATCCCTGTGCTGGTGGTGAGACAGGGCAGTGTGATTGGAGTGTAAGGAGACTCTTGCTCACTCTGCCCTTCTAGGGACCAATTATTTCTTTGCAGTGCACTGTCTAGCAAGAATCCTGACACAATCTTTGCGTAGGCTTCCTGTGTTTCTCAGTGAATTTGTACTGCGTATCTACTGCTGTATTTGTCACATCTATTTATGCCACATGCCATTTCATCTGAACTTCAGAGGCGCTCACACATTCCTGTGTGCTGTCTGCTCCCCTAGTGTTGTCTTCCTGAATACACCTTGTTTTTCATTGTAGACACCGTGCACTGAAAGTACGCCTTCAAAAAGCAGTACATCATCTACAACATCATTTACTTCATTCATAGATCCTAGACTTCTGCCAATCACCCCTCCCACCAGTCCAGTAGGACTTCCCTGTAGTTCTCGTGAGTATGCTTTACCCTTCTCATATAATGCCATTCCTGGGCCTTTTTTTATCCTTTTTTGGGCGAGTGGAGAGGAGATGGGGAAGACTATTGAGTGAAAATTTAAACTATCACCTCAAGAAACTGAAACTGCGCATTGCTGAGCTTCATTGTACAGCTTCTGAATGCAGCTTGCTCTACTGCTGTGTTTTCACAGTACATACTCGGGAATATACGAGAAACTTCCTGGATTTTTTTTGTTTCTTTGTTTATATTATGCTCCCAAGGTGTCTTCTGAGCTTTGTGGGGTCTGCCATAAACAGGCCAAGTAAGAGACATTCACATCTTTCATGACTCCGCATGTCTTTTCTTCTAGCATCTAGTGCCAAACCTGAGCCTGTCAGGAGAGAGAACGTGAGGAAGGGCTCTGTTGTCAACGTTAACCCAACAAATATCCGCCCGCAGAGTGACAGTCCAGAAATTCGTAAATACAAGAAGAAATTCAACTCGGAGATCCTGTGTGCTGCTTTGTGGGGTAAGCTCAGAAGCACCTGGGCTTGTGTATGGAGGGAAGACGGCAGCAGTAGCAGTTGTCAGCATTTGCCAGGCAGGTTTTGTAGTTGTACTGAACGTCTCCTGTCAGGAAATCAGGAGTTGTTCACTAGATACGTAGCTACACACCACTCTCAGGATACTGCCAGCATCCCAAAAAGGTAGCAAACAGATGTGTTACAGTTGCAAAGGATTTTGTGCATCAATGTGAGAAAACATGGCACAAAGTTAAAGCTCTGCTTGCTGAAACAGCCAAAAGATGCAAGTGTTTTAGTAATGTGAAACAAAGAAGGTTTGTGATGCTTTGTCTGTCTTGCCTTAATACGTGTTTAGTTGGTTATGTTAAGTTCTGCCTAGGTATTCATGAAGTTATGAGGAGTGAAAATACTTCAAGTTCTGCAGATTTTTGTGTTTTTTAGTTCTTCCAAGTATTCCCTTAAGAGAATTTGAGCAATTGGAGACTGAAGCATGTTTTAGGCATCAACCTTTCCAAATACTCTCCTAGTTCCCACCTTGCTGGAGTAACCTTTTTACAGGATCAGCTTCATGTGGCATGAAGCCAAGATCAGTGTAGACAGACTGATTTTCAACCACTGAACACTTTGACCCAGTCTCTCAAGCTGAATTCTTGAGTTGTTTTAACCATCTCTCTACTCCCAAAGAAGTATTGTATGGGAGCTACCCATCCTTTTATCTATAGTCATTTTTTGAGTGTGGAATGAAAAGTGCATGCAGTAGGTGAAACATTAGCTAAAGGAAGTGTAGTTTTCCAGCTTGCAGCTTCGCAAGCTTTATGTAATACATGTTTGAAGAAGCTCAAGGTTTTAAGTTAAGAGTGGAGCTGTGTCGCAAGGTCTGTAAGTAAATGTATGCTGAGGTTGAAGAGCACCAGCTACTCAGCAGAGCATTGCCATAAGTTTGCTTGTTACATCAGGATGCCTTATGTCATTTCTTTAGAACCTGCTGACTAGGAAATGTAGCTGTCATTGCAACCAAACAAAATTTTTATACAGGGTGCATCCTCTGGCGTTGACAGCCCACTGGAGCCTTTGCTTCCTTGGAAGTAATTGATTTTCAGATAGATTCATTCATTTATTTTGGCACTTGAAAGATATTTTTATTTATTTTTTGCACAGACCATTTTCCAAACAAACTCTCTCCTTCCTAGTATCAGCAACTCCTCTTTCCACAAGTTGAGTCCTCCTCCTGAACTTTTAATCTTGTCTTTCAAGGGGAAAAGAAGGGTCATATTTTTTAAAATTGGAAGAGATTCTCAGATCATTCAGCTGCGTTTCGTGTGTGACAGCAGAGTGGTGCCGGGCTCTGAGCTTTTTGCAGTGCTTACCAGCACTTTCCAAGGTCAGCAGAAGAGTTCAAGTTCACAGAGCTTTTCCTTGTTGTTTAAAAACACATCGACTTCAGTGGAATTACTCATGCTTCAAGTTATATGGACATATAAGTGTTCTGGTGGATTAAAGCTTTAATGCTGAGATTCTTTTATTTTTTATTTTATTTTTCTGAGAGGTCTTCCACCAAACAACAGAAAAATTACCAGGTACCATTAAGAAAGCCCAAATAAAAAATTGATTCTAAAAATAATTAACACTAGGTAAGGTTGGAATCGTTAGATGATTTATGTGGTACTTTTTTACTGTGTATTAACAGGAGTGAATTTACTGGTTGGAACAGAGAATGGGTTATGGCTGTTGGACAGAAGTGGGCAAGGAAGAGTTTATTCCCTAATTACAAGGAGACGATTCCAGCAAATGGATGTTCTGGAAGGACTCAATGTGCTAATTACTATATCAGGTTAGTTCGGTGTCTAAAAGTATCTGACCTGCATTGGGCTTGGAAGCAATTAAAAAGAAGAATTAGGTTATAAACTAGGTTGAGGAATTTGTTCTTACAGAAAATCACAGGACAGTTAGTCCTGTTAATAGGAAAACAGTCTTGAATTTTCAACATTTACATTCACATTTTGGATTCATGAGGTTTTGGGATATTTCATTACCTGGTTAATGTGTAAGATAGCTTGTGGGAGGTATAATGTGTGTCTCATCCTTAAAATGAGCTGGTTTTCAGCAAGTAATAGTTTGTCAGTTTGTGTTTGTTTATGTGTTATTGTGATGGATGAACCCTGATTAAAGTGCAGTTCTATTAAAATATCATTAAATAACCTCATTCAGCGGTCAAGATGATGTACAAACAATAATATTAGGGTGATCTATGCTGTGAAATTATCAGTAGCATCAAATGGGGTAGCATCTACTGACCAAGAGTTTAGATTCTACCTTGCCAAGGCACTTGGCCCCTATTTCCATGTGAGTAAGTGTGTCCTCTAAGGATGCTTTATACAGAATGAGGTCAGAGATGTAGGTCCAGCAGTGCATTGCTGCAATTCCTGCAGCCAAACTCACAGTGGTAGGTGATGGCAAGAGCTGTTTGTCCCTTATTGCCATTTTTCAGTTGTTCGCATGACGTGGTCCTCCTCTTGAGGAGAATCACCTTGTGGTCCTGCATCCGTATGAAGTAAAGCAATAGAAAGGTTGACTGAGGTAAAAGATGACAACGTAATTTTCACCCTACAAGACATCCAAAAGAAAATAGCTACCTGTAATGAAGATTGTCAGTTAATTGGACCTGAAAGAGTCACTTATTCAGAATGGCCATTGCGGGCACTATCTGTATTCCTTCCTCCCCAACACAGAGCAAATGCCAGACCATCTGATTATTTCTGATAATACATGCATCTACAGAGACCTATTCTGTAGCTTAAGGGAAGAATTTTAATCAGGAAAATCTTGCATGAAGGTTGAGTTGCATATGCCAAATGCCATAGGGTTGTTCATATTCCAATTGCCCCTTGAGCGCTATCATACACGAGGCTTCTCTCCTGTGCTAGTGCTGCGAGTCTCCTTGCTCACCTTGATGAGGCACGAAGGCCTCTGTATTCAAGGTCATAGATCTCAGCTTTTTTGGGGTGCGAGAGGGTTTGTGCTTCAGTGAGCTAAATCATTATACCTGTCTCTTCCTGCAAATCCCAGGGAAGAAGAATAAGTTAAGAGTGTATTACTTATCGTGGCTGAGAAACAAAATTTTACGCAATGATCCGGAGGTGGAGAAGCGGCAGGGCTGGGTGTCTGTGGGTGACCTGGAAGGCTGCGTGCACTACAAAGTTGGTAAGGACTTTTTGGTTTGTCCTTAGAGTTCTGCATGATCATTCTTTGATTAATCATCCTAATCTCACAACATCAGCATTTTAATTCAGCTTTATGTCAGAATTACATTACACGTGGGCGTAATGTCTCTGACTGTTGCCAAATCTCCTTATTTTACATGGCAGATGCTTTGCTCCCTTGATTTCCAGGTAGCTTCTCTCCTTGCAGTGTTACCAGATTGCGTTATAACTATTTCCTGCACAGATAGCTGCTGTTTGTTGCTCAGTTTAGAAGATCTCCAGTTACTTAAGGTCTTCATTAGAGTTAGGTTTTCCATGTGCACAGTATTCAGTTTCTCTCTTGATCCTGAGTAATTGCTAGTTAGTAATTGTAATGTACTAGCAAAGCTCTAGTAAATTATATTTGTAGAATGACCATAGTTAGATTAGGTTGGACGTTGTACAGCTTATCCTTGTGACTATATTATAGAACACCTGAGTATAACTTTCTTTAAACTCTGGTATGTGTTTGGAAAGTTTTAAATGCTTCTGTTGTGTCAAGGAGTGAGCAAGCCTGTCTCCCCTGTTAAACATCTCTTAACTCCATTCTGTACCACCTACATCTTCTAAAACTTCCTGTCAAGCAAACAATGAATCTGTAATTACACACACAGTATATAAATATTATTCCATTAATAATTCCAGTCATTCCATGTGATTAAGTTGGTTTTGGTTTACGTGTTCATTTGCAACCTTAGAAATTGTTGTTCTTGCTTTCCAGTAAAATACGAGCGAATTAAATTCCTTGTAATTGCTTTGAAAAACTCAGTGGAAGTTTATGCCTGGGCTCCAAAGCCTTATCACAAATTCATGGCTTTTAAGGTAAGTGAAACTTAAACTTCACTTTGGTTCAAATGTATCTCTGTCCCTCACTACCTTATCACCTACTGTTTGCTTTTGTTTTTTGTTGCTTTGCATAACATTTATTTCTAGCTAAAGATGAAATGAGTAATCTTTTAAGGAGAATGTAGCTCTTTTGACATGCATCGGAGATGACAGGCATGAAACTGTCACAGTCAGGTTTCTGTTGGATGTAGGCACCTTGTTTCAGTGCAGGGCCAAACTCTATGCTTGAATTCACAAAGCTGATGCTGATTTCCCTCAAAAGAGGGAAAGAAATTTAACATGAATGGTATTTAGTCTAACTTTTGCCCAGTCCATTTCTAGAATCTTTTGTTATGTTTGTTTTCAAAACAAGCATGAATTATCCAAATTTCTTTGAAGCTCAGTGAGTGGTGGCTTCTAAGTCCTTTAATGCTATGTACAACAGTAACAAAAATATGTAATACTTAAGTGCTGAAAATATTAAAGAAAGATTGTCTGTGTTGATCTCAAAACCAACATTTTTATTGAGTTATATAGTGTCTGATTTTTCTTTTTTCCAGTCCTTTACATCACTTCATCACAAACCACTGTCAGTTGACCTGACAGTTGAAAATGGACAAAGATTAAAGGTGATATATGGCTCCCTAGTTGGTTTTCATGCTATTGATGTGGATTCTGGATCTGTGTATGACCTATACCTTCCAACACATGTAAGATATTCCAAAAAAATAAGTAAACACATCTGCTTGTTGGACTGTATGTTGATGGTGATTGAGTACAGTGCTGTGTTTTATTTCAAAAGAAAGAAAATGTAGGAGAATAATTTTTCTATGCCAGCTAATAGAAAACTACTTTTTACATGGATTTTATAACAATGAACTGTTAAAAACTTTTCTTTTCTTGTATTCTGAATTTCAATTTTGAAAGCAATCAGAAAGCCTGATGTATGGAGGAATAGTATGTTTAATTGGTTTATCCTGGATCTTTCGGACTTCTTTAAAGTGTTAAAAGTCACAAAAATATTTGTGCGAATTTAGGTGACTTTTACAATCTACCAGTGTGCTTTTCAGTATTGCTAGCAAGCTGATTAAGACTTTTCTCCTAAGATTTTCAATTTCAGACGGCACAAAAATGTTCATTTTGGGTTGGTTCGTGCATATTGCATTGTGTGCCTGTTTGCTGGAATAATGCGACCAATATAAACCCGTCAAAACTTGTCTAACAAAGTAACTCCTCTACAGACATGAATGACAGGCATAGGGCTGCCCAGTATGAAGTTTGTGCTCTGGTTTTAATGTTTCTATTTGCTTGTCTTTTAGCTGCAGATAGTTCTTTTCAAATTTGTGGGTTCCAAAAGCCACGGAAACTTGAGGAATTAGGTTCAAAACGCTAGTAGGCAGTGCCAACTGCTCCGGCCTGGCAGGAGACTCCTGCAGGGCCCTTCTTCGCTCTCCTGAAAACCTCCCTCAAGGCAACCGTGCTCTGTCCTGGGAAGGGGTTAGCTGGTCCGAGTGCCATTGCCTCCTGAGATCCCGAGGCAATGCAACCCAAAGGGGAATTCGGGGAATTGTGAATTCCGATTCCAGATCTGCATGTTGTAGCCTGTGCCTTGAGCTCATCTTCTATTTATTTATTTTTTTTGCAATGTGCTCTCAGCCCTGTGTTTTCCAACCAAATGAATACCTATGCCTCCTCCATAGCGAGCCTCTTGATCACCCCCTGCTCTCCTAAAGTGACTACTGCTACCCTTCAAATGCTGTCAAGACCAAGTTTATAGGCTTCTTTTAATTACAAGTAACTTTTCTAGATATTCAGAATAATGTGTCTAATTACTTGCTAAAAGCTCTTTTACTGAGAAACTTTGTTTTTCTGTAGTTGAATGATATGTTTGATGCACCAGTCAGAAGCACCGCTAACTATAGGCAGCTGTTGAAAACTGCCATCGCTTTGTAAAACTGATGGCGATGCCTGTGTGCCACCCCCGCAAGCAGGTTGCTCAGCGAGGTGACTAATGACTTGTCAGGAAGACCATTAGCATAATTGCCCGAGATATGAAAGGCAAAGAAAAAAGTGAACCTTCCTAGCACTTCTAGTTTTGCAAAAGGCTTGAAATATAATTACGTACATGATGAGAGATGCTCCCCAGGTGGATGCCCTGAATATGTGGGGCACCTTTAGGAGGGCCGTGACTCCATTTGTGCGCTTTTCCACCAAAACTTTAGTATATACTAAAAATACATTTTTCCCCTAAGAGTCTTCCACCTGAAATAAATCTGCTGCTACGGTGGCTGTGTCTTTTTCAGTATTTTGTTACTTAAAAGAGCGCCAGATAGACCGGATAATTCTCTCAAGGAGCTTTGTAGTGGCAACAGACCAGGCGTTAACAGGCTGACTTGAGATCCTTTTGCTCTGTGGTTCCCTCTTTTCCTCTTTCTCCGTCGCTTACCTGCTCCGATCGCTCATGCGAGTACCAAGGCAACGCATTAAAATTGCTCTGCGGCTCTGGATACCCGTTCTAGTGTTACGGATAGTTGTTGCGGAGGCACGGAGTCAAGTGGTTGGCCCGGGTGTATTCAGTTGGGCAAGTACAGCTTCAGTGCTTCTTTTCTGTTCGTTGGGCCGTTGCGGCATGCCTGAATGTACGTGCTTGAAGAGGAAGGACCTGTGTGTTGCTCGCTTGTGAAAATGACGTAGAAACTCCAGTTGTGTGCTTCCTGCAGAAATATGAATTTCTTTGATTTAATTTACTGCTTAATTAACATCCTGGTTTGGGTAGTGCTTTGAAAAAAGAAATACTTTGTTATTGCTTTTAAGGCTCTTTTGCTTTCAAAACCTTCCTTTTCTTTCATGCCTTCATAGTTGTGTATGTGCATTTTTGTTCTCCTGTGGGACATGTGTTGACTTCTGGGAGAGATTCTAGTGCTATGAAAAGCTGTTAAAATAATTTGTGTAAATGAAATGCACTATTCCTGTAGCATGCAGAAAATGTGTGCTGAACAACATTTAAAAGGCCACTGTTATTAGTGAATATTGTATGTGGGAGGGTGGGCCAGAGCAGAGCAGCCTGTGTTTGGAAGGTCCAGGTAACTATTTACCTTGCTTTAAATACTGTCAAGCTTACAGTTTCAATTCATCAGTGGGGCTAAAGAAATAAAATGGGAAGTGAAAGTGCTGATTTTATGGTATATGGAAGCTTTTGTGCTTCCTCTATCTTCTAAAATAATAATTTTGAATTCAAATTCTATTTACCTTCCTTCTGTCTGTTTATATAATGCTTGTGTTTTGAGAATGAGTCAGTAAATCTTACTGTTTCTCAGTGGTTCCTTGGCTTCTTGAACCCAGGTAATACTGGTAAATATAAAGTGATGCATTGAACATGGTTTTATTTGCGAACCTGCTGTAGTATCCAAAGGGGCAAGGAGGGGATGAAACCCATGTCTAGCCTATTTTTGCTAGCTAGCAAAATACACAGCCTTTTGAAAGCACTGCTTTCACTTTCCATGTTCTTTTTATTGCTCTGCCAAGCCCAGTTAGATTGATATAGTCACTAAAATTGCAGTCCATTTTCTGATATAAATCTTAGTAAAATATGATTCCAGATCCAGGGGACTATTCGCCCACATGCCATTATCATCCTCCCGAATACCAGTGGAATGGAACTTTTACTTACCTACGAAGATGAAGGCATATACATTGATATATATGGGCACTTCACAAAGGAAACTGTTTTACAGTGGGGCGAAATGCCAGCATCTGTAGGTATGTATGAAAAATAGCACTTTATTAAGTGTAAGATCCTGCTGTATGAAACCTGACTTCTTTATTAGGTTTATATCCATCTGAAAGTTGTTGTGTGGCGCAGTAAGCAACTTCAGAGCAAGGCAGATGTCTAAAGAGTAAACAGATTTATGAATGTTTGTCTTAAGACGGCCAATGATAATAAAAGGGTCTTCACATTTGTCCCATAGAATTTATATTCCTATAACATGCTTGCACGCCATGCAGTTACTATCCAGCCAAATTCACTGAGGATGCAGCCTACCACCAGTTTTCACTTTTATCATTTAAATGAATTACAAAGAAAAAGGGTGCTTTTGTTTCCTGCTTGATTTGTTCATAGTTCATAGCATTTTATGTAGAAACTCATAAGTTTAGAGGGATCATTGAAGAGGTCTTTAACCACTGCCAGATGACTCCTTAATTTTACCACCTGGAATTCAGAGTGCCGGAGGTCTAGGGTATTCCTGATGGGCTCTCAGTCTCTCCAGGCTTCCAGGTGGGTCTGTAAGGAGGCTGCTTCACCTCTCTGGAGAGCTTCCAGCTAGCAGTATGGGCAAGAACAAGAACATCCCAGGCACATTTTTGCTTTTATTATTTGGTACCTTTAGTTTCTATTTTGGCTCATTCCTATTCATTTGTATATTAAAGAAAACATTCAAACAAACAGAAAGTCCATGATATTCATATTGTACAAAAACATTTTATCAGCACGGTAGAAAATGGAGATCTGAGTGCAGAATCAGGCACTTTCATTTCTAGGAAACTAGGTAACTTCTAGAGACACCGTTAAAACCAGTGGAGTAACACCAGGGTAAATACAAGGTTCGTCATTTCTAGATGATTGTCAGCAGTACTGAGCCCACCTCCAGAATGCAGGTTTCTACAAGGCAACTTTTTTTTGTCTTAAACTGTCAGAATAAAATTGAACATCAAAACTGCTTCAGTTTTAAGAATCAGTTCACTTCTGCATAGGTTGGCAAGCTAGCTATATAATATTTCTTCCTCTCCAATGAATAACCTCCACACCACTCTTCAGCTCATATCCAGAGCTGCAAGGCATAATTAAAATATATAAAGTCAGTTCTCCATTTTTCATACTCAACTATTGAATGGTCTTTGATATGTTGAAATTTTACATCCCTTCTGAATTAATGTTAGAAGCACCATAAGAAGTAATGATCAAAGAGCAATTACCCAGCAAGGTCAGAAAAAGAAGTGCTCTAATGAGAAGTATTGAGTGTAATTGGAAGTTGTATTGAGAAATGTTATCTGAAGGAGGCAGAAGCTTTCAAGAACCATGTCCTTATGGGAAGTACCCTCCTTGGGCATTATGAAAAGTAGCAAGCTTACTTAACATGAAGATTTTTTTTAACTGTAATGTTTTACCCACCTTGTAAGATATATATAAATGATATGTGGTTTACATAAACTCTTTAAACTCTTTTATTTTCCTACATAAGCTTCATCAATTTAGTGTCCTTTTTCCTGCCTTAGGAAGTAACAGAATTTTAAAGAATATTTTTTAAAGCATGAATATTGTTTGTAACTGCTACATCTTCTGATTTTATTATTCTTACTGTCTGCTATGTCCTTAAGAGTGCCTCATAATAATAAATCAGTGTGCTTCAAAGATGGATGGAAAAAAGGGAATGGAAAAAAGGGGCTTCGTTAGATCCTGCTTTAGGAAAAAAAATATGGCAAGAAGGGCTGCTTAGATTTATCTTCTATATGGAAATTAGCAGTTTGTGATATGGAGCACTGGTTGCCCTCAGAGCTTCTTCACTTAGTCTGGAGTTTGCAGGAATGCTCAGGAGTAGACTGGAGAGCTCAAAACTTTTTTTTTTTTTTTTCTTCTTCGTTTCTGGAACTACTGTGTCACTAAACCAAGAGAAATGTGAGGTTTGTAAAGCATTCCTGTGGCCTGGAATTCAATTGACTTTATTTTTTTTCCCTTTTTTTCTTGCACATACCCAGCTAGCATTGAAGTAAAAAATACTTCACCATTTGGGACCAACTGAGTATGTGATACTCTGTCGATTAATTACTCTCATTTAAAAGTCCTTCAGTACACATCTGGCTAGGCATGACATTCCCAGTTTCACAAGGTTGATTACATCTTAATAACAGGAATGCCATTTGGATGTTCTCTTTCCTCATGCTCACGCAGCCGTTCCTCCTGCTCTTTGGTGTGTGATCTATGACAACCATTTGCATGGGGGAAAAAATAATCTGATCATTTTTGTTACTGTATTTCAGAGCAGTGGAACAAATAGTAGGAAGATGGAGATGATACTTCTGAGGAAGTTTTACAGTATAGGAGTCAGGAGCTCCCTATATTTAACTTTGGTCAGTCTAGAGAAATGGGCACCACCAGCTAGGAGGTCATCCCATCCTGGAACAGGCAGCTTGAACAAGCGTCGTGAAGCCCCTGCTCCAGCAGGGAAGGTTAGGAGAGCTGAATGAACAAGCTCATCTGTGGGCACATCCATGTGTCCTCACGTGGAAAGTCCTTTTTTCATTCCTTACATTTCTGTACGTTCCACAGCTGAAGGGAGGCTCCTCTCTGAGATGTCCTTTGAAATATTCCAGGGTGTTGAGAGCTCTTGCATCGCTGCTGCAGCAGCGTTTTTGGTATATCGGATCTGGATTTCTTTGGAACAAAAATTGTCGACTGTAGCACATTTGAGTGAGGTCTTGTGATATGATTTGAGATTTATTTCACTTCCATTTGGAGTCACATTGTAGCTAAGAACAAATTGAGCCAACCCACCACTCAAAACTTGTTTCAGGTTTTAAACAGAGAGCTCTGTTAAGTATTTTTTTTTTAGATAATTGTTTCCCACCAGTTCTTGTTCATTTTCTTGCTTCTTTGACATTTTTGGCTCCAGACAAAAGCAGTAACTATTATGATAGAGCTTTGACTAACCATGCTGTTTGTATGGCCAAATTTAGGGTTTCACGTAAGATATCATTCTTTTGGAATTTCCAGACTTTAGCAGGTCTGACAACAGTGTGTATGATCTTATTTCAAAGATTTGGTTGTGTTTCAGGGATAAAAAGGTCTTGTCTTAGCCTGGGAGTTCTATCTAGTGGTCCTTTGCTCAATTTTTATTTTCTTTAAATAATTATTTTGAATTAAAAGTTTTTCAGTTGGTGAGAATATTTTGACTGACTATAGAAAAAGGAAAAGAAACAAGATAGTCGTATTGTTATTGACGGATGGGGAAACTAAACTTAGCTACCTCATAGTTAGGACCTCTGTGACCAATCTGTTAATAAGATATTTGTGAGAGGTCAAATCCAGTGGGAAATTAAAACTGTAGAGCTATTCTATCCATATTTAATCTGGAAGATATTTCACATAAGTAGGGCTAAATACAAACAGAGCTGTAATATTTTATTTCTATAAAACAAGATTAAAATGGATTTAGGAAATATCAAGTTGATAAGATTTGGGGGTACTTGTGCCCTTTTGTACGAGTAATGAATTACCTACATATGAGTAATGATTTATAATGATTTATATCTTCTTGGAGGGTTGGCACAAAAGTAGATATCCACTGTAGTGTTCACGTTGGAAGCCAAAAGGATGTTGTGGGGAGAGGCAAGATAGCGTTACCAAAAGCTGCTTGTGTTGCTGTGTCAGTGACTGTCGATATCCTTTAGCAGTCTTGAAATAATTCCTGTCCAGCTTTGCACTGAAAATACCCGCTCAGATCCAAATGATTCTTAACTACTCAGATCTCCTGTGCAGCTTTTCACCAGTAACCAGCAGAAGGCATGTAAACAAGCAGCCTCTCACACGCTCCTGGGTTGGGTTATTAGTTATACTGAAGTAGTTGCAGGTGGGGGTACAGCTGACAAGTTCTTGGGCCTGCTAGCAGAATATAAGTGATGAACTTGATACCCCATCCATTATTATGTTCCCACTGCACACAGCTTTGGGGATCGTCTCACCTGGTCGCAGCAGTGGTGGCTTGCCCAGTCATCCAAGGCTTTTTATCCTGGATGACCTAGAGGCTGCAAGAGAGCCTGGTTAAGCGGGGAGCTGCAAGGACACTGTTGGCTGGAAGCCTGCCAGAGGCACGGAGCGGCTGATGCAGGCAGGGATACTGGCAGCTTGAGTGCAGATATCACACAGTTGGAAAGATAAGAGGATTATGAGTGGATTAAGCCTTTGTTATTTATATATATATATAAAAGTTATGTATAAAAAAGTTTTTAAAAGTTATTATATATCATGTTATATATAATAATATATAATAATAAAATACGTTAAAATATGCGTAGAGCCAAAAAGAATTCTGGGAAACTGGAAGTAGTTACGGTTTCCAAAACTTTAGGTAAATGTTTAAAATACAAATAATTTAGTATTAATCTGATAATGCTATATTTTGACATCAATTCAGAAGCCTTCGTTGAGGTTAATGGAGATGCCTCAGATGTCTTGACATAAATGAAACAAGAATCTTTTATTTGTTAAAGAACTACAGTGCACAGAGCTACTTTCCACAGCCCTACAGAGCTGATTTTTCATTTCCATAGTACACACAGTTGGAAATTCAGAATCCCCAAAAGGGCACTTCTGACCTCTGCAGTGAACTAAAGAGGAGGAAAGGGGGTTACAGAGTGGGGTGAACGTATCTTGCTTTGGTTACACAGAACTCGCTGCCTTCAATCCTCCATAGTGAAGTAAGAACAAAGGGGTCATTGGGCTCAAAAATGCTCAAGAAGTAACTCAAAAGCAAAAAAGTTTTTAGTGTTGCTAAATTCCAGGACCTATACAATAGCCAGAGTAGCTCCATAGTTCTGGCTGCTGGTGCTAACACCTTCAGGGAGAAAGTGCCGCATCTCCTGCTTTAGATCACATTGGCATATTCTCTTTGTATTTCATGCTCAGTTTTGGAGGCTAAGATTTAGCCATTTAAAATGTAGCAAATGTGTTGTGTGTGATTCTCTTTGAAATAGGCTGTATATTGGATATATATATATTGGATATATATATATATATCCCACTGTATATTGGATTCCCTAAAATGGCTGGTTGTGTTTGCATTCAATTGACTAATAGTAGCAGGCAAATAAACTAGTGGCATTTTTTAACTTATCAAATTCTCTGTTTTTTTTTTTTTTCTTTCAGCTTATCTTCAGTCAAATCAGGTCATGGGCTGGGGAGAGAAAGCAATTGAGCTACGCTCTGTGGAAACGGGCAATCTGGAAGGAGTATTCATGCACAAGAAAGCACAGAAGCTAAAATTTCTATGTGAAAGAAATGACAAGGTACAGACATCACTAGAGTGGCGATTTAGCAAAAACTAGTCCTACTCTATTAAGAAACTAAGACCATTTAATTTTTTTTTAACTTTATGTTTAAATTAGCTGTTTCTTATATCAGTGTAGGTTTCCCTTCCAGAGCAAACACAGACCCCACAAACCCCTCCCTATAGATGTCTTGCATTTTGCAGAGCTCTTCCCAACTCCTCTTGCACCAGCCCTACAGGTTTCATGCTCAGCTGCTGGATCCTCATCATGCCTAACTATAAAACTGCCCTCCTTAGCTACCAAAACTATGTGCGATTTGGAGCAGCCATCGAGGAAAAGAAAACGCTCTAACAGTTGAGATATCACGAGCACTGGCGTATAGATAATCGAATATGATTTCTTGCATATGGCATGGCAGTGCTTGATAAATGTTTTCTGAAATCTGTTTAGTCCCGCTGTTATATTTAGAAAATTTGCCCCGAAAGCTGTTTAGTTGTTTAAAATGTGCTCTCTTGTCCTTCCAAATAGGAAATGGGAATATACTGGAAATATATCATAGTTGTGGCAAAAGCACTGTTTTGCTTTTAAAAAGTTTCTCATGAAATTAAAATTGAATTGGAATCTATACATCACTATATTTGGGACAGTATTGTTCTCTGTTTTCCTATATGGGTAAAAATATTCTCATAAATGCAAACTGACAGCTTTTTTTTCTTTCTTTCTTTTCAAGGTATTCTTTGCATCTGTACAGTCAGGAGGCAGCAGTCAAATTTACTTTATGACTCTCGGTCAAAATGTTCTATTCAACTGGTAAATCACATCAAAATGAAGGATGCTTTGAATTCCCTGTAGCTAGCAGTGTAAAATGCTTGGAGGTAATACAGACAAATTTGCACTTTTTACCTACAAGAATCCTGACATTATTAACTTATCAAAATTCATATCCTTTCAGTTTGGAAAGAATTCCATTTTTCTGTCAAATTATTGCAAACATGTTTAGTTCCATTTTCTAAAATGTGTTGCAAACCAAGACTGTATTCACAGTGTTAGCAAAAAGCAACTGTAATGAAGAATGTAGTCAATATAACAAACTCCTCTGCTATGAAAAGTTGTACCTTTTTCTTTTTTCTACGGTGGAATACAGCTAGCTTGAACTGAAGACTTTTTTGGATGACAACAGTGTACATAGGTATAAAACAAATCTATTGGGTGACAAATTGGAATCTGCTTTATTTTGAATTTGTTTTGCCTTGCTTTACATTTTAACAAAATTATTACTGTTTCAGCAAAACATATTTGTCCAAGTCTTCTAATCGGCCAAGAGGGAGTTAATGCAGATTTGGACACGGAGGGACTGTATCTTGTCCTAGGTAAAATGGGTGCCTCTCATGTCCGAGCTGGAAAAGCAGCTACTCTAGATGTGTCCCACGCGACAGGTTTCACAAAATACACGGGACAGGTTTCGTGTTTCTCTCAGGGCTGGATGTCTCAGCCTTTAGACACAGTTACTGTAGAATGTATTTGTAAAAATAGTTTAAATAGTAGTTTGTCAGAATCATTTAATCATAAATGGACCTGAACCTTTATATTTTTACTCAAACAAGTGACCCATACCCACATGAGTTGATTTAAAGGCACTACCCTTGTATATAAGGGTGCAGGATCAGGCACCTTTTTCTTTTCCCTCCCTTCTTGCTCTTTAAGGCTGAAGTCTTCATGTATTTGTGTGTAAATAGTTCCAAAATTGATATCAAGATTAACAAATGTATTCTTAGTTATGAAAATATCCAAAGAGTTGATATATAATAAATAGAAAATATAAATAATTTCAGGTGCTTTGTATGCTAATTACATCTAAACAAAGCTGCATCCACCAGTGGTATTAGTGCCAGTGTTTCTGCCATAAAACTGTTCTCAGGGGCTTGTAACTTGGCCATAAAACTATATAAACTATCTAGTATTAAATTGTAGGGTTTAATGCAATCATCAGCTGATGTTTTTTGGAGTGCTTTGAAAATGTAAAGCATCAAATAAAAAGCAATATAAAAGAACTCATTCCAGACATTATACAATATGGATGGCACTGTATGCAAAAGTGAAATCATTAGCTACAGTGTTCGAAAATGGTTATTTTACTTGAAATATGTGATGCCGAAAGGTGCAGGGAAAGTGTATTGGAATACCTGGTCGTCTACCTCAAGGATGATGATTCAAAATTGACTAAGAAGGGGTGAAATTAAAGTTGTTAGAACTGGTAGCTGTTTTGTACAGTGTGACAAGTTAAGTTAGTGTTAGTAGATGTCTTGTGACTGACACGTGCTCGGATTGCAAGCATCACCTCCAGAACTGGTATTCTTCTCCAGAACTGTGTTCTTCAGCAGGGAAGTCAAGGAATGAATCCAGCTGGGGAGTAAGCACCGTTTTCACCCCCAGTGGTGGCACCTCAAGCGCTGCAGGGCAGCCCGGAGATGCCAATGCTGTTGCCATGTTCTTTGGCTACATGGAAGACTGCACTTTCCAAAGTTTTTAACTTAGCACTTTTCATGAGTCTATCTACAATTGTGTAGTGTTTTTTATGAAGTATTTTCCTCTTAAATGTTTTAACTTACAAAAAATACAAGCCTAAGGACATGCTAAAAAAAATATGTTGTAGTTGCACACTCAAAGTGGATTTTAATGCACACAAGTAATCAGGTTGTGCACAGACTTAAGATCTGAATGGTGTACAATGCCCAGGAAGAGCTGCGTACGATCAACAGGTCTCTATTTAGTAGTATTCCTGCCTGGATTCCCATCCATGCTACTGAACATGGAGCTTGTTTGGGACATCTATCGAAAAAGAAAAAAAAAAAAACACTTAACAGAATGTGAAAGTAAGAAATACAGACAAAACATATTTTGCTAATAATCCCAAATTAGCTTTGAACTTAAGTTTATTAGCTTTGAACTTAAAGTAAAAAATATGAGAGACTGTGAAGAAAAAGGCAACGCTCATTGTGTACCCCATGGGTGTACAAAACATATTTTCAAAACTGCTTTTTGCTACAAGCAATCAGTGATCCAGGCTGCCATATAGTATTTTTAAGTGTGCTTCTCACAGCTGCCTCTGCGTTGCACGGGAGGCACAGGAATTTTCCCCTCCCCTCTGATTTTGATGCCCACAGGTAGGCAGCAGCTTTTTCCTGACGCTGGGCACCAGTTCAGAAGAGGTAGTAGAGGACATGGGCACTTGGGAACAGCCCCTGCCAAGAGATTAAAGAAGCAAATGTTAATAAACTTTTTAATATATATTATTGTAACAAAAAATGTAGGAGTAAGTTAAAACTATAAAGCTGTTTAGCTGTATACCAGGAAAAAAAAAATTTAGAGAGGGAATGTGCATTATTGCATTAAGAATTTAATCTCTCATTCTGCTCCCCTAAGATTTTTTCACATTATAATTCAAGGTAGTGATTTTCATGAGTTTTTTTTCCCCGTATAAAATTGTCAGAGCCATTTGGTTTGAGTTACATCCGTGTGTAAATGTGAAAACAATCAGGCCCATAGAGGTAAATGCTTTAGAGGATTCCAAGTAATAACGGTGCAATAAGGAAAAGAATGTGTGTATAAACCTATCAAGAGAAAAACAGAATGGCTGAAGATGAGAAAGAGCTCAGAGAAGTTGAGAAAAGTAATCAGAGAGAAAGGAAATGACTGATGAGAAGGGAGAAGCTGAAGAAGGTGAACAGGAGTAGCCGAAGAGGGTGAAGGGGTTGTCTAGAATTGCCTTATTATGGATGAGGGGAAAAAAATAAGAGATGTTAAGGAAAGTGACTAAAGAGACAGAAAGGTATTTGGAGTGACTGATGGTCTGAACACTGAATGAGAGTTCTGAATAACTGTTAAAAGTGCAAAGCAAAAGTTCAAGGGCTGGAGAGGGGAAAAAAAATCCAGTGACCCAAGTTGTTAATGCCATAAGTCTAACTATGCAAAAAATGTGCGTTTTTCTTTTTATTGTGTGAGTTTCCTTAGCTGTATCCTTTTGCTAACTTTTAAAAGCAAGGCAGGAACAGCTGAAATGGGTGTTTTTTGTTCTGAAGTCAATTTGATGTCAATAAATATTGTAAGTGGAAAAGATGAGAATTTTAAGAATTGATATATGCAGTATCCTAATGTCAGGTGGTGATATTTGACCAGACAAGTCTATGCTAGTTTTATATTAATAGTATTGTATGGGACCATTCTCATTTAGGAATGGAGAACTCTTATTTTGCAGCCTAAACCTAGACATGTGACTTTAAAAACTGGGAACAATGCAAGCTATGTACTGTACATCATGTATTTTTTTTATTATTCTCTAATGTTCGGATTGTACATTTGAAACAGTAATAAAAAATAATCTGAAAACAAAAACTAGTATTTTGCTTGTAAAGTTCTGTTATATTGGTGTCAGTTTACTGTAAAAATCATAGCAAACTTTGTTTTTTAAATTGCCTCAGTCTGCCCAGGGGAATGTCTGGCGCATTCTATTCACCTATAAAAATGAAACGAGTGTTTCCTTGCAGGGGATAAAGATGTTGAGGTGACAGTGTGAGAGATGCTAGTGCGGGTGGCAGCCTGCGCTGTGCTGGGTGCTTCTTATGAGCTCTGCAAGTGAGTTTCTGTGTCTCTGTACTCCTTGCACCCACAGCAGGTAAGACAGGGCAATGACACTTGAGCGCGGTGGCAGCTGGCAGGCAGCGCCACTGCAGCCACTGCCTTTTCTGCGTGTTTATCAGGCTCAGTGCCAGCTTTGCCCGTGCGCTTTTGCTCAAGTGTGCTCGCTCAGGTGGCTTTGCAGCATATAATGTATGTGGCTACATATAACACATTGTAACTGTACCATTTAAGAGTGGAAATTAGGAAATTAAACACTGAAATCGGTGCTAGAGTTAGGGTGAGGGCACAAAGCAAGATTTCTAATGAAGATGTCTCCTTCCACAAGATTTTCTATCTCTTCTAGCCTAATGGAGCATGAGAGTTTCCAGTGTTTGATGTTTGGAATGGGATCTGTATCAGAAGTTTAAAGGATAACAGTTGCTTGGCTGAGTAGATCAGACTTCTTTAGACAATCATCGTTAGTTCCATTAAAAGTTATTTCCGAGCTTCAGCAGCACCATATACCTGGATTCTTCCACCCCAGTGACCTCAACAGAATGTGTCCTCCTCATTAAACATACAGAGCTTTTATTCCAGTTCAGTTTTGTTTGTGTAGAGAAGCCTTTTTTCCTGGATTTTTATCTACTTGCCTCCCTCAAAATCAGGCACAATTTAGTCAGTACAGCGACAAAAATTCTGATTTCTGGTTTTATCACTCTGCACTCTTCTGTAAATAAAAAAATACTGTAATTTTTCCATGCATGACTAGTGGAGGTGGAGATGATGATAACAGTTTTTTCACAACATTAACAACAAATGAGATGATGTTTCCTAGTACCAACATGGAAAAATCCTGTACCTGCCCCTATGTGTGTGAAAAGCCATGTAGGTGATGATCAAGGATTTACTATTTTCAAGTTGCCCTTTATGGTTTTCTGCCTGTAGATAGGGGTTACTTTGGGAAAGGGAAATAATACATGCTGTGAGAAGTGCTGATTTAGTAAGAACCTGTTTTTCCTCTTGCTTTTAGTACTATCATATTTTGCACAGTTTCTGTCTTCTGAGTCCACTTTTTTTTTTTTTTTTTTTTTTTTTTTTTTTTTAATTGAAGAAAGATTCCAGTTTTTCCAGGCTAGGGACAGTATTTGTTTTGTCCTTTTTTTTTCCCTAAAAAGGGTAAAGCAAACTTCTTCCTTCACCAAAAATAGACACATAGACAGGCAGGCTTTTCTGTGGAGAGAAAAAAAATAGTAGTACAAAAATTGAGGAATCAGAATTCAGTATATTTATATATCTATAAAGTTATATATAGAAAATATATACATAAATAAAGTTATAAATATAGAAAGTTCTATATATAGAACTCATACTCAGGCAGGCTGGTCTACTGGTCTTTGTACCTTTTGCCATTCCAGTGAAAAGGAATCCCTACTTAAAATTTCTGGGTTTGGATAGATTATAAATCTAAAAAGCAATATTCAGTTTAACCATCCATGAAAACCTGTCACCAGATCCTAGCAGATCAGGCTGCTACAGCCTGGATGTCCTGATCACGAGCATGACTTTTCCTACAGCTGCAGGTCTGGGCCCAGTCAAAACCCAGCAATAAAGATGGTTACAGCTAGCAGTCAGCTAGAACTGTACACGCACAATGCAGGTTACCTTGTGTACCACCCAAACGATGCATTTTGTATTTACTTTCACCACTGGAGCTCAAGTGAAACTGAAAATTTTTTTAAGTAGTTTGTTCCATGGTATCAAATTGTTCTGGGTGAGATTGTTTCTCCAACGACCATCATAAAGCCTAGCTTACAAATTCAGTTCCATATTTAGACAGCTGTATTTAAGTTAAATGAAACATGAGCAAACCTGCAATCTCTATAAAAAGGTTTTTCTGTAGATCCTAAAACCTGTGCAATAAATCAAACTTCCACATAACAAAAGTCCTAACAATGTTCCTGCTGATCTGCTGACAGTCCATCACTTTCTTAAACTGCTCTTCCACGTGCCTACTGCTGCTGAAGGGGCAAGAGGATGTGCAGGATAATCATCCCAAGTGTTTTTTTTAGCAATGTTTAATCACTTCCTGTTATTTTCAAGGCTGCGTTGATAAAGGCACCAAGGAGATAACAGTGAAACATACTGGAAAGGCTATTTTATTTTTGTCCCCCAAAAACATTTTGTGGCAAAAATGTGTTTCATGGTGAGCTTTATAATTTTGTGCAGAAGCAAACTGTGTTTTTTTTTTTAACCTATAGAACATTGTATTATTTTGTGCCTTTTGTTTCTCTGACACCTGAAATAGGGTATTTTCCTCAATATAATAAACATACCCAGTTCCTTGGAAATTTACTATAGAGGCTAACTGGTGGGCTAGTTTTAAAGCACACTACATCAGCTAAGAGCACTGGTTCCTAAGTATCGCTGCCTATTTCCACCTATGTGTTGATCCCACAGAGGCAGATAGTGATACAGTTCATCATTTAAGTACACGCTCGATCTCAGGTATGTGAATAATCATCTTGTCTTTAATGACTTTTTTTTTATGTTCTGCTGGAACAGGTTCAACATGATGCACTCGTGATTCTGACAGTCACATATTCACAAATCATCACCGACCATTAACGGTTCTCCAATCCAAGCACTTACAGAGAAGTTCATTACTCCTAATTTCCAATACAGCTATGGGTGTTATCCCCTTGGTCATGTGTGGCAAAGTAACCACAGCAAGAGCAACTGACAAAGTTGGTCATAAAAACATGCTGTCCCTAAATGAAACTCAATGGGAGGGCAGATTCTTCCAGCGCTGATAATTCTGTAGCACAGAAAGATACCTATTTTGCTTCAGTTTTGAAATTGGTATGTTAGCTAGACCTCTGCTGGCAAGCAAGAAGATAACAGGAATAAGTACATAGAAGGAGCTATGAAAGTGCAATACATAAAAATTTCCTCACTGTAACTGATGACTCATTTTTGTAGGTCAAAAAAGTCTAAGCCACAAGCCCCCCGGGTAAGGCTTGTATGTAATGTGAAACATTCATCCCATGCAACCATTAATTAAAAAGTGTTTGGATTTTATTCATTTCTTAATTGTAAGTGCAATTTCATCAGTCCAAATAACAGATCATGTGTATACCAAAAAAAAAAATCATTAAAATTTCATGCAACACTCTGGTTTCAACATAAACACAACTGCTTTGTTTTAAGCATTCTCTCTAAGGACTACATTATTACATAAACCCAAGCATTCCAGCCCAAAGGCCAAAAAAGGCTTGTTTCTATACACAGCTTCTAATTCTTCAATCTGTTTTAAATGGTGCAAGCAACAAGTTTTCCAGTTTCCCTAAGGCAAAGGCTCAGGAATCTCAAAGGCAGCGGACTGAGAACACAGCCAATCTCAAGCTTTGAGCCCAGAGAGAGCTGCTTCTGGCCCAGCAGTTGAAGCAGTGCTGAACTGCAGCCCCACTTTGGTCTTTCACGTTTTCAAACGCTTACTCTGGACCAGCAACACTAAAAATAGAAGAAACCGCCTTTCCTCTTCCTCTTCTTGTCTTTTTACCTTCGCCTTTCTCTCCTCGCTCCGTACTACTGCTTCATAGCCTGTTGCATTTCAAAAATATTCAAAAAAAATCGAAAATTTATTTTCAAAGATCAAAATTCCAATCATTTATACATGGCACCAAAAAGAGCCAAATAATGAAGGGATATTAGAATCAGGGCCATTTCAAGCAAGAGGCAATGAGGACTAAATGCAAAGTCCTTAATTCCCAGATCTGTATTAATGCCATAAATGACTGTGATATCCCAGAGGAGAACAGGACCATCTTGAGGGATGGAGCAGCGGTGGGCTGAAATTCAACGGTAACGGATGGAAGGTCACACACTTGGGGACCAAGAGTAAGAGCTTCTCCTAATATGTTGCTAGGACCAACAAACAGAAAAGACACGAGTGATTTTTTCTAAAACAGGAGGATTATGACTATGAATGTAGTGCAGATGTAGGGGGGGGGAAAGGGAAAAAAATAGAGAAAAGAATTAACCCAACTTTATAAGGTAGCACTGAGACGTTTCCAGTCCAACTAGGGATGCATTCACTCTACTACGGATGCAGGAACGGGTGATTATTAATCTAGGCAAACCAAGGGAAGACCTGAAGGAGCAGCAGGTGCAGCAAACGGTGCTTGAGATGATCCAGGCAATAAAGAGCGCACTTATCGCCCGGGACGGGGAAGGCCGTGCCTTGTTTACCTGAACATCCCCCTCGGAGATGACGTGCGGAGACGCTACAGGAGGAGGCGGCGAGCAGGGGCGGCCGCGCGGGGACAGCGGGGCGGCGCGAGGCGGCGACACCCGC
>JAWLRI010000229.1:1155818-1194603 GCA_034781795.1 Crypturellus tataupa
CGCCAGGCCCCGCCGCGCCGCGCCGCTGCGGGGCGGCAGGCGGCACTACCTGCCCCTCTGGAACAACGAGGACCCCTACGGGGACGTGTGGGTGGCCGAGAAGCCCCCCGCGCGCGTGGACGTGGACGGTAAGCGGCGAGGGGCGTCCGCGCTCCTCTGTCCCGGAGCCAGCCGGAGTGCTCAACCACTAACGCTCCGCTTCGGTATCCTATTCTTCCCCTTGCAGTCTCCAGGCTGACCTCTCTTGGTCAGCTGGAAATGACCTGGAGAAGCAGAGCGCACTTCCAGCCGCTGCTCGTGAGGGTCCTGCACAAATCTAGACTAAGGTACTACGGGAAACCAGACAAAAAGCTGGATATGCCCTATCAGGTAAAGAGGGATAAACTGCTGCTTGTCGTACAGTCGTAGGAAGAGTTGGGAGATCTAGTCCCATGTACACATCTCCTGCTAGGAAGGCTACCTTTATAAAAATGTTAAGCCCTTAACAGTGTGATGCGTTTAGTTGTCTTATGCCCAAAGCGTGGGGCATGTGTTTCAGTCGAGCTTTTTGTGTAAAATTATTTATCGTTTTTAATAGCTTAATACTCTGAACGTTTTTGCTATCTGGTTATGGAAGCAGGAGTTAATCCTCCTTTCATGGAACGCATTAGCAAGCAAAACCTAACAATCCGTTTCCCCTGATTCAGTCATCTGATGACTTCCGGATGGCTACTTTAGTTTGCTGTCAAATTCTTACTACTTTTTGTAATGGTTGTTTCTCTGTACTTCCTCTTAGAAGGAGGAAGAGAGGGCAGTATTTTACAAATAGGCCCAGTAGTCCATGTGAATTGTTCAGTGGGGAGAGAGGAATAAGAAACTCCTTTAGGACAGGCTGGGTAGTTCTCTTGTTCCAAGTTTCTGTTCCCTTTCTGCATGAGATAAAGTCTTTGCATCATGTTGTAAGTGGTTCTCAGCAAACAGTCTAGGTGGTACTCCTAACTTCCATGCAAGTTCAGCAGTCTTGTTTCTTGGTACTAATTGCGAAATCAATACCCAGGTCTGATTTACCCAGAGAAAATAGAAGAGAGATTTTTTTTTTTTTTTTGCATTTTTTCTTCTCTCTTCATTCTTTTATTTATTTTATAGAGAAGTACTGTGTGTTATTTTTACTAGCTAGAGACCAATGGAGTAACAAAAGACGCTATGATATAGTGGTTTAATTTCAAACGTGCATGGTTTGTGATTTATTTGTGCTATGGAGATGAACGAACAAGTGTTCACTTGTATAATATCTGCGTACTGTTTGGTATTAGGAAAAGACAGCAAGGGAGTAAAAGACGTAGGCACTGAATATGCCCAGGAGTTATAATACGAAAGAGAAAGTGGTAGTGTGGACAAAGGCAGATGACTGCTTGAGGCTGATGGATGAATGGATAAAATGAGTCATTTTGGCAGAACTATCTTTTGCGGTGTATTGCTGTTTTATAAGACCATTACAAGTTTCAAAAGCTTTACCTCTTCTCATGCTCCAAGATATGCTCAGGTAATGATTCAAGGTTTTATTTTTGTGGGGTTTTGTTTTCTCTGTGTATTTGATTTTTTTTTTTTTGTTTGTTTGTTTGCTTGGTTTTTTTAAGCAGTGGAAGAAAATTGAGGTTGAAGTCTTTGTTGAAATCTTTGCAAGAAAAAGTGCAGTGGAAGGAAAATGGTTCACAATGCAGTTTTATATTATAACTTTGAAATGTTTGTTTTCTGAGTAATTTCAGAAACTTCACATGATATTGTGAAGATGAAGGTTTTTGCATCAATCTTTTAATAGTTAATAGTCTTCATAACATACTTTATGGACACTTTGCACATTTCACATACTTCTTCATGGACATTTTGAAGTGTTACTCTAACAAGTAACTTTTTTTTTTTTTTTTTTTTGCATTCTTGCATATGATACTTTTCAAATCTCCTCTGAAGAATATTGAGTCAAGTTGGTGTCACTTAACACTATCCAGCAGTGGAATACTAAGAATTTGAGAAAGGATGATGCTGACCTAATGGCTAATGCATTATCCAATACAAACCTTAGCAAATGATGATAATTAATTAAACATATTTTGTTCCTTTTTCTTTTAGGCATACTTTGAAGTTGCTGATGGTTCAGGCATGATGTCCATGGTGTTGTGGAATTCATTGTGTCCTGAATGGTATAACAGTTTGAAGGTTGGCACGGTGCTGCTTCTTGAGCAGTATGCTATCAAAACCAGCTATCCATTTAAAACACAGCCAACCCCAGGAGATTCACAGATGAAGAGATTTGCTACAATTGGTTAAGTATTGCAGAAATGTTTTGATTTAATGACACAGCTGTAAAAATGAGATACCATTTCAGCTGAAAGCAACAAGAATGCCAGTCAAGTTAGGTGGCCTTTTGATCACTAAAGTGTTTTTTCTGTTTTTTTTTGTTTGTTTTTTGTTTTTTTTTCCTCTCTCCAAGCAGATAACACAGGTGCCTTTTTGAAAAGGGTGTTGGTGGGGTTCTGTAAGCATGGGTTATGATCTGATGAGCATAGACCTGACAGGCACATTTGCGGCATATTTTGCCTCCAACCTTTCATCCAGTCTGATGCCCCTTTAATAATGGACCGTCTATTCCCAATTTTAAGAGGGAGCTTCTTGCCCGTTTCTGTGACCGTGGGCTCTGTCTTTGGCACCGTTTCTCACTACGTGAGAAATTTCTAACTATTCAGGAGATTTGAAGATTGAAACTCTCCTGGAAATTCTGTGAACTAAGCAACTGGAAGATGTTTGTAGAATAGAAGAGAGTTTATGTGTGTGTTTCCTTAAAGAAAGTATTACCCATCTCTTACCTAAATGCCAAGATTTCTTCTCTCATTGCGCTAGGCAAATGAGACTTACCTTGATATCCTAATGCCTTATTTCTCTTTCAAGTCCTAGTAGTTTTGTCTTTTTTTTTAAATTTTGTGTGATTGTCAATAGATTAAAAACTGCTTAAATTAGTCCATTTGTGGATAACTCATGAGAATTCATTCATGCAGGCCAGATATATGACCAATACACTGTTCTTTTCTCTGTCTTATGGAAGAAAATAATCTCTTATCCATGCTACAAGAATAGGTAAAATGTAACTCTTCACAGAAATAAAATGGAAAGTGATCCATTTTAAGGGATTAGCTGATATGGTAGATACTCCTAAATGATGTCTCTGACAGCTTCCTTAGCATTCAAGTAGTTTTTGATATTTGATTCCCATCTACAATGCTTTTTGCCAAAATTAGTTGAAACCTTTATTTAAAAAAAAAAATCTGACTCCTGATTTCAAGTATTGGGGTTGTAAGCACAAATTTCTGTGTTTATTGTATTTTAATTTAGTTCTACTTCTGATTAATATTACTGTTACGATTTGTGCGTTGCTCACACCTTCTTCCAGACGTCTGAGTCTCCTGATCTGATGCTTACATTGGGCCTTATCCCGTACACTAAAGTCTATCTGCAAAACTCCATTGAATAAGAGGTTGTAATGATGGCCACTGTCTCTACTGAAACAGCAACACCATGGGGAGTGCACAAATGAAGAATATTATGTGACAAAAAAAAAAATCTGTTTTTGGTTAATGTCACAGATTATCAAGAGATCTATGCAGTGTTGCAGTATAACCAAAACAACCTTTCCAAACTACATGATACTAACTTTATCAAACTTTCTCTTTGTGCCTATTTCCCTGAACATGAGTGTTCCCTTACATGCTTGTACTTGAATCAAATGTCCAACAATGAGAAAATTTAAATACTTTCCATGAAACAAATGAGTGTGCATGTTCATGAAGGTTGGTGCAGAGAAAAAAAACTTATAAATGATGACAGTCTCCTAATGCAGTTGTAGGAAAATAAAGAATAGTTTCACTGCTAGAAGTGATACTCACTGCTGGATCTTTTCTCTCCAGTTTATTTGCATTAAAAACAGATCTTAATGTCTGAAGTGTTTGTGATAAATTGGGAGAAAAGTCTTTAGCCAGGAAGGAGAGTTTAGGGGAAAAGGATAAGCTGATGATGAATATAAGCCAGTGTCAGAGCAATTTTAATTGACCCAACCCTTCCTGCATAATAAAATCTGCTCTTTGGGCAAGTATTTCCTTCCCTCCCCACACACACACAAATATAGGTCAATATCATCTCAGGTTTTAAAGAGTGCCTACTGCATACTCCAAAAGTTCTTCACCTAGCTAGTTAAAGCAATTAATTACATGGAAGTGCTTGAGTAAGCATTACTTTTTTCAGAATCGACTTCTATTTTGTAATTCTATCACATCCCCTTTTCCCAGTATTTTCTTATCATCATTTGCCTGTAAATTGGTTAAAATACATCTAGAAGAGTAACAAAGTCAGAACTTGATAGGCTGCAAGGGTTTTGAAAGTGCTTCTGAATGTAAAAATTCTTGCAAGACCTTGTCCTTCTGGCACCCTACTAGAGTCTTATGAAGTGAGTTATATGTTGCTTGCTTCTCCAGCTTGTAGTTGTGGTTCTTGGAGCTTGAATAGTTGCTACCGCTACCTTGAATTCCATCAAGAAGCCTCTATGTAAGGTGTGCATCTCGCAGATCACTAAATCTATGTGGCAGTGATAAAAACTGCTGTTTTTAATAGACTGGACTGACCTTAGCTTCTGAATTGTTCCAGAGCATAGTCCCCACTTGAGTCTCTCACATTCACCTAATTGCAAAATGATGGAACTACTGGTAAATGTATTTAGGAACATTTTTCTCAGTTTTCTGTGAAATACTGTCTTCAAACACTGAATGCAAATCATGCTTGTCCTCCTTTGTATGCAGCTTGAAGCAGCCAACAAAATCAGGAAGTAGGGGTCTAATGTTAAGTATAATATCTTCCTGCAGTGTGTGAGGTGCCTGATGTAATTATAAACAACCTTATATGTTACTTATACATCGTTACTTTTCTGGCTGCTTTATTTGAATGATCCCCATACCCAAATCAAAATTTCTCCTGGAACCTGAATCAGTCTTGAATATCAGCAAGATTTGCCTTGTTGTGAGAGATGGAGCGGATTGTTGCCTTCTGTATTTTAGGTGCTAAAACCATTTCTACCATACTGTTTATCCAACTGCAGAAGCCTCCTATCTCTACCCACGCTCCACTGTGTTATTCAGTGTCCAAGCAATCTGCTAAATTACGTTTTTAAGGAGCTGTAGAATAAACTCATCCTTTTCTGCCGTGGCATAGTTAAATCATGTTAATAATTAATTGAACATAAATCAGAGATGGACGTTCTAATCTATTAATTGGTTTTCTGTTATATTTCATCCTCTGTAAGTTGGTTTTAAATTGTAGTGACCTTTGAGAATGGAAATAGTGTAAAACGTATTTCATTGCTAATTCATGTTCTTTCAGTACCTGTTGTTGGTTTTTAAAATATGTGTCTGGATCAGAATAAATTGGCTCATCTAGAGAACTGGAGACTTTAGTATTGCTCGGATCATAACACTGCATTGATGAATACTGTATCTGAATTCCTTACTTTGTCTAGATGAAAGCTAAAATTGAAAGGCTTGCTTAAGAATTTCACAAGCAGTAGGGTAGTTAGAATACTTTAAAATATTACTTGCTTTTAGATTGTTTTTAGTCCAAGTAAATTTTTTTTTATTGTTTTTTTTTTCTTCATCAGAAATCAGCTTGAATGTTCGAGACCCACCTACTAAAATAAGTATTATTCCAGAGGATATGGTGAAGCCAGAATGGGGATTACCTGAAGTAAAATATCGATTTATCACAAGGTAAAATAAAATCTTCTCATTTCTCAAGCTGAAGCTTAGTTTTTACTAAATTGCACAGAATGTAAATTGAAAATTTCTTTTGGGAAGCTTCTAAGAAAGTTTAATGAAATTAAAGTGAGCTTTTTTGTTCTTTTCTGTTTTTAGATCAGAACTGGATGCCTTACCAAACAATCATTCCTGTGATGTTATTGGTCTTGTGACATTTGTAGGAAGGGCTGAGAGAGCAAGAAAGAGAGGTTTTTCTATAAATATTACTTTCAAAATTTAGGAAATAATTTTTAACATTTTGAAGAAATATTTATATTTTTTTCTTTGTATTTGTTTGTATAGAGCACGGTGAAGACTTTTGGCTCTATCGCTGGGTACATGCCATTGATGGAACCTCAGACCAACCCTTTATTCTGGAATTATTTGCGACATCTCAGCCAGATGTGTTTGAACACATTCACCCAAGTATTTATCTCTTTATAATACTTAATTATTTGCAATGCTTTTCTAGTCAGTTATTTAAAAATCTAAATATAATTGGATTGATAAAGAAAAAATTGCCACAATTGTTTTCAAATCAGAAAATAGCTGATTAGTTATTCAAAATGTTAAAGTGAAACCCACACATTGCTTTAAATATTGGCAACCCTTACCATACTGTAATCTGCCAGTTCACCATAAGCAAACGGGCAGTATGTCTTGAGGCTGGTTTCTATTCTGCTCTGATTAATTTCAAACAACATCTTACTTGAAACAATGTCACTTGCATCAGAATTAAATAAAGGAAGAAGGCAAATACTAAAATCTCCTGTTCCCTTTGTCCTGTAAATAAGTGATTATTTATAGATGGGGGAACAGCTATAACAGGAAGAATGGGGGAAGGGAAAAATGAAACTAAAAAAATTTCATTTCCTCAAATACATTTTTTTTTTTTACAGAACAGAAATCATGACCCAACAACAATAGTTATTGCATGGGAGCTAATAATGGTGAATTTCAAACTGGGGAAACCTTAATTATGGATTTTAAAGGGGCTTTAAATATTTCCTCTTGCCTTTTTCTCCAAGCACTCTCCCTTCTATTAGCACTGGTTGGTGTCATGTGCTTTTTATATCGTATGATTCAGGACCAGCTGCACAGCCCCATTAAGGTTGTGGATGCATTCCTTTTTTGTGCTCTAGGGAAAAGACAGACTTACATTCCTAAGTTTAAGTGGGGTATTAACTAAAGAGTGAGTTTATATTCTATTTAGAACTTCTCCAGTAGCACCTCATGATTTCTTGTGTTTTTTATGTTATGCTTTTTCCTTTAGAAAATCCAACTGTCTAATGTTCATATGGTAACTATGTATATCACTGATAACTGGTGAAGTTGCTCATGTTTTAGTGCTAAAATACATGTTGAAGTTTCCTTGCCCAGCTCTTGCAAGTTGAGAATCAACTTGTATCCTCATGTTGTAACTTCTAATGAAGTCTGAATACGTGCTGAAGCATTCGCAGGCTCAAGAAATGAAGTATCTGGGTTTAATCGCTTGTATAATCAGCCTTGAAATGCTGAAATCAATGAAGTATCAGAGAAAACTGAAGTACTTCTCTCTTTTAGTGACATACTTGGTGTGTACACAGATGAGAGTGGTACGGGACATCACGGAGAATCCTTCTAGGACAATTTACCTTACAACTTCCAATGAAAGTCAAATATTCATTACAGGTAACAAACTAGTTGTAAGTTTATGTTTTTATATTCTTGTTTCTTTGGAAAAGATATTTTAGTGATTTGAAGCTCTCTTGACTTTAGTAGAAACAAAATCTGGTTTTATAACAAAAAATATAGTGCATAGTTTTCCTTCAGAACTAACTTTGAACCTGAAATGAAATAACATTGCAGAAAGGGACGGGGGCAAGCTGCATTCTGGTGAGACAATAATGGGTGTATCTCCTGTGTTTTATGAAAAAGTGCATAACTATGCTTAAGTCATATATTTACTAATTCCCTCCAGACTATTTTAATCATTTGAGTGTAACAATGCGTATGACCAATTCCTTAAAAGAAAGGAAGACAGAAAAAATCGCCTGCAGCTTTTCTCCATTGTATATTTCATTATTACAAAAAACAAATGTATAAATAGGTATAGCTGTGCTAAACTTGTCTTAGTTAATATTTTTCCTGACATATTTGGAGAACTCTTATGTTCTTTCCCAGTGTGCTGGGAAAGGATGTGGCACTGAGTGCCAGTCCAGACATTTCCCTTCCAGCTGCTCTCATTTGGATACACTCTGCTGCAGCACAGTGCTCTTTGCGGCCCTGTGGTGCTGTGTGTTATATACTGTCAGTGAGCAAGTCACAGGCAGGATGAGGCACATTTCCTCCTGAATCAGGAGACAACACAACCCAGTATTGCGGGTGAGCAGTGTACTGGCATGACTGCAAGGGAGTACAGAATTTGGTAGACATAGCTTTCCTGTATCTATCCAGCTCATTTCTTTGGTATTCCCAACAGACTGCACATCCGTTCCCAATCTTACCACTGACAAGTAGGAGTAGAGGAAAAAATATGTGCTAGAAAATTACCTGAACCTAATCAATTGTGTACACACAGCTTTTCTGAGAAGCTGGGTAGGGTTTTTTGTGCTTAGTTGCACTACCATGGCTCTTTTTTTTTCTCTTCCTAAATGAAGAGTTCAAGATTTCTTCCTTACTTGTCTTTAGTATAGTTTGTGCTCAGTTTTCTAATTAAATGTTTCCCTCAGAGCTTTTCACATTCTAATTTTAATTCATTTTATGTTCATTTGTGTCCTAAATGAGAAGAGCAACTGGAGATGGCAAGACATTTTTGGAGATGTGTTTGAGATCACAGTTTAGAAGCAGACTTGTTCAGATTACAGTTTATTTGCTGAAACCTGTACTTAGTCAATATCTTGGTTTCAACAATAATAAATAAACCACAACTTAACAGCCAATAATAAATACATATGTTGCCCATCACCTTACAGTAAAAGATCTTGGCCGAAACCTGTGAAGATGACTTAAGTGTTTGTTCTTGTTGGGACTAGAAAAGAAAGAAGGAAGCATAGGTCTTCTTCAGTGCAGGAGAGGCAACTGAACAATTTCTTGAGTTTTTTATTTATTTATTTTCTATACTGCTGTAAAAGAGTATTCTAGCAGCATTTTTTTTTGTCATTTTCTTTTTTTAAGTGTGAAATGCTATAATAGTCAAGGAATTAAGGATATACACTTCATGAAGTATAGTTGAATAGATGTCCTTGCATTCTCTAGTACAGTGTTTTTCTTTTATTTTCTGTGCACTGTTCAGGATAGTTTCAAGGTGAAAACTGATGAAGGTAACCTGCTTTGTTCTCTGATACCTGATCATTTTGTTTTGAAAGGGTGGCACAAGGGTCAACCATACATCAAGGATACCAAAGTGAAAAACTTCATTCGGTGGATTAAAACACAGTGTGAAGCTGATCAAATGAAGAAATCTGTCATTGGTGGCTATTACCCTTTTCCACGACCTCCAAATAACTTTCTGAGATATTGTAAAAACAATAAAGGTAAGCTATCAAATATCTTTTAAGATTTATAACCTTTTTCAGTTCAATTTTATTCCTAGAATGCAAAACTATATTTTAAAAACAACACAGTTACTTTTACATATTATACAACTTTGTATTAATAATGGCCTGTGATTTAGTTTGTGTTAATAATGGCATGCCATTTAAGAAAAAAAACTCTCAACTAATAATGTATCATATGCTAACTCCTTATCTTGCAGAAAATGTCCCAAGTCCATGAACTGCAGGCAAACTGTAACAACTTGTCCACTTGAGGTTTTAGATTTAAGATTATGCTAAATCAGAATTAAAGACAGTTATATTGAACAATATAGCAAGATAAAAATTTTACATGGAATACAAGTAATGATACCTATTTTCTAGCACATACTAAAAGGTGTTTGTGGGATTAAAAAGTGTATTTTTTTCTGATGTGAACAATAAAAGTCTTTAAAACTTTTCAAAAACTCAATTTTAAACCATTTTAATATTTATCAAACATTTCAGTTTTCTTTTGACTCTTGTATTCAGACATTCTGATATTGTTGTTTAAAACTGGTGTGTGGGAATTGTTTTTTGCAGTTGAATCGATTCTAAAAGCGATAGGTGAAATGGGGAGTGAGATTGAAGACTTGCACTACAGAGAGCACAAGCGCATTGCTATTCAGGGAATCATTAGTGCCATAAGATACATCAGCTGTAGTAGCATGGCTGAAGATGCCTCGGGAGTGGAACCTGCTCAGGTACAGTGCTTGAACATCAGTTCTGTGGTTCTCAGGCAGCTATGAGCATAATGAGACTGAGAATTTTGCCTTTGAATTCAGCACCTTTTTATATTGTTTCCTAATTACCTAGTTTGCCATTTTGAGAGCAAAAGAAGTTTTGAAAGTCGTAGTTTAGAACTCTTTAAAAGCAATGATTCAGTGCCGTTCTTGAGAGTATTCTGGCAGTCCTTCATGAAAGTATATAAATGTTTAGAAATTATTGACTGATCAGATAACTTAGGATGATGTAACATAGGAGGTGAGAGAGCAGACTGCTTCAGTGCACTCAATGTCACTTTTAGACAGAATAACCTAGTCGCTTGTAACTTTCAAACATGGGGTGATTAATTTGATTAACTTTAGAAATTGTTTAAAGAAAACAAACTTTTAAGGTTTTTGAGTTGGAAGCAACAGTTTAATGTGTTTTTTAACTGTTAAATAATTACTTGTGGTTGCAGAAAGATACTTCTCAGTCTGTTGAAAGTTCTGTCACATCAAAAGAAGATGATGTTCACAGGGAAAAAACTCCAAACCTTAAAAAAAAAGAAGTCAAGTCTCCTCTTGGTGGACGTTGCTCTCCTGGGGAACACCAGCATCAAACTTTCATAACAAAAAAGAGAACAATCAAGAGAAAGAGAACACGCAATTTACGTACAGATACTGAACAGTAAGATGTCTTCATAAAGTATAAGTTAAAAATAACCACTTAGCAATGGGTAGAAATAGGTAGTGGATCTCATGAAAAGTACTTAGGTAAATTAGTTCAGAACCGAGGCCACAGAAGAACTTTTAAAAGCTTAAAAATTTAGTTCTTAAAAGATAGCTAAGTCTTATTTATTTATTTATTTTAAATTGGCATCAGTTGATGACAGAATATTAGGCTGATAAATGATAGGCTGAATCAGGTGTGTCTGGTTGATGATGCACTCTTCTGATTAATATTTGCACTACTTTGTTGTTAATTTTGGGGATTTTGAATAAAGAGTCATTAATTCTTGAGCAAAGTATAGTTAAGCGATTAGCTGTGAAACAAGCACCAAATACATCGGTGAAGAAAAATGTCCTCACTGAAAATGCAGAATCGAGAGGATTTTTGGTGTACCCATTCTTTAGGGAAAAAAAGTGTTTGCATGTTTGAAGCTTTCTGGTTAATGGAAGATATGTATATATTAACCTAAAGCTCCAACTCGCTGTCAGAAAGACAAGTAGAGGCTGGTAATGTAGTAACCTAAAGGTTCCAATAACCTGTAGTACTTAGTTTTGCTTGTGTTCATGCAATTGTATTGTGACTAGTCAAATGTAGATAAAGGATAATAATCCAATTTAAGAAAAAAAAAATCTTTCTGATACAACCATAATAGTTTCAAGAGCAAAATTTCTGCTTGTATAAGATTTCCCTTTGTTGCAATGTTTGTGCAAAATCCAATGTAGCCCTATTCAGTGTTACAGAGCCTGGTATATATTTGACAGATTCAGTGTTACGAAATCTAGCATATGTTTGTTTTTTCTTTATGAAACAATTCTCATAGTGTAAAAATAGGTAAGACGGAGTATTTTGAGGTAGATGAAATGAAACTTGCATTGAATGAAAACGGAAGGCAAGCAAGCCCCTGGGGTACAGAAGTTCTGTCTTGGCACTGTTACTGAAATATTAGGAATGGTTTTCCTTTCATTAAGAAAAATTACAACATTCAAGTATCATAGATTCTGCTTTTCTCCTGAAAGAAAAACATGCATCTTTGCTCAACAAAATTTAATTTAGTTAAAAAGATTGTACAGTAATGGTAAATTTCCTACTTTAAGGGGAAGTGCATCTCGTATTCCTGTATCATCTTACCGTTACTTCACAAGATCTGCAAGAAGAAAATTAGGGTAAGTTGTGTGTCAATAATCATGGTAAATAATTGCATCAATGAAGCAAAGAAATCTGAACTCAGACTGTCACATTTCAAGAATCAATATAGAAGTGAAATAAAAGAACAGGATAGATTTTGGTATTCTCTGTTCTTAAGCACTAATTGTATATCAAATGTATTAATCCAAAATACATTTTTAAAAGCACTTAGGAATAATTAGGAACAGAGGTCCTTTATGGTGAGCGGAGAAATATGTAGTCTTTGTTGTAGAGAGATTGCAATTTAAATAGGGAGATCACAGGTAAGAAGAAGAGATGCTTAATTATCAAGCAGATTTGAACAGTGTCATAGCGTGAATGAATTTGCTAGTTGAGTTACACATGGTCCTTGGTGCTACTGAGATGTAAGAAGACTTATCCACAAAAAATTATTTGGCACCCTCTTTTACTGCCCAGCACTCAGTCGTTATTGAACTTAGTTTGGATCCAGGGAAGGATCTGAAAAAACACTACAGACACAAGCTTAGACTCCAGGCAAGTCTGGAACATACTAAAATAGTAACTAAATAATAATAAGCTAAATTACTGTTCTTATTTTTTTTTTCTAGAAGTAAAACATACTGGATTTTTTTAAATTGGCAGCTTCGTTGTCTGTTTAATTATAATGGTTGTGCTGTAACCTTTCCTTAGGTTTACTGCAGAATTGGTGAGAATTTGTTTATGAGCCTTTAATTCTTGTCATTTGTTTCAAATACAGGTTGGGTAACCATGATTCTTTAGCATTACTTTTAGCATCTCTTCCCTCCTCATCAAAATGAAAAGTCGAGATGCTAGGAGTGCAGCAAAATTAGTTATAATGGTGTTACAATGAAGTTGATAACAGAGTTGATAGTTGTAATGGAATTGGTAATAAGTTATAGTTTTAAATTATAATGGAGTTGATTAGAGGCTGTTAACCATTCAGCCACTATTATTCCTTTGCACACACACTCGCTTTATCAAAACATTTATTGAGAGCTGTATTAGAAAGAGCCTTTTCTGTGGGATAAACCTTTTGAGCTCACCTTCTAAGCCTTTTTTTTTGCCCTCTAGATAGATCCTGCATTTTGCAGTAAAAATGGCTTTTTGATTCTACAGTTCATTCATTCACCCTGATGCCAGGTTTTATGAACCTGTCTCTAGCAGACTGGACTCTTTCAAGTCATGTAGCCCCTGGATGGGGGATGCAGGCAGGACTTACAGCTGGGCTTTCTGTTCAACAGCAGCCAACTCAGCTGGTCTGTCAGCACATAGTTTTTTTTGTTTGTTTTTTTTTTCTTGGAGGGGGGTGGTGAAAAGAATGTTTGTTTCCCCATTTTTTACAAGTGAAACAAGAAGTTAAGGCGTGTTTACTTTGTTCTCTGCTTTTCTCAATCTGCCACTATCCTCGCTACCTGTGTGTCCACTCTATGCCATTAGTACTAGAACCTCAGCTAAAGGAGGAGAAAGTCTGTGTTGGATTATGGAGAGCTGTTTCACTCTATGTAATTAAAAGGTAACTCATGAGTATTTCTGTAATTAACTATGAAGTTGTGCTGAATGCTTCAGATTTCTGAAGAAAAATGAAAAGTTAAAATTGCATCATTTTCTGTTGCTTAGAAGTAGCAGAATGTCAGCTCTCACTGTGAAACGTTTTAAAAATGGACAGGATAAAAATAGTTGATATGTGTTTTGAGGTTCAGGTTCTAGCTTAAGTTATTTTATGTTCTGTGCAGTTTTTCAACATACTGTTGCACTGTTGAAGGGTTTTCTTGTTTTTAAATAGTAGTAGTTTATGCTAAAACTCTTTATCTGACAGCTGCAGTTCCTATGTTTCTGAGGTAGCTTCATTAATGTAATGTAGTACTAGGAGGATGTTCAGGACGAGTTTTGATTGTTAAGGATTTGAGAAAGGAAGTGGCAAGAGGAACCTGGTTACTTTAGTACTGTCAATGATATTTATATCCTTGCTAGTGAAGACATTCAACATAAATGTATTTTTAAGCATTTAATATACTCAAAAATAGTTTATTTGATAACTTACTGCCCATAAGGAAGAATCAGGAACTTCAGAAAGGGTTACTTTTTATGTGAAAGTAAATGTGGAAGTGGGCAAAACCACACCAGTTTCTTAGCATTTTGATCTGTAGAAGTTTGGCACTGTAGTTATCACGGAGTTGCTAATATTTTGCATGTTTGTGCTCTAAATTGCTTCACGATAACTTATTTGTATGCTTATATCTTTGCAGTTTCACTTCTAAATGTTTAATGTACCATAGACTCCTTTCTCGTTTTTCCTTCTGCTCTTCCACATTCAGTTTGAGTCATGCAATCCTGACACTTTCCTGAAAATCTGACATTTTCCCTGAAATCTGACAATTTTTGCAAGTCTCTTTTTCATAAAGGGCTGAAATTAGTAGGTAAACCGTCAACTGGACAAATTATTGTGCAAAGCTCTTTATCTGTTACTTGTCATGGTAAATGGCAGTATCCTAATGTTGTCCTGAAATTCCATTTTGGTTGGACTGATTTCAAACTAATTTGTAAAGTGAGGCTTTTTCATCAGTTAGATTTATCAGGGGCCTTGCTAGTCTGAGACTCTTAAATGATTCTGGCATGGCTACAACTTCTAACTATTTTGTTTATTTTTTTGACTGTTTGATAAACAGGTGTAGAGCACAAGGTGTGGTTGTTATCCAAGTGCTTTCTACAATTTTTCAACTGCCCTCTGCTTTAGTTAATATTATTTTCCTTTGCAATATTTTAAAGTAGAAAGACTAAAAAAGTGAATACTGCAGAAGGTTCTGATTGCAAGAGGGCATCTCAGGAAAGGGGAGCATGCAGCTGGGAAGAGCAAATGAGTGTATCACAAATCCTCTTAACACTGGTATGGGCAAATAGAAACAGAGTTGCTTTGCGCTACAATAGCCACAGCACATTGCAATAAATGGAAGGGCTTGGGTTAGGCTGGGTGGCTTGCAGACATTCTGGCTGGAAAAGACCTTCTAAACGGTTCAAAGTCCACAGATGATTTTCCCTTGCACAAGTCACACTGTGCACATAAAGCCCAGCACAAAGCAGTCCTGTGAGGATAACATGTCAGAGCATGTATGGGAAATCATCTCAGGCACAAATCTATGCTAGAACTTAGAAAAAAATCAGAGACAAGCTGTTTTCGGCTCTTTTAGGAGATGCTACTAGCTATAAATCAAATATCCTCAGCTTCAGAAATACACATTTTTATTTTAAAAAGAACCATTTCCATAACATCAACTTGTCAGTAGTCCTCTGTTTAAATTAAGAGGGAAGTTGACATATAAAATGTAAAAAGAAAAATGTTTCTGAACTGTGTTGATTTCTTCTTAAAATTACACTGATTTTCTTCTCTTTTATTAAGAAGTCTGTGTTTTGAAAGTGAGAGTTAGTTTTGCAGGCATTCATTGTTAATTAGAATTCTTTTAGTAAGACTTTTGATAATGCCTTCTAATAGTTTGGAAATTTATTAGTATAGTCAGTATGTAATGTGCACATACACAATAGTAATTATTTTCCAGAATAGTTCTTATAAAAGGAATTAACTGACATCCTTCAGGAGATATTATTTTCAGGGATTTTAATAGTTTTATAATAATTTAATAATTTTAATAATAATAACATGGGAGGCATGACATGAAATTATCTTTTTAGAAGGAAACAAAGCTTCCTTGCTATCGTTCATAAAAAAGAATGAAAATGCCACTACACTAACCGTGTGTCTTGCGTGTATCCTTCTGAGGTTCTCCTGGACCTCAAAACCTTTGTAAAGAAATTTTAGACCATAAGGGCACATCAAAATACATACAGATTTTCATTCACTGATCCTTTCAACATCTCTCTGCTCAGAAGCCTGGGGTTGGTGCTAGGAAGCAAGTAGGGTCACACTGTTTTAAAGTTTGCTATGTTGCAGCTCTTTCCATCTTCAAAATTAAGTGGTTGCAGTCTTATTTTGTACTGCTAACATGGGAAACTTTTTGTGTCTGGAGTTAGGAGACCACAATAAGACCACTGTCGTACTTAGCTTGCACATGAGAGTGCACTAAAATGCACTTACACTGTGCTTTTAGAGTAGGAAAATTCCTTTCAGCTGAAATATAATGATATCTTAAATATTTTCCATTTACTATGACACCTTGACATGAAAATTTCAAAATTTATCCTCAGTATGAAATGGGAAAGTGATTCAAGAAACAAAAAAGTTCTAAAGGCTTAAACCTGAAATATGGAATGTTCCCCAAAACAGAATGTAAGATTTGATTCCTTTGCTGTTCTTGCATTGTTCCTGTGTATTTGCAGTTACAATACTTCATGAGAAATTGTTTTGATTGCATGGAATTTTAAGGGTGCCTCAGCATAGCTTTGCCCGTGTTTCAGTTGTTTGTCATGCACGAGAGTTTTTTGTTTTTCCCAAGCTTACAGGGACATCATGATAAAGAACAATGAAGCAAAGAAGAAAGGAATAAATGGGACTAAGAGTTTATTTTACTAGACTGTGGCTGCAGTAAAATACATTGTGCTCCTCTGCTGCCTAATTTCCTAGGCAATTGATTAGCAATTATTGGAGAGCAGTGTTGCTTACAGCTAATTCAAAAGTCACAGTTAAAAATGGAAGTCTAACAAAAGTGGTTTGCTTCATTGAATTGATGATTTTGACAGGGTCATATGTCCAAAGAAAAACTTGCATGCAATTTCTCTGTCATTTTGGATTATCACTCTGGAGTAGTAACTTTGCTCCTCTCTTGCTTTGGTTTTGACTCCTAAAACTTTGCTCATAGGGAAGTATAATACTGTGCGGTGGAGACTTTATTTTGAATGAAATAGTAACCCTGTCTGCAGTCTTATGGTCAGCTTTTAGTGCTGTGCTATTTCATAAAGTTGCCCAGTAGAGGGCACAAATAGTGCTATTTTTTTTTCCCCGGAGTGTGGAGTGTTTTTCTATTTACTTCAGAGAGCAATGAAATAAAGCAGTTTTTGTCCTGAGCTCTTCAAAAGTGATTTACTGAGCACAGTACATCCTGTTAACTGCTCTATTCCATCTCTTGTGATGTGAAAGCAGGTGCTAATGCTTCCTTATTCTATTTTATATCATTTATCACTAGAAACCTGTCAAGTTTTTACGTTTTGCTGTGTAGAATTTGAAGTTAAATAGGTTTTAAAATATATATACTCTAACTTTCCTCTTATAGCTTGAGTGATTTTCAACATGAAGATTTTGTGCAAGATAGAAATGGACAGGCTGTATCAGCAAGCTTACAATACTGTGCAGGTACGTTTGAAATATGTAAATTATGATATGTTAACCTTTATAGGGCTTTAAGTCTACTTCCTCCCGTCAGGTTCAGAACAGGCGACAGAGATATCCTTGGAGGACAGCTCTTATATACACATCTGGTTACGTCAACCTCTAGGGAGCCACTCTAGCAACATATTAATAATACCATTTCACTTGGTCATGTCACTGATATGTTCTGAAGGATGCCTGGAGGGATAGTGTGGGGTTCTTTTCCAGCATGGGAAATAAATCCTTAATATTGCTTTATACCAGCTTTTAGTGCTTTTTGTACCTCGGAAGCACTGAACAGGAGACCTAGTAGCAAAAGACTACTAGTGTCAATCTCCAGTTGACAGTTTGCTTGCAGCAGTGATCTGTGCCTGATAAAATTGGCCCTGTCCAGGAAGAAAGCCCTAAAGCTGCTAGAATATGTAATTAAAGGACAAATACAGGATGTGGAGGAAATAGATGGAACATACAAACTATTAATTAGAATGATATTTGTTTTTCTGTGTGTTAATATTATCAAATTCTTTCTTCCTTTGCAGTAGAAATATAAACTCATATTCTGATCTGTTACTTTTTCAAAATCTGTTCTGGGATAAAACAAGAAGGCTAATTTGTTTTCATGATGTGTAGCTTAGTCTATTTTTTTATTTCATGCAAATATTTTGGCATGTTTTCTTCTTTACAGAGATGAGTGAATATAGTCTGATTCATATAATTTTATCTAAAAACCTCTCTACTTTTAGTATCTATCCCAACATTAACATCTGCCTAGTAGCTTTTATATGTAGTCCTATTATGTATAATATTGTCCAGCTTTTTATTCTTGCAAGACATCTTAATCTAGTGCACTCCTACTCTTGATAGGTTGCTGCTGTAGTCTTCTCCCTTCTCCTAAGAGCAGCAGTAGCTACTATATAAAAACATGTTCCTCAATAATCAGAGAGCATATCAGTAATAAACTTAGATAGTGACTGACTTTTCGTAGTTAGTCCTTGGTGAAAATTGTCTTTTAAAGAGGAGTTGAACTGAACTTTTGTAATTTCTGTTTAGACAAAATTGTATTATTAATGGTGCTACACTTCTACTGTCTCCAGAGTTATTAGGATATTCTGTAGATCTCATATAAAATAAAAGCATGTGTTTGGTTTCAAAGACATAGGCTTTAAAAAAAACTGTGAGAGCTAATGTGAATAAAATGTAGAAGCATTTGTTAATGTATTAATTAACTCTATGAGCAACTTATTATTTGTTTATTTGATATGTTTATGTTAGACCAAGACAGAATGAATGAAATACCTGAACCTGAAGAGACTGGAAGAACTTGTGATTCATGGCAGAGTGACCTATGGACACAAGTGAAAGACAAGTTAATGAAATACTTGCATCACAGCACAGTTTTCCCAGAAAGCATCCCACGCAGATTTGACTATGTACACAAAGACTTACTTATGCAACTGTACAACCTTCATGCAGCAGTCCACCAGCCGAAAGAATATAGTTCAGATAAAGACATCAGTGAATTTAAAAGTGCTAGTGGCCTTGGGCATTATGAAGTGACAGTTCTTGGTAAGTGTTCAGTAGCTCAGCTTCTAAAAAAAGAAGATGAAAAAAGCAGTATTAGAGCTTAGGTATTTGCTGTGTTAATTTAAGAAGTTAAATTAAAATCTTCATGAGTAACTGAATGGATTTCTCTGACTCAACCTGTTGATTTGTGTATTCCTTTAAAAATGATTTATGTTTTAGATTGTTGTTAGAGAAATGAAGTAGGATTGCTTTTATAGGATATTTGAGGCACCGGACTGCTATTTTATGGAGCATTGTATAGTGTTTTGTTTTCATAACACCTTCAGGAATTGAACTATTTTTGAAAAAAAAAAAGTAAAAATCTACCAGTGCTTTTGAAATTTCAAGCAGTCAAGTGTAATTGCAATTTAGCATGTTATTTAAAGAATCTGTGTAATCCTTACTATTAGAAATGGGTCCTGTTCAGTAATTAATTGTATATTGACATAATCAGGTAAATTATTCCATTGCACTTTGCTGTCAGCCAACTTTGATCCTGGAAAAGTATTATTATAATAGAAAGTAGTGTTCTTAATGTGAAAAGGATGCATTTAAATGTTTCTTTGAACTTTATTCTTGCTGAGTTGTTTTGGGGTATCATTCCTAAAGTACCTTTATTCCATGCTAGAAAATTAATAGCTAGCTTTACCCATACTCTTCAACGGTTCTGTGCTGCTTTTAGTTAGCACAAAACAGCTGAAAAGTACCAGTTAATGGGTCTTTATTCCTTAAAATGTAAATAAGTAACTTGATGCACAACAGATTGTTAACATTAATGTGGAGTAGTAATGTAATTGGTTTTGTTTTCTCATTAATAAAAGAAGAAAATTACCTAATTTAAAGGTGCTTGTGTTAAGATCTCATAACTTACAAGTTTTCATTATTTACTAGGAGGGACTTAGGAGAAAGTATTTGAATACTTGCATCATTAGAATCATGGAATGAATTGAAATAAAGGATTCTGTTAACAAAAGTATCTTGTTTCAACAGGTATAAACCATGATGTTGCAATAGATGTTGCATTTCTTCCATTGTTTTGTCCTGAGGATACGCACTTATTTCAAACAGAAGATGTTCAAAACGATACATTATTATCTTGTATGAGTTGCATCTCTGCGTGTCAACAGAAGACTAGTAGCACTGGAGGGCTTCATGGCATGCTTCCACTTTCAAGTAAGACTTGCTTCTGCAGATATTATTTGCTGTTTCTTGTTTTATCTCTAAATACAGTAGTTGATCTGCTATAGAAATTTCCTGTGGATCAAGCATTGTTCACATTGTCAATGAAATGTACATGAATTCTGGGTGATTACTTTTACTGAACAGCTGTAATCCTGTATTTTCAAGCCAATTTTTACTTGCGTCTATTTTATACTTTGAAGATAACATTGTAATACTCAAAACATAAACTCCCAAATGACCTAGATTGTATTTGCAATTATTTGTTGATTAAAAAAATATATTGACATAGAGAAGTTAAATATATGAATATTTTGCTTGATCTGCTTCCTAACAGTGAACTAAATGCCAGCTAATCACATTTCACTAAAGTCACTTAGAACAACCAATTTAATTCAACCTAAAGAATCTATGAACTGAAGTTCCACTGCAGCCATTTCTAGTGTTTGAATTTGATAACAGACTTCTGGAAGGGAGGAGGAAAAAAAAAAGGCAGCGGAGGAAAAGAAAAGAAGGTTTACAGGCCAGCACTTAATATACCTCAAGTTCGTCAGTGAAAAAAGAGTGAACATGTACACATTACTGCATGGAGAACATCAGCATACTTTACTGTACTCTCATGGAAAATACTTTTGTTTTTTTTTTTAACTTAAAGGTGAAACAGTAAAAGCAGCAATGGATCTAGATGGCAAACACGTTGTCTGCATCTTGGACGTCTGTCACTTGGGTGATGATAAGGTGGAAGTCTTTCTGAGCAAAATCTACAAGACAGTGGAACCTGATGTGCTGGATCCAGTGTAATTTGATAACTTATTCTTCACACTTATAAAAAAAGAGGGAAATAAAATTGCTGTAACACCCTCTACACATTGCACTTTTCTAGAACTAGAAGAGAGGAAAAAAATTATGTCTTAAAGCAATTATAATGGTCATCTGTGCAACTGAGTGACACAGTTGTTGCCCTTGTTTTTGTCAGCCTCAGAGCAGACTGTGAAAACTCTTGCACAGTGTCTTGAACACCTGGGTTAAAGAAGGATGACTAGGGAATACAGTGAGCTTATCTTTTGATGAAGCAAGGAGTATGACTGTCCTCCTTCTTTGCCCACACAAACACAGGAAATGTAGGTACCAAGGGGAGCACTGCAGAAAGACACAGGCTTTCCCAGTGTTAAAGACAATGTTTGCAAAAGAATTAACTGGCCATGAAATAAATTTAGGCTGGAAATGAGAATAATTTTGAGGATAGAGTTATGTTCTGCTGTGATCTTTAAGTGGGAGCACTGGAGACAGCCTTTTTAAGCTTGATGCTTACTGTATTTGTGAAAGGGATTTTATATCACGGTGCCTTTAATACCAGGGGCTGGTTGTAGTAGGCCAAGAAATTCCTTTCAAGTCTTTTTACCTAAGCAAGGTCAATTGCTGTATTTTTATATGGCTACTTTCATAGGTTAAGTGTTGGGTTGCGAGTGTAGCACCCAAAGGTTTTTAATGTGTTTTATTTATTAAAAGAAATGAAGAAATATTTAAAAAAAAAGTTTTCTCATTGTAAGCACATGTGTGACTGCCAGAGACACAAGAGAAGAGCTGACTTTAAGAAATGTTGAGCATGGGCAGGAAGTGCATTTTTTTCACGCCTTTCTTTGTTGTTATTCACAAATGGTACTACTATCTTTCTTTTCAGTAATAGCTGTATTCTAAACACATGAAGGAGCTCGGCAGGAGCAAGAAGCTGCTGCTTTGACAAGGACAAAATACTGCATAAAATACTGTCAAGTGACTGTATATACCAAGTAGCAGCTGCTGGCTCCTGCTGAGTTCAGAAGCAAACCACATTTCTTCACCAGTGAAACATTGGCCTTATACCAATTATTCAACTAGATTCTTTAGGAAGTTGTTCTCTAGCAGGAGTTAAAATGCATTTCTATTTGATAACTTGTCCATATGAAATGTTGGTCTTGAGTCAGTTCTTTGAGAGGTGGCTGCATCTCAGAAGGCTGCCAGTTAAATACTACTATTACTGACCAAAGCCCATGGAGTTGATTTAAGGGAACAGATTTATTATTTTAAGGAAAACTTCCTTGGGCCTTTTTAGCAGTCTGTTAGTAATTGTTGAATAGTTGATTCAACTAGGTGGTTCACTGGTGTCTGCTCTACGGACAGTGGACTTGAGTGCTTCAGTTCTGCACCTAAAATCAGCTAGGAGTATTTTAAAGAGAAACCTAACTGTGTTCATGCACAGTTTCATAAACAACATTGAATAGATGACTAATAAATGGATAAATTCTATGTTTCCAGTACCCTGTACAGTTTTAAAATATATTAATGTAAAAATAGTAAATATGCACAGAAAAAAATATATAAGACTATGTACTGTATGTTTATATTTTATGTGGATAGCATAGTATTAGTTCTAGAGCAGTGTGTAAAACATAACATTTAAAACCATGATAATATCATTCATGACCACAGAAGGCAAAATTAAAGCACAACAACAGAGAAGAGCATGGCGTTGCTTGCAATATTATTTGTGTAATTTGGTTGTTTATGGTATATGAAGGTTAGGGTCATTGCTTTAGAAAGATATTAGCACCTGCACTTCGTGTTCCAAACTGAGCCACGCTGACTGTGTCAGCCAGTATTTTTTACTTAGATATACTTCAAGTCGAAGTCTAATTTTAATGAATCCATTATTTCCAAGGGGCAATTTATAAAATAAATATCTTTGTACCGTAACCACTATAATCAGATGTTGTAGGCATTTGATTGATCCCTTGCAGTGAAAATCCAGCAGAAGTTCAGTTTGCTGAGTTGCACTGCTTAATACTTTTTAAACATGTAGCATTAGTTACTTGATCCTCCATGTTAAAACTTTCTAACTCTAAAAGAAAAACTGAGTAATGTGAAATATGTGTGGTATAAATTAAAGACTTTTAAAGCCTATAATTTTATTTTACAGTAATGTTGTTTGAAATTTGTCAGGGCAAAAAGTGGGAAGGGAAGATAGGCTATTAAGAGAAGTGCGTATGAAGTGCCCATGTTGGAAGCCTAGGCTCCTTGTGTAACAGCTAAAGGATGCATAACACCTGTATCACACATGGAATTTGGGTGTTCTGGCTCATTCCTTAGAGGCACTTATCCATCCACATAAATTATATGGAATCTAGTATTCTCACTTCAGTTTCTGAACTGTTGTAGTGTTAAAATATGGTTCCACTGTCTGTCTCCTTCCCCACTGCCAAAAGAAGCACTGTAGGACTTAAGGATAAGCTGCTGCCTGCGAAGAAAGTCTTCGCTATTTTATTTCACTCAGTGTTGTTTGATGCAAGTGTAAAACCAAAGTATTATTGATCATGAGACTATCAAAATATATTAATTTTCCATGTGAAACCAGCATACAAAGTCTTTTCTTGTGCAAAATCTTTCTTACTGCTGTGTATTGCCACTTCTGAAGGCATAATATTACCAGAAAATATTGCAGGCAACTAAAATTCATATCCAACCAAAGAACTGTACTCTAAAATTTTAAGTTTCCATGGTTTCTATGTTTTTAGCATTAATTTCAAAGTCAAGATAAACTAGATGTAACTGATGGTACTTCTGAGTGCATAGAAGTTTTTAATTCATAGATCTTAGAGGTAAGATCAGTTTCAACTTAATGTGATGTAGAATTAGTGTATCACTGAAAAATGGATAATATAAATAAATGAATTTATATCTTAAATTGTCTCGGATTGTTTCTTTTTGTTTTGTAGATTCATTTCTAAAAGCTGCTTTAGTGTTCAAAGAGTTGTGTTTAATCAAAGCATCTTTACAGGAGAACTAGGCCCAGCTTCTGGTGAAATACACGCATCCTATTGCAGCCTCTCCTGGCCTGCAGCACTGTACAGCACAACGTGAGCAGAAAAGAAATGGAAGAAGGTCTTGATCACTCCATCATCTGTTGTTTTCTTTGTTTCCTTCTTCGTGTATAACCACTCATAAAGAAAGCATTTTCTTTCCTGCAATGCAGCTAGCCCTCTATGGGTGTATTGCAAATCACTGTGTAGTGTGTACGTATGTGGTTGCTATTACAAATAATCATGTTTGCAGGGCATTGATTCTCAGTTTTGCTTTCCAAGATGTGTGCAGCATTCCCGCATCTCATCCATTGTGGATTTCAAAGTTGTGAATAGAACAGAAAATGAGAAACGTTATTGTGTGAGAGAGTAGGGGTTGATACTAGTTGTCATTCTGGGATACGGCTCTGACTCAGCTTAGAGGGGAAACCTAGAGAACCTCTATCCTGAAATGGCAAGTTGTGTGGTAATAACTCAAGCGTCAAAATGAGAATTGAAAGGAAATTAGCGTGGGGAAAAATGGACTAGAAAGATCATTTGATTCTACAGTGAGTTTAAGTGATTCTTTATCTCTTGCTTCTGTTCAAATCAATGTTAAATCATTTCATTATAAATACCAGAACAAGATGGACCTGCCAGAGCAGGTGACTGAAAAGACTAGAAAGAAGAAAAAGGGGGGTGGGGAGGCGAATGGTTATTACAGTGGTTAAGATGAGGAAGTTTGTTTGTTTTATGATAATTCCCTTTGCTTTCGACATTTTTACCGAGGCCATTTGCATCCCAGATTGTCTTGTGAAGCGAGAACCCAGAGTTACATCACCCACGGCAAGATGAGCTGCTCCTTGGCAAGTGATACTGGGCTTGAAACAGGAGACTTCCTGGAGCGGCGGCCTTAGAGCAATCTCTCGTGAAGCACTGCCGGGCCCAGAGCTCGTGCAGAAACGCGAGCGGAGGGGAGAGGTAATGGCACCTCGGAAGGATAGAAGGAACTTGGGGTCAAAGGATACTTCTAGTTTGCATCCCTGCTTTACAACCGGTAGGAGTGTCGCTGTTTTCCTTCCCGCCCCCCGTGCCTCCAGATAACGCGCTGACGCATTGAGGACTTACGTGGGTGGTGTCAGGTTCCTGTTGGGAACTGAAATTTCAAGCTAATCAGCAGGCTGAGGACTAACAATGGCCACCAGCGGCCGGAGGAAATACCTGTAGACATCTAAATTTTGTACTTAAATGAATAAGCAATGAAGCGAGGGAATAAGTCCTGTCCGCCCTGCCTCCTGCTGATTATTAGTATTTTATTCAAGGCTACAGAGACCCTTCCTGTGAATGCCTTTGTGAGTTTGCTCTATTTCAACACTACTGGTAACAGGTCGGTGTCCGAGCAGTGCGAATGTGGCCTGTACGGATTAAACTCTCCTCTGCTTAGCGCTCAGGGGCTTGTGGGCATTCCTAAAGCTGCTAATCTTCAAGCCTGTGACTTGAACACCCAGTTCACCGTCACGGAACCGCCGTGGATAGCCCTGATTGAGAGAGGCAATTGCACTTTTGCTGAAAAAATAAGGCTGGCAGCCAGGAGGGGTGCAACAGCAGCCGTCATCTACAATGCCCCAGAAAAGGGCAATTACCCCATCCCGATGTCGCATATCGGTGAGTACCAGGGTGTGAAGCTCCAGAACGCGATGGTTTTGCTTAAGCGTGACCCAGAATGACTCAGGTGGGCTCTAAGGAGGGCGCTGTGCTTGTGGGTGGCCGCTGCTCTAATCGAGGTGCTCCGTGGAAGAAAACGGTGTTAGGCAATTCAGGCGTTGAGTTTTATTAAGAAACACCCTGTCGCTGTGCTCTGAGCTTGGTGCAGTCCAGCCGAGCGAGGGAGTCTCTAGCGTTGGCACCATTTGTTGCCTCTAGCGCGTACGAGTCTATCACAGACAGGTGCTTTGCAAACAGCGCGCCAGACCTGGCTGCTTTCCTCAATTGCTTTAATCCTTTCTGAATAGCAGCTAATCTCTCCCTCTTCTGAGATTTCCTCACCAAAGGTTGGACAAGATGATGGCAATGGCTTCCTTTAGCCCTAATAACCATGAATCTGTTGTGAGGGGGGAATATGAAGTCGACTGTGATAGTTTTGCTTGGCTTTTGTCTCCTTGTAAATTCATCTGGGTCAACATGCTCAATATGCAATTTAGCATTCGGCTTAAGCACATGGAGCTGTTTCCTTGAAATACGCCGCGTACTTCAGCAGTGCTATGCCAGGAATCCTTTGGCTTCAATCTTGCTTGTCTGAATTTGCAGTCATTCACAAACAGAAATTGTCAAGACAAGAGGCAGGCCAGCATTTTATTGATGAGATCCCCATAGTACATTGGGTTACTGCTTCGGGCTGATCCTAGTTCTGAAATTCCAAACTAGACAGTTTGCAAGTCACCCAGCCCCAGCTCTCGAGCAGGCTGATCTGTGGTCTCTGTTTTGCGTCTTTCTCCTGAACTATAGGAGCAGCCCTTGAGCCTGAGGCCCAGGAAGATCCATGCTAGACAAGCTTCTGCCCAACACAAGAAAACTAAGAGCATGGGGCTTCATTGCAATGTGCAACTCGCTTGGACTCTTCTGGTGTTGCACCAGAGCTAGTGCTTGTGAGCAGAACACGAAATGCATTCCTGGAAATGGGACTGTGCCAATAAGGCAACGATTTTGTTCTCACACAGTCAGTAGATAAAGATCTGAATATAACTTGATATTTTGGGTTGATTTTGGAGGTTGACAGCCAAATCTGCATGACTAAAAAGCAGTGCATTGGCTTTTTGTAGCTGCAAAATCAGCATTAGCTGAATTTCTTGTGGAGCAGTGGTGACCCCAGCTGGCCCAAAGCATAAAGGCAAGTGGAACTGAGTCATATATTGTCATATATCTAATAATTGAGCCAATTATTAGATATATTATGATAATTATTATATATATATCAATAGCATATAAATTATTTAAGAACTCTGAAACCACGACCTAATTTTACTGATTTTTTTTCTAAAACTGAAAAGGATGTTAAGATCTTGAAAGCAGCCAAAGTACCATCCAAGAGGTATTTCATGAGACAGTCCCAACTTCCTTAATTCAATCCATTTATTTTGCTCAAAGGCAAGTTGTGATTTTTCCAGGGCCATTTCTTTTTGATGCATTGTAAGGATCTGACATGTGGCAAAGAAGGCTTGTAAATCAATGCAATGTTCACATGTGTGAGATACAGTAAGGGCAAAGCACTCCAGCGAGATGATCCCCTGACTTCCCCTGTGCAGTACAGAAGGGCGATATTCTCTCTGATAGGTCCCCGTTTCCCTCCTTGGTGTGTAGGGACTCATACACTCTTCAGGTAACATAGAAGTGCCGTAGAGAGGGGTAATCTACGTGCTGTATCATGAACGTTTGTGGCAGCCTGCTCCCGGCGTCCTGCCCTCCGGCCACCGCGGGTATTTATTGGACTTTGGAGCCTCCGATGTTACTTCCCTCAGTTCCTTCGTCTTGCTTCCTGATACCGCTAATGTGAAATCAATAAGGCTTTTCAGCCAACCTTATTTTCTGTTACAGCAGCACAATACTATGTAAATATCTCATATAAATTTCATATAAATAATTTCATAAAGCACCGTCTACCTCAGCAATGAAATAATTTGTTCTTGACAAAGTTCAGGTGTCCAGGAAACTTTAGAAGTTTAAAATTCCTGGGCAGGGACTGACAGAAAAAATTCCCCTCTTGGTAACTCCTTCCTCATCCTCTCCAGCACCAGGTTTCCTGTTATCAGTTTTACATGTTATTGCCTTTGGGTTACTGCTACGCATGCACACACCCCTAAGATAAAGCTAAAACAGCAATAGCTTTTGCTGTGGAAAATTCTAGGCATTAAGCTGTGAATAATGCCCTTCCCCTTCCCTCTCTGGTTACCAGAATTACGGGGGGGGAAATGTTCTGAGTTTGTCTGGAAGAGTCGCCGTAGGTTACTGTGTCTTATTTGTCCAAGGTTTGATTCAGTGATGAACAGTCTAAGGTTTTTTTCGTAGTTCCAGCATTTACCGTAATTGATCTGGGCAGGAAATGGAATATGCACCTATGACAATATTCCTCCAGCTCCTTGAAATTATAGTTAAACTGTCCTGATCTTTAGAATCGCTGAACTCCCAAATATACCAGTGAAACTGATAATAGCAGTATGTATTGTCATCTTAATGAGGACAGGGCATTTGCACGGAATGCCTAAATATTGATTTAGGAACCAAACTTTAGATACTGTTTGCAAACTTGCTCTCCCCAGTGAAAAACGCACAGCGACTTGTATTTCAGCTTTCCATAAATGAGCACTGTGTGTTTCTTGGAGGTGACAGAGGCACTGCCAGATGCCAGGGAACTTTTTTGCTGTTGGTGGGATTTGGAGAGCACATAAACATACCCTTGTGATTTGGGTATTTGGCTTTTCTGGGTTCTTTGGAGACACTTCGTGTTTGAGCACTGGCAGAATTTGCGCTTGTGTGCTGGGGTGACTGAATGTGCCCTGCAATCACGTCCTCTGCAGGAATTATCAAACCTATGCTTTTTTGAAACATAGCCAGATTTAAGCAAGATATTTTGAAGCGCCTTTTTAAATAACAAGTGTATCAAGCGTGCGTTGCATTAGATGACAGTGTTCTGCGAACTGGCACAGCACTGTGCAAGCAGTGCTGGCACAGGCCAGTAGAGGGAAGCACGTTCTTGTCACAATTATTTTTTCCGTGTTCATTTACAAAAGGAAATACAAGACTGGAGTTTGGAAGGTGGAAAAAAAAGGAAGTAAATACACCTATTTGGATATTATTCCACTATAGCTGTTAAGCTGCAATATCAAGTGAGTATTGAGCTGTTTATTGCATGGGAGTTTAAGACTCAGGCAATAAAAATGAAATGAAAACCTTCAAGACTCATGAAGTATATTGTCCTAGCAAAACTGCTATATTATTGATTCAAGCAGCTATCTCAGTTTGGCCATACAAATAACTGGCAATCCTGACAAGAATTAGAAAGGAATTGGTGTGGATCTGTGTTTCCTTCCACCTCTTTCCAGGGCATTCTGTAGTCTCAAAGTTTAACTCCTGTTATCTCAGAAGTACTTTCAAGATAGGATCTTCTTAGCTGGTGATGCAATACCTGATATAAACTTGTGGACTACGGAATTTGGTTTTACATTCTGTTTTGGAAGCTGGTATAGGATCTTGCTCTGTTTCGTAACTATCTAAAATATCATTGCTTATTTGATCTTCAGTGACTTCTGTTTTAGAGCACATTTTCCTCTGTTTGCTATAGAAAGAGTTAAGACTCTCTGTCCTAGAACTGAACAGCCCATGGGACCTGCATGTGAAAACAAGCAAACTGCCAGGAATGTCCCCAAGAAGCAAACGCCAGGAACCTTCTTTCCCATTAAGTCCTTGTGGAGTAGCTAGCTCTACTAATGTCAATCCAAAGGCCTTCACGAACAGCATAGATTAAATTTCTCCATCTGCTGTCAAGGAAACTGTCCAGGTTAGTCAGTGCACGCTGAGAGGTGCGGGATGAGGTGAGCAGCCAAGTCGAAGCCTGCAGCCACGTCCCAGCTGGAGCCGGGGGAAGAGAAGGCTCCAGAAGGGCGTCCGATCAGTGTGTGCAAATACCTGACGGGAGGGCACGAACGAGATGGAGACCGACTCTTCACTGGTGTCCAGTGGCCAAGAAGCAGCAGCACAAATCGCAACACAAGAAATTCCATAAACATAAGAAAAATGTTTTCAAATGGTGAGGGTCTTCAGACCAGGATGCCCAGAGAGATTGAGGAGTCTGCACCCTTGGAGATATCCAAGATGTGACTGGACACATTCCTAAGCAAACCACTGTAGCTGATCCTGCTTCATCAGGGGTTGGGATGGACATTCCAGGTCCCAGCTTCACAGGTGGCCACCAATGTCCCTGAGGGCTCCACTGAGTGCAGCAGTGAGAGAGCTACCGTCAGCTCATGGGATTTTCCAGGTTGTGCCAGCAAATCCCAGGAAATCACCACAGAGGTATTTGTTACTGCTCCTTTAGCTTCCCCAAATAATGTTTGTGCTGAGTGCTGGGCTTGCTTTGGGTGATGAGCTGTAATCCACCTGTTCGTTTGAAACCCAGTACATGGACGGGGAGCCCAGAATTTGCTTCTGTAGGAAACCAGCAGAAAGTCTGCACTGAGACAAGGGCATCCCATGAGGTCTCTTAGCTAGACTCCGGGATAAAAGTTGCTCTCTAATTAAGTATATGCAAGCAAAAATGTTTACACAGATTCACAGATTATTGTTCTAATTGTTCAAAAAAGAGATAGTGAAGTGAAGGTAGGGCTGGACCCTCTGGCTTCCCTAATACAGCAGTTCTGGAGGAACATGAGGGGCAGCAGAAGCTCCTCCTGTGCCAGACAGTGTCCAAGACAGGCTGCTTGCTGTTATTCCCAACCAAGAGGGAATTTCTTGTGTTCTTGTGCCGTACTGGTGAGGCTCAACACAGCAAATACCAAATGCCCACACGTTTCATGTAAATTGCTGCTGCGGAAATTAGTCCAAACTGGCCCTTTAACATTACCATTTTGACCATTGCTCTGGAGAGGCTGCCCAGGGCTTCCACTGTCACAACCAGAAACAGCAGCCAAACGTCTGCACCCCCATTTTCCCCCAAAAAGGGAAGGTTCCCACCTCTGTCTAGTGAGGGCGACTTGTCTGACGAAAAGAAAGAGCAAAAGAGGCATTAACCTCTAAAAAGTCAATCAATCTGGCTTCTGATTACAAGCATGTAGCACATTGCAGAGCGTGCACGGCTTTCGTCAGTCGCTTATCAGTTCCACCTGTGTTATCGGCTGGCTATAGCGGTGCGAGTTGTTACAGCTCAAGAACAGGAGGGGGAAAAAAAAACTAGTTGCAGAAACCCAATAATCACCTGTAGCTAGGGCTGAAATGAGCCCCCGAGGCACTGCGGCGGTGAGGGGTGAAATTCAGCCCCGACGGCTCCTTTCCTGTGAAGAGCTGTGGAGGAAACACCTCAGTACAAGCCGAGGAGGGGCAGCTCGACCGCCCGAGCTGCGTCCGGCACTAACGGGAACAGGGTGCAGATGGACGACCTTCCTTCAGGAGCGCGGACATTTGCTCCCGCCGGGGAGGCTTTGGTTCCCTCTCTTCTCTGGGAAGACTCGAGCTCATCCTCTTGCTTCCTTGGAGGCCTCGGAGCTGCAGGCCGTGGCGACGCGGGGCGACGCGCTGCCCTCGTGGCGCAGCAGCACGCGGAGGGCTCCGCTCGCGGCGCGGGAGCGGGGTCCTGACCGCAGCAGTAAAACAAGCTGCCTGGAGAGGGCAAGGCCGGAGAAGGTGGTTTCTGCTAAGGCCTGGCCCGTGTCTGACGGCCCTTGTGACTTCACCCAGGTGCCTCTCCCCTTCTTCCCGCTCCTGTTCCCACCTTCACGGCTCTTCCCGGCACAAGCACCTGAGTCCTCTCTGTTTCCTGGTTCCTTGACCCCTCTCCCGGGATGGAGGCCCAGGCGAGCCGGCAGCCACGTGCTCACGGCCTCGAGCGTCACGGTGCCGCCGGGCGCCCGGCACCTCAACGGGGCACCCGGCTTCCCACACTGCTGAGCCTGGAAAATCCTGCGGGAATCTCCTCCTCCAGCTGCACAGCCCTCAGCTCAGGGCGGCTGAGGCTGGGCGGTAGCAAAGCAGGGAATTTTCTGAAGGGGAGGAGATGGGAATGCGGAGAGACAGCAAAACCGTAAATTGCAGAGCTTGTTGCCTTTGGAAAACAAAGCAACAAAAAAAGAAGCAACTTCAGGTTTTTGAACTGATCTAGGCAGCAGCTGATCGGAGGTTTTTAGAATACCTTTTGGACCCAAATTTTCCCAAGTCTCTTTTGGAATAGGCCATTTGTTTCTTTTAAAACTCCTATTGAAATTTGCTGTCCAATTTACCTCCTCATTCGTCAGGCTTCCTAGCCAAGGATTTATATAAGGTCTTTATAGAAAAAAAAATCTCTGACAAAAAAAAAAATTAGAAAAATCTTACACCTTATGAGATTGGTGAGAGCTTTTCCATTGATTTAATTGGACTCTGGTCTGTGCACACAGGAATGCTGAGTCAGCGGTAGTACAACAGCCTGGACCCCTTTCTTGCAGGTGCATTTATTGTTATCCCACTTAAGAATTAATCTTAAATATTTATAGTATTGATATTTTTAGAAATGGTCTCAGCTTACATACATCAACTTGCTTTTTGTTGTCAGTGTTTTCAGCTAAAACCTGCTGCTGCTCTCCATGCGCTTTTCCAGCTGGCTTGGTGATAAAGCGATCGTTACCTGGAAGTGCATTACTGCATGCAAACCACTGAAGAGTAAAAATGCTGTTTAGGAGAGACCTGAAATACCTACCTTATCTGTCTATAATTATAATATTTAATGTAAGTGTTTGCATATTTTTGAATGTGGTTTGGTTCAGACAGGAAATTTTGCCTGTATTGCGTTGCCTTTGCTGGCATCTCCTCCAAACCCGGCCAGGCTGGTTAAGTGCAGAACTCAGCAAAGGTGCGAAAGCATCGAGGGGAAAAATCTGTGCTTCCAAGATTCTTCTATCTAAAGGAAGAGAAGATGGTGAAAGAACCATATGCTGGGAAGCAGGACTGAGTCTAAGCCAGCACTCTAAACCTCCTTTTTCACAGGCTGGGAGACACAGGGCCTCTGGCTCCAAACTTTGCAGTTCGGGCTGGTTGTGCTTTGAAGTCACATGCCAAAATAAATCTCAGCAAAAAAGTATGTAATAAAACAAATCATTTGGTCGCAGACTGGTCTTTGATTTCGGCGGTTCCGTGGCGCTCCTGGGATGGGGGCGAACGCTGGTTGCTCCGAGCTGCTCCGTCCGTGCTGGTCCTTGCTGCTGCAGGAGCCACTTGGGACTGAAGAGTCTCCCAAAAATCCCCTTCCTGATATTTGCATGTGCTGGAGGCCGTGCGTGCTCCCTGTATCAAGGCTACTGGAAAAGTTCTCTGGCATTTCTGGAACCGCGGAGTTTGTCACCACTTATGTCCTGGTTACACTCGCAGCTAAGCTGAGCGTTTACCCTTGTTGTGGCGGTAAAACCTCTCGAGCAGAGAGCTGCTGTATCCGCTCTCTGATCTGTGACAAGGATGTCAGGATGACGGGAGTCACAGCTAAACTTTCCCTGTTGAACTCAGTGAAGGGTTTTTGTTTTTTTTTTTCAGAAATCTGTATTTGATGGAAATGATGTCAGAAGTGAATCTAGTAATGCTTGTACATTAGATAGGCGAAACCCCTTAGAGATGTACTACTGATTTTTGTGGTAGCTGGAAACTGAAGCTGGGTACAAACCCACAGAGTTCAAATGTTTTGAATTTTACTTATTTTTTCCACAAACAGCCAAGTGGCAATATTTTCTGCTTTGTGGATGTGTTCAGGCTTCCAGTCATCTGATGCTCCTCACTTGGTCAACTGCATTACATGCACTGCATGGAAAATCTCCGTCCCCAGGCTGGAGGAGCGGTTGCCCAACCTGCTGGGAGGGAAGGAAACCACTGATTCATGGAAACTCCTGTCACTGCGGAGCGACCACCACTGAATCAACGGGCCCCAGGACCAGCCGTCAGCGCCTGAGCATGCTCAGGGCCATGTGAAGCCAAAACAGATGGAAAACACATGGTTTCCTAGAAGCTCTGGAGTTTCTTGTATGCTTTAAAAAAAAAAAAATAAAAAAAAAAAAATTCAGAGACATTGTAGATCTTTCCTTGCTGGAGGCTCCTTGCAGTCAGCTGTGGGGAATGCCTTTATCTTCGCTTTTATTTGCTTGCAACTCGCAGTTATTGCCTGTCTCTTTTATCATCCAACTCCCTTTGAAATGAAAGGTGGAAAATGTAATTTAATGAAATCACCCGATTCTCTGATGGGAAGCAGCAGCCGGTGCCCTTTGCTCGGCACGTGAGCATCGTCCCTGGCACAGCCCCGCGGTCGGGGTTTAACCCTGCTCCCTGCGGTAGCAGAGGGCACATCCAGCACTGCCGTAACGATCGGCCCGTGGTGCCAGCAGCGCTTGGATGATGTTTGCTTCCCTGGCACCAGGGACTCGTGCGCACGTCTCGCCAGCGCAGTGAAAGTGCTCGGCTGCAGCGCAGGGCTCGCTGACGCACTTTTCTTTCCGCTCCCAGGGAACAGAGGGTTGTACGCCGCAGTTTCCGAGCTGTTGTAGGGACAGGCTCTTGGATTCATAGTGAGGTTAGCTGGAACGGGCAGCCCCTGTGGTACCTTTGGCTGGTGGCCACAAGAATCACCACGGATTTTCCTGAAAGCTCCTAAAACCTTCAGGCTTGGGAAGGTTTCCAGCCTCTCTGTCTCCTCTGACCTCTTCGGCAGGCAGCTGAGGGCCACAGGCACCTTTCTCCCATCTCATTTTTTCCCAGTTGTGTTAAATCTTGGCATGCTTTAGCCCACAGAGTCGCCTGCTCTGAGCGAGTCGGCTGCCCAGAACCTCTCCATCTTGGGCCAAGGCCATGAGCCATTTCTGGATAAGGAGGTGCCATGTCTGTTTTCTTTAACTCATGATTCAGGGTAACATTTGTTCATGAATTTTTGTCCCGTGTCACTCAGCCCTGCGTTTCATTTTAGGGCTCTTATTTTGATTGCTTTTTCCATGTTTATTAGTGCTTCTCCTTTCCACTTCATTATTCAGTGGAAAGAAGGCTCCAAGACACAACTGACCCCATACGCAGCCCATGGAGCTTCAGTGCCGGGTCTTACAACATTTTGTCCTCATGAAGGAGATTTTGTGTGTTCTTGTGAGATTTCTTGTGTTCCTATGGGCTTTTCGCGAAGATAAATGCAGATCTGGGTGTTTGGATGGGAGACAAATTCATTTTTAATGGACATGAACATGTAATTGAGCTTGTGGTTCTTGGTAGCAATAAGAATAGGAAGTTAATTCAAGCTCTGTCACCAACAAGGTGCCCTGAGTGGTCTGGCCTGACATTAAAGGCAATATTTAGCATGTAGATTTTTTTACCTTGGAAAAAAAAAGTTGCTTAAATATTTACTTAAGTAAGATAAAGCCTCAGATAATGATAGGGGCCATTCCTATAGAAGTCAGTGGCAGCATTCCCAGGATTTCACTTTGTTTATCTGGAAGTCACACCCTGCTTTTGAACTTCTCGGAGTCACCACAAATAGCTATGAGGAGAAAAATAAAAAGGAAAATTATGCAGCCTAATTTTTTTAATAATAAAAAATCTTTAGAGGTTAAAATCAGTACAAGACATGAAATTCCTTCGTATTGTACTCATTTCAGATTTAATTCTGCCTCTAGTTTTTTAGTAGTGTATTAATGCTGTTTATCCTGTCATTTTCACATCTGTAGTCATCATGGACTATAGTTTTTTTTAATTTCTGAATTTTTTTGAAAGTTGTTTCAAACAATGTGGCAGCAATATGCTGTGCTACTTACAGACCCCAAAATGCCTGACCTATTTCTATGCAACTGAAAAATGTGCTTTCTCCAGACTAGAAAATGTCTGTGATGGACGTAAAGGGGAAAAACTGTCAGCCTTTCTAAAGTCTTGTCCTTACCTGCCTTCCTGGCGCAGTGACTATTTTTGCATGCTGTTCAATAAGCCCCTTTTCTGCTGTGAATTGCACATAGCTGAACTGAAAATCCTTAGGCAAACTATATTTTTCTGACACAAGAACACGCTTCACTCAATTTACCAAACTGTTCACAAATTATGAGTCTGGAATAGGTTTCAAGTATGGCCAGCGTGTGCCTCTATGTTCTGCCCATCTCCTGGCACTGCGCGAGGCCGCAGCGAGGTCGATCCCACCATCCTGAGCAGGATGGGGATCTTCCACGGGTTATTCCAGGCTGTCATCAGCTGCCGTATTGGCTTTTTCCCCCCAGTACAAATGCTAGAGCTCCTTGCTAATCCGAGGAATTACCCAAACGCTGTGAGCAAACTCTGCTTGTGCCTACTGCTTGCTCACGCAGTTCTTTTCAGGGGCATGGAAATACTGCCTGAACAAGGAGTCAGAAACTTGCTCCTGAATTAATTACACGGCAGCCAAATATCTGCAATCCCATTTGGAGCCTTTGTGCCTTGTTACGGCGCTCCGTGCTGCATGGTGACAAGTCTAGCGGCCGTGCGGGTGAGATTGCCAAACGCGCCGTGGACATTTTGTCAGCGGGCTCTGGCAGGGCAGCGCGCACATTTCACAAGAGTTGCCAAAGAGCACTGCGTTAGCTATTGCTTCCCAGAGCTGGAGCGGAGCTGCTGAAAAGCTGAGTCCTGCAGCAGCCGCCACGGAGCTGCAGCTCTTGCATCCGCATGACTCCTGTCACGGTGTTACCGTCGTGCTCTAACTTGCTGTGTAACTAGGGGTAGGAGACTGCGGTACCTCAAAGCCTCACAGCCCCGATCAGAACTATAGAAAGCCATGCAGCGCGATGGGGATGCGCGTTTGGCCTCTGGTTTTGCCTCTTTGTGGACATGCTGAACAGCCCTGACGTTCTGAAGGCCTCCAGAATGGTTTGGCTCATAAGCATTGCGTAAAACCTGGCTATATATTTTTAGAGCATTGCTCTTCCCTGCACCTCCGTGGGACAGGTTTCACAATTTAAACATGCCTCTCATTACTTACAGGTATATTTGTTATTATATCTAGACAGGTTATTGTCATAAATTCTCTGCTTACATGTGGCATGAGAACAAGAGAAGCTTGTTTAGGTTAGTCTTGCTTAAGTGAGCAATATTGATCTTCATTTATTGATTGATTGATTGAATTTCTGCATAGATAGCAGTATTGATCTTTAGCAAATTGCTTCATCTGCTCCTCATTCCTTGCTTTGTAGTCTGGTATTTCAGCAGCAAAGGCCGGTTCTGATCTCCCTGAGCCACTGAGCGACAACCTCCTGCCAGTTTCTGTGTTGGTTTCCCTGCAGATTTATTATACACTGAAATGCGAATGCTATTTATCACAAGATTCATATATTTGGCAGAAAATTCTGTGTCAGCAGAAGAGAAATAAAAGTCAGGATGGGTAATTTCTGTATATTGAGTCACATTTTCCATTTGTTAAATGGAAAAAAAAATCCTCTGTCCTTATTCTACCCAGTGTCCTCTCATCAAACTATCCGAAACATCCACATTTTTGCTTAACCGTTTGCATAACCTATGAACACCTCTTCCAGAGCATCACCGCGGTAGAAGCTAGGCTGTGATCCTGGGTGTGACTCTGTGTGTCATGCGTGGGAGCAATGTTACCGAGTGATGCACCTGAATCTGCTTCAAGCCTTTCTCGGGGCTTTCCTTTGAACATGTCTATCCTCAGCTGTGGAGTTCCTGATCCGGCCTCTTGCAGAGGGTGCCGAGCCCGTCTGCCAGGCAGGTGCTCAGCGGGGAGAATGCCAGCGCACGGCTGTGTTTGGATCCCCTGCTCCCAGGCAGCCGTTCACACCTGAGCCAACTCCCGTCGTGTCCCTGCAAATCAGGTTGCGTTGCATAACATTTGGTGTCCCACACCGCGCATGAGAGGGTAAGGGAAGGAAGATGTGTGCCATAGAAAACAGCCTCTTTTACACCCACACTGAGTTATCAGTCATCAGATGCACAGGTTCAGGCTCACCCAAAAGGCTGCATTATGAACTAAGAGGTGCCAGCTCGTATTGGGAAGAGTTTGGCTCTGTGCACACCAATTTTGTGCACAATTGCATGGGTAGCAGCAGGTCTTGCGGCACATAATCACTGTACAGGGATCATCCTGTTTAAATTATGGCTCCTCTCCAGAAAGCCAACTTGCACATGGCAGTGAGTGGCAATTTGGAGATGCATTTCAGTGACTCTGGATGCTGGGGGCAGTTCCTGTGGAGCTCTCAGCCAGGAGAGTGGCTTTATGCAGAGGAGGAGCTTGAAATGTCCTTGAATCTCCTCTTATCTTCATTTCTTGCCTCCAGTACCCGGTGGGGATCGGCAGCGTGTCGTGTTCATACATGCACCGATCCTGCGAGCACACTAAGCAACGGACCACGTGGCAAAAAGAAACGTGTGCAAGAAGAAAGGACCTGCGTGCAAAGCGGCTGTCTAAAAAGTAACCGCAGAGCCCTGGAGAAATGCGGATTTGCTTTGCGAGTTACATAGTTCAAATAAGAATTAATTATGCAAAGATAACTAATACACAAATAGGAAAAGGAGTGATTGGTTGAAGTGGCAGTTTTACAATGCACGTTCAGTAATGCTGGGAACAGCGGCCAGTGAGTTAGCAGAGCTAACCTGGAACTCCATAAACTAATTGCGGGCGGCACTGATACTGCACATTGCTGAGTGCTCGGCAAATATTAACTCAGCGGTGCAAAGCGGCTGGTTTTGGCTGGGCCCTGGGTGCAGATGGTGGTGGGGCTGCCTTGTGGGGCTGGGCCCACATAGGGGCCCCGCATACCTGCTGGTAGCGCTGGTGCTTGGCTCTCATGGGGACATGATCTAGGGGGTAACCTACTGCCCTGGGAGGCAATGCGGGGGCAAAATCCACTGGGATTCGAGATGGGAGGTGGGATCCAGCGCCTGACTTGGCTGGAGGGGGCAAATCATTGCCCCCGAGTGATGCAAGGGGAACCCACTGCTCCCCAGAGGAGATCCAGCTGGATGATCCACTGGCCACGACCATACGGGAGACCTTGCTCGTCCCCAGGAGGTGATCCAGGGGCTGAACTGCAGCCCGGGAGATGATCCGTCCTCGGGGGCAGCCCTGCTGCCCGTGGGAGGCCGGGGGGTGGCGGTCACTCGCCTTCCCGGGAGGCGATGCGGGAGGTGACACAGCAGGCGACGGCGGCGGGCGGGGTAGACCTGCTGGCGGCGGGCGGGGTAGACCTGCTGCCCGCGGTGCCAGAGCCCCGTGCCGCG
>JAWLRI010000229.1:1200089-1221835 GCA_034781795.1 Crypturellus tataupa
CCCTTAAGAGAACTGCTTTGGCTGATGTTTCATATTCTCTGATTTCATATTTTAAATACTGTAAGAAGTGGAGCCTGATAGTGTTTATGTAAATATCTCAAAGGAAAAAGGCTGGCAATTGGATTCATTTGGCAGATGATCACTTTTCACACTACTCAAACCAGAGTGGGGATGGATTTCCACTTCCAGAACACACTTGGAACCCATGGAAGCTCATGCCATGTAAAACCACATTTGGTCTTGACATGCTTCACCAACACCCAACCTGTTCAGTAAGTTTTTCACATTTGCTAGTGTGTTACTTGCTAGCACCAGCTGTGTCTGGTCTGAAGGCCAAGCTGCCAAACTTTATCCATAAACAAATGGGGATGGTAGTACCCAAGCCGTATGGTACTTATGGCTGCTGTGCTGGACCAAGCTTCCAGCTCTTGATGATCAAGACAAGCCTTTTCTCTTCACCATTTAACTTGGCAGGTAATATGGGAAGTGTTGTTCAGACAGCATCTTCTGCCTGGTTGAGCAGGAATGTGAAAGCTTCGTGTCTGAGTGTTGTGCTGAGCAATATGAGTCACTGGCCACAACTGGGTTGGGAGCCTGTTAACCAGAGATGACTGTTCCCTCCTGTAGTCCTGTAAATAGATGTAGTGCTGATGGGGACTGCAGACTGACCCAGGCAAAGGTGAGTAGGTGCTTCCAGGAAAAGGCTGATGTGCACATGAACTCTCCAAGAGTTTCTTCTTTGGCCCAGTGTTGTTACCTGTCAGGAGATTTCTCTTGTCTCCTATCCCCACGGTTTTGGGATCTTGTAAGGCTGCTTAGTCTTTAAAGGGAAGAGGCATTAGAGAAATGTACTTCCTTCTTTCGGAAGCTCTCGCTTTCGCTGCCCACTCACAAGCATTCCTGCCAACTGCTGCAATGTTTCCCAGTGTCTTGCATGTTTAACTCTGAAGTTTGAAAGACTTGTGTGATGAGGAAGAAGAGATCAGGCATAGTGTCAACTCCCATGTAAAACAAGCTGAAAATGGATTTCATTAAGTGTAGGTAACAGTGTCAGCAAGAAAACAGTTCCAATCAAGAGCTGGGGTGGAGTGGGTTATTTGCCTTAATTACTGAATAGTATCTTGGAAGTCAGTAATTCTTTTATCTTTTGCACTCGGTAATATTTGAGGTGAGGAAGAGAGGAGTGCAAAGCAGGAAGAAGAGGGGGAGGACTACCTGCACATCTGCTGATCTAGGCTAAAAATGCTCCTGGAACTGTGACTTCAGGTGCCCTTCCCTCTTGCAAAGGGAAGAGCTTATCACATGCTGGGTACGTGCTCTAACCCTACCTATGGCTGAGGGTAAGTGCTGGGATGGGTGCTCTGCAATCAGATCTGCTGAAACAGACACCAAACAGTTACAGTTGTTAACTACCAGAAATCACATATCTGTTGTTGTTTCAGTGCAGGGTGATAAGCAGTATTCAAAATATTTCACGTCTAAATAAAAAGAAACAAGGTGGTATAGTAAACATGCTGCTGGCATGTTGGAACTGCTGACTTTGCTAGTCCAGGAAGAAACTGTTTGCTGTGTCAACTGACAATGGTATCTAGTATGGTCTGTCTTTTAAATACAGAGATGCTGGATTGCTCTCTTGGTGACATTTTGTTCTGGGTTGGAGAGGTGTCTAGGAGACTAATGAAAGCTGGTGAAATACTAATCCCATCTGACTAAGATAGAAAGCAGAGCTATTTCTGTGAAATGTACACCGTATCGTGTAGCTAAAGACAAAGATCCAGCGCCAGTCTTGACCAAATGCAGGATTTCTGTAAGCATTTCATTTCTCTAGAGCCTTCTGATGGTGGTTTTGCTGTAGCTAAGGAGAGCCTTTATTTGAGAATTTACACTTAATTCAAAGTAGCATTTTTGCTTTTCTGTTTGTGCGAGACACCTGTAATCAAAAGCATTTTTCCTTTTTTGTTTTTCCTGTCTGAGCCCATGGCTTGCATGGTGGTCAGCTAGGTGTTATGTACTGGTAAAAGGGTGGTGATGAGTTACTGCCATGGCACTTTGAACATCCTGCGGCTGCACTCTCTAAAGATTTCTCTACAAGGTAATGTAAGCTTTTTAAAAGAAAAATCCTTCGTTCTGTAGCAGTTCTGACAAAATGCAGTCTGCTGTAGCAGAATGCCTAGAGTCTTTGCTCTCAATTTGGCCTTTTAAAGCAATGACTGAAAACAATTAATAGGCCCTCTTCTGAATTGCTATTTAATTTCTTTGGTGGTGGTGGCAGGGGAATCCTTCATTCTTCCTCCCCTCATTTCAGGGGTCTGGCCCTTGCTATATAAGAAGAGTTGCACTTGAAGATTTACAGATATTGCCCCAGGTTATCCTTATCTTTAAGCTGATATGAAGGGGGCTTTTGTGGTTTAATTTAAATTTGGTTAATTAAAACAAGCAGTACAAAACAGTTCCAATGCTGAGCTTTATCTGGACAAGCTAAGAAGCCAATTTTAAGTGAGGGTTAGTGGAGCTAACTTTAACTGCAGGTTTTGAGTTAGCTTCAGTGATGTGCAAAATGGTCAAACAACTGGAAGTTAATTATTCACCACAAAAAGCTTGGCTGGTGTCTCAGGTTTGCCAAACACTCCTCACTTGTCAGTTCTACCTTGCAGTATTGCACAGAAAATGTTAAATATTTTTTAACTGAATTATTTTCTGTGGCAATAGATACTGAAGGGTAAGAGGACTGGTATATTCTTAGTTGTGAAGGAAGAGGATATGTGCAGAGACAGCAAACATTCTGACTTCCTTGCTTAATTCTCAAAGGCATGTGATGTTTTCTGTTGGTTGCTGGTATATTAGACACTAAAATGCAGTGCTCCAGAAAGCAGCATGCGATGCAAGGAGCTGACACTGCAGCTAGCAGGCTCAGCCAGGGCTGCTTTCCTGGTTATGGAACTGAGTGGTGAATAAGAAATATGGGAATAAAACAAAGGTTCCTTTAAAGTAAACTTGTTTTCAAGCAGGTAATTAGCTGAAGAACTTTATGTCCTTAATGACGTGAAGGGTTTTGGTAACATAGCAAAGATGTTAATTACTGGAGGCTCTCCCTTTTCTCTCCCTCCCAGATTGCGCTTCACTTTTATTAAATATGCAGAGTGAAATACGTAATGCAATTCACCCTGGAGAGCACATTGCTATAACAACCTCTTCTCCTAAGGGAAGATTTGTCTACCAAAGCTGCCTCAGAAGAGATGGTCATTATGAAAGTGGGAATGGGTGAAACTTAGAAGACTCCTTGTTTTGATGTGTTGATGCATCAAGTGTCTCTCAACTGTGAGGCTGGAAATGCAGGACACTAGGACTAAATTTTAGTCATGGTAAATTAGGTGGTATTCAGCTTTCATCCCAGCTGAGGATATCTGCCTGTTAAACTTGTTTACATGGATACCTAGCAGCTGTTGTGGAAGGCCTGTCATCACCTTCCCATGCTGGTGGGCTGTCCAGTTGTATATTTTCAAGTACAAAAAAATGTGAGCAGGTTCAGTGATGCCCATTGCAAAGTGTCTCCTGGGCAAAACTTCCCTTTGATGCTGCGTACCAGAGCTGTAGTCTCTGGGCTTTTGAGTCTTACTCTGCTCTAGCCATTCTACCTGTGTGGCTGGTCGCTCCCTTCCAAAGTTCTGTCTTCTCTTTCTGAATCACAGCAAGGACTTGACAGTAGTGAGTCTTTAGGGCTGGGCAGAGAACCTCCAGCTGCATAACTTAATATTTACTACAAAACCTGCTGTATTGCGTTCCTTAATCTCAGCTCCTCTTTTTCTGTGCAATTCCATTCACTTCATAAGCTTCCCTGACTGGAAGTTGTCCTTACAGCTACCTGAAAGGGTGAATAACCTAGCAGGTCCCACCAGAGAAGTGAGAAAGAAGTGCACATTACTGCCTGCTGCTCAGGATCTGCACAAAGCCTGATTCCATTTTCATATAAAAAAAAAAATTCATTGTTTTTTGAAATTGTAGCTATACTTGTGATATGCCTGGAATAAGATGTTTCCTATCAGCTGCTGGGGGTTCCTGTTCCCTTACTGTCACGGGAAGGGGGGAGGGAGAAGAATATTAGGCAAGTCTGAAAGTTAGAACTTATGTGGGAACTTGCTTGTGGCTTGCTTTGGCCTGATCACTTTGTGCCACTCTGAAGACCTGCTGCTATGGGGGAGTTTGTTAGCTCTGCAAGTCATGGAGACTACGTAGGGGCAGTGTGGGTGCTTCTGGCATGGACCTGCTGTGCAAGGGTTGATGTTTACTGCAATCTCACCCCTCTTAGCAATGGTGCGAAGGAGACTACTCACAGAATCACAGAATGGCTGAGGTTGGAAGGGACCTCTGGAGATCGTCTAGTCTAAGCCCCCTGCTCCAGCAGGGACACCCAGAGCATGGGGCACAGGGTGGCATCCAGGCAGGTTTGGAAGATCTCCAGAGAAGGAGACTGCACAGCCTCTCTGGACAGCCTGTTCCAAGGCTTTGTAAGCCTCACAGGAAAGAAGTTCCTCCTCATGGAGATGGAACCTCAGGAGCTTTACCCACATCAGAGCTAAAGTTATGGTCATCCTGTACATTAAACAAAGTTTGTTTGAGTGGGCAATATCTCCAAGGCACAGCTTTGCCATACTTTGCTTTGAAGCACAGAATTTCTATTTGGACTGAAGACTTAATCCTTGCTGTGATATTTTTCAACCTATTAACGTTTTTTTTCCCCAATCTCTCCATACAAATGACTGCCACTTAAGGCATTGATTAGGCTGTATTGTAGTCTGTGGGACATCTGAATGGCTGTTGCCAGGACCTGCTTCATTTGGCTCAGAATTAATTTATCTGTAACACATGCAAGAATAGTGCTGGATTGCAGTAATCCTGTTAGTGAAGGCAAAAAAGCAGATTTTTATGGTGTAATTTTGTTTTTGCAGGTGTTTATTGTGGTTACTGCTCGGGGTTCTGTACATATATTGGGCATTGCATTTCTCCACTGAATTGCCAAACCTGTAACTTCATGTTTACAGACAGCAGAAGTGTAATGGTGGAATAAGCAAGGTCTTCCCATGGCAGAGTTTAATATAGCTATTTAATATTGACATAAACAGATGCAACTCTGCTCTGCATCTAAGCAAACCTGAAACAGCAAGGTAAAGCCCTGATCCCTAGTCATACACTCTTGTATGTCAAATGTGCTTGTACCCCAGTTTTTTCTGTGCCTCAACAAACCATTTAAGGTCTTGTGCTACATTTGTGTCAGGCAGTGTCTGAAAAGAGCATTTTTCAAACTCTCAGGAGCTTGCTGCCTTGCTTGCAAGATTGCAAAGCTCCATCTCTTCAGAGGCAGATTGTATTTACTGAAGGGACCTGTATTTCATAAGAGATGGAAAAGCAGTGAGGCTGGGAAATGTTTAACCTGAGCAGATTTTGCTTCTGTGTATCATGACTCCATTATTAGCTAGAGAGGCAGCAGTTTAATTTTACCCTCTAAAGTGTTACAGAAAGCCTACCTGAATAACAGAAGGTCAGGATCTTGGGTTCCTGTGGGACTATGTGGTGGGCTTTTTTTTTTTTTTTTCCCTCTCTCCCCTCTGCACAAGTTAGTTTCTTCTTTCATTTCTGGAGGGGAGAAAAGGCAGTTCAGGTTAACTGCTTTGGGTTTAGATGCTTCTGAAAAAGACAGTTCAGGATAACTGCTATGGTTAAGGTGCTTCTTTGGATGCCATCTCAGATGGCTTTTTTCAATGAAAATTCTCAAGTGCTGTCAGAAGCTCCTGTCTAGGTTGATGGTTTTCAGGTCACAGGGACATTATTTCAGCACATGTCATCCTGATGAGATCCTCTAGCATCTCAGGAGGCATTAAGTGTCAGTGAACTTAGCTGCCTTTCCTCTAGAAGCACAGCAGTCGACACAAATAACATTCTGGACTTTTATCTTAGTTCCAGGCTAACAAGGTATCACTCAAGCTCCCGTTGCTGGGCACGGAAAGCCCAGTTCCTTGCCAGATAAGGATGGTTTCCCCCATGAGAGACCCTGTGTCTCAATGTCAGAGCCTTGTTTTCTCCTTTCCCAAAAGGAACTTTGGAAGTGAAGTCACTTCCCAAGTGGTACCAAACTATTTTGCTATGGGCAGTCCTCATGAACTGGGCTCAGAAATGGGGTTGTTGCCCTGTTTGTGGCACAGGGCGTTCAGTTTGTGCGGTGCTAGGTTAGCTCTGAAGATCACCCTCAGGAATTAACAGTTGGTTCTAAATGTTTGCCCCAATAGCAGGAAATAGTGGAGACTACTGATTTGTATCACTAAGTGCTTGGCCTAAGGCAAGGAGTGCGGCTGCTCCAGGAAATGACCATCCTCTCAGTTCTGCTCTGGCTGCTGAGGGTGAGAGCTCTCACCTAAGAGCTGTTCTTGTCTGTGCTACCTGCAGCCTGAGCGCTGACCCCAGTGTGCCCCGGTTTGCTGTTCCTTGATGAAACAACCCACCTTCCCTGGATGTGGGAAGCACTGAAATGTTAACTGAGGGGAAGAAAGCAGGATAGTCATTTCTGACTTATAGCAAACATGTTTGTATGGGTAGGAGCAGGATATATCTACCTAAATTTCCTTTCTTTAGTGACTTCAGTGAGTAATTCTCTGAATGCTAATAGATGGCCGCTCACATGTGTTGCCATAAAGCATTACCGACCGGAGCTGAAATTGCAAAAGGAGTCTTTGGCAGAGGGAAGGACTCAGGGAAAAATGATTTAAAACTGTCTAATGACATCCTGCATCATTAGAAGCCTGAAACTTAAATGGATGTCAATAACTGATGGGTTGGTAGCTGAAGTAGTTTTGCAGGCTAATAATGACATTACCTTACCGTGTGGTACTGCCTTTAACCATACCCTATATTTGTCAGTGAGGTTTTATTCAAGGATGAAAGGGCAAAACGGGTTTGTTGTTTTTTGGCAGTTTTCCTTAGTGTCTTGTCACAGCCTGTTCTTTCAGCCTTTCCTCCAGGACTATGAAAGTAAGAAGTCTCAGCTCCTGGCTTGAGCCAGGCTCAATTCTTGCGAGCTCCTCACTCCAGCTCATTTCATAACTGGCCTGTAAACCCAAGCTCATCATAAATGGCAGTAGTTGTAGTCTGTCTGTCTTGTGTGATATACTTCTTACAGGGAGCTTTCTGAATAAAAGATGAGTTTAGTCAAACTGGGGAGAGTTGTTACACATGATGCTTAGCCCTCTTGGATCAAAGGTATTACATGAACAAACTGGAAAATTAATAAGTGCTTTCTCAAAATACAACCTTGGTACTTTTAACACTAGCTAGCTGAAAGTTGGTGAGGTTTCTCTTTCTGGGAAGGGGAGGAATTTGGACTCCCAATAAAAATTGTTTTGGCTTCATTAGATCAAAAATAGTGATTCCGTGATGGCCCTTCGTCTTCCCTGTGTAGTATCCATTATGAAAGTTGCATAGCTGCAAGTTTAATGCTTTGCGAGTCCTGACTGGCTAGTCTCTGAATTTAATTTTCTTACTTGTTTTAGAGAGAGACCAGTGACAGCTGCATATTGCTTTTTCTTTTCTCTCCTCCCCATCTCCCTTTCTCCCGAGCAACTCCTTTACTAGGGTTGCTCTAAGTTCCCACAGATACTGCAAAGTGTTCTTAGCATTATTTGCCCCTTGAAATGAGAGCAGCTTTGTTCTGTATTTAGTGGCCAAATTTCCTAATGTTCCTTCCTACCAGAAAACATCAAGAAGCCCCTTGGTCCCTCTGGTTTGTCATGATGTTCAGCCAAGGAAATTCAGTGTTAAAATTGTGATGGAGTGTACAGTCTGCCGCACTGACAGACTGCTTGAAGGTCAACCACACCTCAGTATTGTCTTCCCTCCACATTTGCATGAGAAACCCACAAAAACACTTAGCTCACCGCCAAATTTCACTGAAATATTTTTCTCCTCAAAATAGAAAATTGGTGTTTTTTTTTTTTCCCTCCCCTCCCCCTCAGTGCATGGATAAATACTAAGCATACTTTCTGAATTAGGAAGGAGGTGATAGGAAGTAGCAGCAGAGCAGAGGCACATACAGGAATGTCCCTAAGCCACCAGCTGAGTACCTGGAATGTGAGTGCTCTGGGAGATGCTGCAGTTTCTAGTGACCTCACTGCACAAGATACTGTTTTGGACTTCATTCTGTTCAAAAGCATGTTATAATGTAAATCACCAAAGTGTTGCTTCTGCAATAGAGTCTTCCAAGTGGGAATGAGAGGGTCTGTAGAGAGGAATGGATTCTAACAGCAGCTCTTCTATGCACCCAATGGTAACAAATACTTTTTCAGATGAATGTGTCACTTTAAATCCACCAGCTAATGCTAAATTTGCAAATGCCGCTTCAACTCTGCAGCCTGCTGTATGGTGCTTGAATTAGAACTGTGAAAATCACTGCTGTTCAATGCCTGGAAGCTGAGTATGGATTCCCTTTCTCTCTTGCAGGTGCAGGAAGCATCGTTGCAATTATGATCGGCAACCTGAAAGGCACAGAGATTTTACGCCGGATTGAGAGTGGCATGAAAGTGACTATGGTTATTGAAGTGGGGAAAAAGCACGGCCCTTTGATGAATCACTACTCGATATTCTTTGTCTCAGTGTCATTTTTCATTGTCACGGCAGCAACTGTGGGCTATTTCATTTTTTATTCTGCTCGGAGATTCAGGATCACAAGAGCCCAGTCCAGGAAGCAGGTGAGTTTGTGTTGCATCGCTTGTTAGTGCTCTGAGATAGCTGTGGATCTTGAGGGTGACATAATAGTTGAGCATCAGAATCACTAAGCTTGTTACTTCAATGTGAAGGAGAGTGATCTTTAAAATGCTAATAGGTACATTTTTAAACAGCTTAAACCTTTCTACAGATGTGGGCAAAAGACATCTATCTAGGGAATGCAACTGATTATGCTTAACTATTTTTTTTGTCTTCTACAAATCTGATTCCCTGAATGGTGATGCAGCAATAATGCCGAGATATTGAAGGAGATCAAAGGAAGTGACAGGAAAGTGGCCAGGGTGGAATGGTATCTCTTTCTAATCACAAAAGTAAACTTGGTGGAGTTGGTGTGCATTCTCAGAGCCTGTTGTCTAAATGCCGTCTTACGGATGCTGAAAATTTACTGTATTTACTAATTGAGACTAGAGCTCAGTGAACTGAAACCGTGTTTGCACCTGGCCTAAGCCACAGCTTCTGTCTTCTACGCTAGGCTTCCTATTAGTGGTTTGTTTTAAGGTTGTTCTTGTGTTCAGACACCATGTTCCACCTTGAAATGATATGAGTACGATAAAGGAATAGTTGGAAAGGGCAGCATGGGAAGCTGTTGACTGCCTGTAAGATACAGCAGTGTTCCCATGCTGAACAGACCTGGGCAGGAAGACCTGGGAGCCCTAGAAGCCAGACAGCAAGTGTCACCGTGAACTGAATCAGGAAAATCTTCCTTTGCAGATAGTTATAACAGTTACGGAAGTCAAGCTCTGCTCTCTGAACTTGCAGGCTTTCAACAAGCTACAAATGCTATTAATGTCTCTGTGATAGAGAATACTGGGAAAATAGTCTGCTTGGCTAGTACCCTCACAGACTATTTCCAGTCTGGCTTCTATGTGCACAAGGAATTTACTTTAAGTTGAAAAATAACACTGGTAAATGACATGCCATTTTCACCTAATTTCAGCTGGATTGCTAAAGATACGGACCTTAGAACTGTGACTTGTGAAATATAAAAAAAAAAAAAAATACAGGAAGCTTCTCTAACATTTTGAAAAAAAGTACTGTTTTATATAAGCCAAACTCAGACAATCCCGTTTTTTTTAGTTGCTTTTTCAACGATGGTATCTAAAAGGTGTGAACTCACAGTGATTAGATAAGCAAAGAAAATAAAGTTAGTGAAGGTGAACAGTGTTTCTGTGGCATTCTCTTAGACAGCAGGTTGGGTTTTTTGTATTCTATGCAAAGTCTCAATTAACACTTTCAGTTGCTTGACTAACTCAAACCCCAAATATTAGTCAAACACTTATATGAGCTTTCACCTTACACGTGGAACTTGCCTGTCGTCATTCAGCTCTGGAAACTCCAGTTACTTGGACTTTAGTCTGTTGTTCATAGGAAGGGGAATGTGTTTTTCCTCTTGAATCATGAAGATGCCTAGGCGTTAATACATCCTTCTAGGGACTGTATTTAAAAAAACAGATGTGTTGATAGATATAAAATATTACATATTTGTTTTCCAGAGCAGTGCTACAGTTCTGAAAGTATTCCCTTACCAAGGGGTGTTCCTTCTCACATCCCTTCACTCCCAATTTTTTCACCTGCCCTGTAGGGAGAAAAGTGAGTTGTTAACTGAAAAGTCAAGTCAGACTTGCTTGAGCCAAAAGGGACACTTCTTAATCGCTTTGTACAGAGCACTGTAATGAGCGAGTTATGATGTGGAAACACTCTTCTCTACTTGGCCTCTTGCTGCTCGAGATCCTCGAATACTTGGCATACTCTTGTGGAGTGGTTCTCAGACCTGCAGAGCTCTGTCGGGACTGAAAAGGACAATGCCATGGGTGGGACAGGAGAGTGTTTTCTGGAGACTGTGTCCCTTCTGCAAAGGCCTCTTCATAACAAGACTGACTAGCAACAAGACTAGGTACACCTGCACCTAGGTTACCTGCCACAAGCAGGTAGCCCCTGCTTGAACTGGATAGTTTTCAGGTGTTACAATATTGACAATGTTTCCTTCCTTTGTCTTGAGGAATCGTGTTCAGACTTCAGAGCTTGCGAAAGCAGGCTCTTGTTTTATAGACAGGCTGTTTAGTACGCTTAAGCATCACTGTTCGTCAGCAGATTCTGTGCTTCTGGTAGGGCTACTTGCATTTTCTGGAAGAAGGGCTCTCTGCAGTTGGTTTGATTTCATTGAGCACTTTCTGCAGTTTTTTTTGAAGCTGGTCCTCACTCAACTTGAGCAGGACTTGCGTGTAACTTAGTATTATAAAGCTGCCACCTCCTTCTTTGAAAGCTGAGTAAATATTGAAAAGTACTAGTCAAGCATATTGTGTTGTAATTTAAGTGAAAGCAAAAATGTAATAACAGGTGATCTGTCTTAATTGAACTGAAATTGAGAAGCTTTTTCCTTGTGAGTCAACTAATTAAGCTGTTTACAGTTGACTATTTTTATCTGAATGCATTTTTCATCCGAGCTTAATTCAAGTCACCACCTCTTCAGAGTCTCCTACTGCCTCATATGGTCAAGGAGGAAAAGCAAAGGAAAGTTAGTGTGATAGGTGGCTTGCTACTATTCTAGTCAGCAGAGTAGTGACCAACTTAATTCTGTAATACTAGCTTTCCTTAGTGCACCAAAATTGGCAGTGATATGTTCTAAGACTTGGTTCCTAATTTAAGTTTGAGTCTTCGCTTCTGTTGTATTTATGAAAACTAGATACTGCTGCTGAAAATAGGAGCCAAAATATGAGCCTTGGAGCTAAACTGCTCAGCTTGCCACGATTCAAAACTCTTTCCATGACAGTATCTGTGGGGACAGTATCCTTAGCTTACATGAAGGAAGCAAGAGTTCCTGGCCTCTCTAGTGCTTGCCATGCTACACAGTCATCATGGAATTCACGAGGCACTAGGAGAGCAGCCTTGTGGAGCTGGAGATGAGATTTGCAGTCCTGGATTAGGAAAGACTGGGGACTAAGCATTAGCAAATCTAACTTACCTAGTTGGGTGTCAAAACTCAAAACTTGACCTCATAAAATATGTTGACATTCCAGTCTTGAGTATCCTGGATCTCATGATAGGCTATCCCATAAAAGTTTCCATGTGCAACCTTACTGCACCCTGCTAGAGGAGTGTTCTGATGTATTTCCTAAAATAAGTGTTAAAGGTGACTTTGCCACTGGTGCTTTTCACGAACAGCAATTAAACTTGTGCCCAGGCAAAGCTTAATATTGTTTCAGTAAATTATTAATGATGCAGCCAGTTAGGTCCTGTCTAATAGACTTGGCGAGACATTAGATGCATAGATTAGATACTATATGAGGGAGTGCCCTCCTGGATAGTTTACTTTACAACTTATAGCGAGAAGCTATGACCTGTAGTTCTGTATGAGAAGTGCAGTACTGCTGCACTCCACACCTGCTACCGAAGCCTCAAGTTGTTGTAATGAACTGAAATTTGTAGATGGAAGTCAAGCTGAAAAGGTCACAGAATAGGTGTTGCCATCCTGAACAGCGTGTTCTGTATGGGGAACTTTAGTCCTCTGTCCCGGAGAACTGCTGTGTTCGGCCAGCATGTGGTACTGCTGCAGCAGAGCTGGAGTTGCCTGACTTGCTCTGTGTTGGAAGGGAGAGGACTGTCATTCTTGGTGTTGGCGCAATTCTTGTGACCTTTAAACAGATGTTGCTCCTGAGTTAATTAAATGCTTTGTAGTGACAGCTGAGCAGAAGCAGTTGCCAAGCAAGCTGGGCTCTCAGTGTCTGGTTGTCTGTGTCTTACTGTATGAGAACATCAAACAAATTGCATGAAGGAAAGTGCAATTCCACTTCATCCTCAGCTTTTATTAGAGCTGTCCTGTGATTCACCTGAGGCTAGTCATATGATTTGTATCACACCTTGTTTCAAGAGTTTGTTTTTTTTTAAAAAGGAGAAATAGCTTTGAGGGAAATAAGGTTTTCTTTTGTTTGTTCTGTCCATGTTGCTTTGAACCAATATTAAGGTAAAACTGCATTCTTTCACTTGACAGGAGTGGGCCGTGCTGGGCAGTAGGCTCCTGAGCTGCCAGAGCACTGTAGAGCAGTCAAGCCAGAGGACTAATTCAGGGTGTGCTGGTGGCACTCAAGCTGATTGATAAGGAAAATTGCCTTTTGTCAGGATGCAGGATGTACTAAGCTTGTGTCAGGAAGCTGTCATAAAACCACTAAACTTACTGATTGCTAGTGACAAAATATTTAGTCCTCTATACGAAGTTAATTTGGAGGTTTCTGTTTGTTTTGGCAATCTGATCTCCTGGTTTCTAAGAAAAACCTCTGACATTCCTGTGCTTCACAAATAAAAGCTCAATAAAAACAAAGCTTGCGTTTTATTACTAAATCATTTGAATTCAGCAACATAAAACCACTGTCTCATTTTCTAAATAGTATAGTCATGTTTTTTGAGGTAGGTTTAGTTGCATTTGTATAATGCATTAGTGAAAATGTGTTAGTGCATTTTCTTTTAACATGTGTGGTTTAAATGGGTGGCTGCTTGCATTGGATGCTTTGGTAAATATTTGTAACCACTGCTTCTGAGAAAAAAAAATGATTCTGTTTAACTAGAATTGCTTTCTTTTACAGCGTCGATTAAAAGCTGAGGCCAAGAAGGCTATTGGACAGTTGCAGTTGCGCACCTTGAAGCAAGGGGACAAGGTATACCTGGCTATTATCTCACAACTTCATGATGCACCTTTGGCACAGAATCCTAGTGCTGGAGGAACAGATATAGAACCTCTATCCTTAGCTTCTTGCTGCAGGCTTGATTCCTCCTGCAGACCAGTCCCTTTTCAAACTTTCAAGTTGGCACCTTCTTATAAATCTATTAGAACTATCTCAGGTCAGCACCTTAAGGCAGAAGGTGCTTTTCTGGCAATGGTGCTTAAGGGTAAACTAGTACAACTAGTCAGCTTTCCAGGCTATTCTTTTTGTGACTGAAATTGAAGGTGGTAATTTCTAAACCTCTAAAATAATTCAGTGATGACTTGCAGCTGTTTCTAAACTATGCACTTAAACTTCAAATGTTTCTGTTCACATACCTAATCTAGAAAAATGTGTTTAAGAAACTATATATATTGAAACTATTTAAATTACTTTAAGTAGACCCCTTTGCAGTAAATTTGACTGTAGTTCAAGCAAAGCTTTCCAAGGTGGTTAATGCTCTAAATTCATTGCTTTAGGAAACTGGCCCTGATGGAGATAGCTGTGCAGTGTGCATTGAGCTGTACAAGCCAAATGAAGTCGTGCGCATTCTCACTTGCAAGTAAGTTGTCTTCTGAACTGCCCTTAATCCAGCATCTTGAAACATGCCTCTCCCAATTTTTCTCCTGCTAACAAAGCTGAACAAACTTTAGTCAAGCTGTTGCACAGCAAGAAGTCTTGAATCTGTGTTTAGCAGTGTTTTAAACTGCAGGAACTATGTAAATATTGCATTTGTGGTGTGCTATCAGTTGACAGTGTTTAAAACTTCCACTGTGAATGGATCAACAAGTAGAATTTAGCTGATCACAGTGCCTGTCTGAAGGATTCTAAGGGCTTATAAGTTTTTTTTTCCCTTTGCTGGCACATAAAGATGCTGCCTCTGAATTGCAGGTGACTGGCAAAAATGTGCCTATTTCTTGCCACTAAGTTTACTGATTCCTTGGTTGAGAGGGCCATGTGAATATCAGTCTGGTAATCTTTTTGTTAAACCATACTGACTTCTGTGGTTTGGAAGAAAGCCGATCTCTTCTTGCAAGACCAAAATAGAGCTCTTGACTTTTTTATTACTATTAGTATTCCTCTAGAATTCGCTGTTACTGTATCTCAATTCTGTTCCTGTGGGAGCCTAGTTTTATAGAACCAGTGTTTTAATTTGAGGCCATTTAGACTTGTTGATATTTTGCAGTACTTGCATGTAAATAACTGTAGCTTTGAGTCTACTTTTGAAAACTATTTATAATATGTCTCTTCCTTTACTGGAAGTACTGAGCAAAACAGTCCACGCCCCCTGATGTTTAAAATTGCTTCTAAATTGAGGAGAAAAGCTTTGTTAGGGCTTTAGGAAACTTCCACTCTGATTTTTGCATAAGCCTCCTGAATGGAACTGCTTTGGCACATCTTCCAAAATGAGTTTGTTACAAGAATGTCTTAATTGAAATGCTGTGTGAACTGCATGAATTTTATATGAGCGTGCTTGAACATGGAAAGGGTTACAAAAGCAGTTGGAAGATTTTTGATGCAAGAAAAATCAAGCTCTGAAGGATGGAAAAAAACAGAAGCTGTTGATCAGCTCTGAGCAGTGCTACCTATCAAGTGTTATCTAATTTAAGCTGTAGTCACCTACAGCCTTGCACAAGGTTAGTTTTGCAAAAGCTTTTTGTTTCCAAGTAATAGGACTTCTCTGCTGTTTTGGTACCAACGAGTCGGTCCATTAAGGTACTACCACCAAACTTCCTTGTTTCCTTAAAAGTTTAGAATAAAACAAAAGCAAGTAAGCTTTCAGGAATGTTTGTTAATGATTATTCAGTTGTCTTGTCTGGTTTATGCTAGTGGGTAGTCCTGTTTAGTAATGCATTAAACCTCATGGGTGGGGAGGCATTTAGACAAGCTCTAGATACTTTTAGTTGATAGCAGAGCTGACTTTGCATGTTAAGTTCCCTATAAACCTTCCTAACCTTGATTACAGAATTGTGAACAAAATGAGTTAAGAGCAGAATAACTTTTTGAATGTGTTCTGGGTATATGGAACGTACATGGATTCTGGATGTATTCTGGATACGTCCAAAACTTTGCTGTATACTTGGTTTTGTGGAGTGCTTTGTTCTGAGACTGCTTTTAAATACATTTGGGATGCTTCATTCATCTTAGGTCCAAATGTAGCTCTTAAGCTAGTGCCTATAAGGTGCTTGTGCTTGCTTGATAAACTCTGCCAAGACTATATTGAATTGCTCTCATGTGAGCTGTAAACTAATTTACTGCAAAAGCCTACTTGGTGGTGGTGGTAGACCTCAACATTGAGAGCCTACTTGTTAAAAGCCAGTATCTGTGAGGGAAACAGGCCATCAGATGCTCCTGTGAATCTAGTCTGAGTCATATGAGTGTTATCTAACTGTGGGGTGTATGTGTTTGCAGAAGGCATTCTCATCCTGATAGTCAAACCCTAGACACTTACAGCAAAGGCGGATGAAACCGGTGCTAGGTGCAATTACTTAAAATAGCCATGCATCAAGGAAGTTCATTTTTAGTGGAACTGGAAGAATGTGTTGCTTATAGTGGCCTATTTGGAGAATCTTTTACAAAGATTGCAGTGTACTACTGATAGTGAGTACTAAATGTGGGCACAGTCTTGACTCATGGTAGAGTTCTGATTAATATTGAATGGTGCCTGTCTACCTTGCTGAAGGGATAGATATGCTGCAACTGGGAAAGAAAATTCAAGTAGTTTTTCAGGTAGTTTTCCCATCCTATGTCCTAATTGAGACCCATTTTGGAACCAAGTACCTTCACAGGACCACACATTTACATCTCTAATGGCTGAACTGTTATTTATGTTCCTTGTAACTACTTGAAATAGACAGTGGTTCCATAGGCAAAGTAAGTGCGTGATGCTTTGGTTTATCTTGAGGAATCAACTTTCTTAGATGATTTCCTGTGCAGTTTTAACAGAAACAGTGATGTTTAGTCATGCATGGCAAAAGTTGACCTTGGAGTCAAGACGGAGGTATAGAATTTCATGTCAGTGTTTATACTTGTTTTAGTTATCAGCTGAGAACCTATTGTACAGGTTAAAATAAGTTTGTAGAACAGGTGATAGTGCTGAATGTTTTAATGAGCTGTGCAGAGGTGTACTGTTAAGCAAAAAAAAGCTATAGGCTGAGTGACAAACTTGTAATTAGTTTAAATGGTGACTTGGAACAAAATAAGTCATTCTAGAATTAACGAATTCTTAGTGTTTCTAAATGAGCCTTGACAGCAGCTGTATAAACACTTTTTCTGGTGTGAAACTAAACTTCTCAATTACCTTTTCCCACTAGCCATCTCTTCCACAAGAACTGTATTGACCCCTGGCTTCTGGAGCACAGGACATGCCCCATGTGCAAATGTGACATACTCAAAGCTTTGGGTATTGAGGTAAGTCGGTGTTCTTTGCTCGTGGCAAATGTCATTAGCAGTATTACGCTTGTGTGGTGACGGCGTATGAGCTGTTTTATGCTGCCTCTAGAATACAGATAAGCACAGACCTTGTGTGTCAGCTGTGGGATGCTACATGACTAATGGTGGAGCGTAGGCCTGTTAGTGGAGTCTGCAGCTGACGTGGTCTGAGCTGCTATCTAAAGCCTCAGGCAAAATGACAGTCTAAATCGATGGTTGTGTGTGACTGGAGAATTGCTCTTAGTTTGCAATTACAGGTGTTTCTCAAAGTTTAGGCAGGCTTTGATAATAAATACTGCCCTTGAAGGCAGCCTCAGTTCAGTTATAAAATACCCAAGTCCCTGAAGATAGGTTAGTACACGTGGCTTTTGGGAGAGCCATGTGACTTCCTAGAATACACAAGAAATGCCTGTGTGTTCTGTCGCTGCTCATGGTGCCAAGTGCTGCACAATACTGTTGCTATTGCCTACCATGGCCTGGACCAGCCGAAATGCATGCCAGAAACCTTGGGGGGAGGTGGAGGACTGCCCTCAGTGAAAGGATCTTCCTGATACTGGGCGGGGAAAAAGGGAAGAACTGGCTGAAGCTGTTGCCTCTGAACCTCCCACATTAACTAGGCAGTGACTGGCTTTCACTTACTAGGCTGGAGGTTTGCAGTAAAGCTTTTTCAATTTTAGGTGTGTTTCTGGCCAAAAGTCCCCTAGATTTCAGTCTCTGCAAGCATTGCCCTCCTGGAAAGGTGCATCTGCCTACAGAGCTGTAACTTGATTATTTTTGCTTCCCTTTCACAAAGGCGGATATAGAAGATGGGGCAGAGTCTGTGCAAGCTACAGTATCCAGTGAAGCATCAAATGTCACTTCAGTTAATGAAGAGGATAGTAACAGTGAAACTGCATCATCTGGATATGCTTCTGTACAAGGAGCAGATGAATCTGTTCTGGAAGAACATGCACCATCAGAAAGTGAGTATATTGCTTCACATGGTTTGTAAGGTTATGTTGTACTGTACTTGCTTATGTTATGAATTAGTTTGTTGCTCTGAGTAACATCTAATACTGCTTGAACATTGTGAGGTTGCTGTTTTTCAGAGTCTGCTTCTGGAAGTTACATACTCAGAAAGAAGGTCCTTGCCACTAGATCTGTCTGCCTTAGTTAATTACTTTCAGAAAACTTCTGGGGAGTCAGTCTTGCACTAGTATAGATAATGAAGAAGAGAAGTGACAAATAGTTCATACTGAATTTCAAATTTTGCAAAGGCTGAGTCATCTTTGAACACTTTCACGGAACTTTCACTGAAAAAAGACTACTAGCTTTTTTAATACCTTTTAAGCAAGAACGCCTGTATTGTATAGTTTTTTTTCTAGTGCTTAATTTTGCCAAGAAGTGTGCAGTGTTGCTGTTGATTTTTAAGTGTAAAAAAACTAGGTAAACAGATGAAAGATAGTGTAGTTCTCCCCTGATTGTAGAATGCTTTTAGAAAGAACAGCAAGAGGTGAAGCTTACAAAGGTGAACAGCAGATATTCCGGTTGTCTGGTTAGATTTCCCACTGGAGCCATCCCTAGATGATAGGAAAGTGTGGGGTTTGCTGCCACCTGTGGGACATCTTGCTGCTACAAGTGCTCCATTAGAGAGCTTATTTCTTATAAGCAAAACATCAGAAGGTTAATTTGCATCCCTACAAACAAATTAAGTAATTTTGGACTATTTAAATTGTGCATACCTTCATATGTATTCTCACCCTGAGTTGCAAAAATAAGTATTAATGTCAGCCTAACAAAGTTAGTCTGAAGGGAAAGAATTCCTCTCTGAATCACTCTGTGTCTCAAAGTTCTACTAGAGACTTGTCTTCAGTTGCCCTTAAAGCCATATGAGATTTTTCTCCTATGTAAGTCTCCTTATGTAGCCTTACACTATAGAAGTTGTAGCCTTACATTGCCTTCTGCCACCTGATATACATACAGCCTAGACTTGCTCAACCCTCGTGAGAAGCGAACTTCAAAGCCTAGTTGACCAATCTAGAAGTAACAGGTAATGGGTCCACAAACTAATGAAGGGCCAGTAGAAGAGTGGTAGTTGGGGCATGGTTTAGATTCCTAGTGTCCATGGCTTTGGATTTTCAGTGTTCAAGAAGTGTTGTGAAGAGACCACTGCAATAGGCTTATAAAAAGGGATTTTTTTTCTCAGGTAGAAACTTTTTCTTAAGTAGTGAAGATGTATTTTTAATGTGTTTTTTTTTTTTTCCTTACTGTGGATAGATGACAACATGCATCTTGTAAATAATGAATCCCAACCCTCAGCTGTGAATGTCCTTCCACATGTTGACAACCCAACTTTTGAAGCAGATGAAACACAAACTTGTGAAGTCAAGACCTAAGAACATGCCCAGAAACTTGGTGTAAGCCTTCTGCAAGGAGCTGCCAACTGCTGTCACGTGTACATCAAGCACCATAAGAACCTGGTGGATGACTGTAGCAGCAAATGTTGCCTTGGAAATGTCAAGATCAAGTACACTTATTTAAATCATAATTACATGGTTTGCAATACTTAAAGCTTTCTCCTATGTGGAATTTAGTTTTAGCACTCTTAAAGCTGTCTTAAAAATATAAAGAAAAACATCAGATTTTAACACTAAACCAAACGTTCCATCTCTTGACAAAGGTTCTCTTCAGCATTTGCATCCTTTACATAAGGAGAAGATTCTTTGTTATGTAGTAGTTGTCTCTACTGGGAATTGTTTGACTTTGTGTGTTTTGATTTAGGATTTTTATTGCAGACAATTCATTCTAATCTGGTCTAATACTTAGCAGACACAATTGTTCAGTGTAATGCTGTCTTACCATTTCTGTGCACTAATTTGACAGGACCAAATAGTCTAGTGTCTGTCAAACTGGATTTTGCCCACACTGTCTTTGGGTATTTGGTAAGCTGATTGAATCTCTTTACTGCTCAACTCCAATCCTTTCCTAAAGGAGAAAAGGGCTTCAGGCTGAGAGGCCAAACCTGACTTGCACAATACTGTAAAAAGAACAATTCCAGGAACTTTTCAAACTTGTTAATAATAGACATTCTGAAAGATCCTACCTGATTTTGAGTTCTGATCGTCTCTAGCACCAGCAATATGCAGGAGTCCTGGCTTTGTGGAAGTCTGGGATGACTTCAGGAAGACAACTCAAGGTGAAAGGATGGATTCTTCTCAAAGGATCTGCTGTGTTTTATTCGGGCAACATCAGGAAAAGTCCAACATCTGAATAGTGCTGCTCACGATCGCAGTGTATTGTCTTGCCTGGGGCAGTGGCAGCTGATGCCCTGTAAATGCGACAGATTATTGGAGAAGTTTTCTGCCATCTGTGAGGAGTTGAACTGCGTCAGGAGGAACACTGGGTGCCTCAATATTAAGTCTATGGCCTTGTCCATCAAAGGTAACTAAGGGCATCTTGCATATGCACTTTATTTTTATTTTTATCTCTGTACCTATGGTTTATTTCTAATTCTAGCAGAACTTTGTCTTAAAGTCTATAATAAAGTATTGAATTGGGAGGGGAAAAGCATTTTCGTATCTGTAGTGTAATTACAATTGTTGTAAATATTTATGATTTGTATTGAACTTGAAATTGTAAATAAAACTATATTCTGATGATCTGTTCATGACTGTTTGGTACTAGCTCTTAAGTAGAAACTGGAGTTGTCAGTTATCCTAGTTTGCCTCATTCCATACCCCCAAAACTGAGTTTTGAAAGGCCAAAAAGTAGCACAGTTCCTCAAACTATCTGGATTAAAGACCACTCTTGCTATAGTGGGTGTTATTACCATATGGTCTGAAATTGTGTCAAGAGGCCTAAGTCTAGGAGCTGAGCTTTACAAGCAGGCATAGCAAGTGGGGAAGGCTATCAAGTCTAAACAACCAAAAGAGGTTGAAGTGTGTGAGAAAAGGAGTAGGAGTAGCACACAAGATGCATCTTTTCCTGAGCCATATTCTCTCTGTAAGAGGCCTCTCATGTGCACAAGTACAGAAGGGCCCTGGGGAAGCTGCTGGCTTGAACTTCCAGTCTGCTGCTCTGGTTACAGACTGGCACGTGGCAATTCTACCTGTTCTCTTCAAATCAGCCAGCTTGAACAATTCGCTCTTCACTATTGGGCCTGTCTTTGGCATTTCTCTCTTTAAAAGCATTTAACCACTTGGTCTTGAAACACTTTTAAAGTATTTATTTTGCAGATGTTCAGTACTGCAGAGTTAAATATAGTAAAGCGGTGTCAAATCCCTTAGCTGATTCAGTAGTATTTCCAACCTTGCACTTCTGTTTTTTCAGTTTATTCCCCAGTGAAGGCAAGGCAGTGACTACATGAAGTACAGGAATGCTGCCCTACCAGCCTGCCCTCGATTCTGTTTTTCAGACTTTCCAGCCCTGTGCAGGAAGTCTTCAGTTGGTTGTGGCCTCAATTTGTAAGTCTGAGTGTAACCTGACTTCACTCCGAAGCCGTATTATGCTGGTAGCTGTGATCATCTTTCCACTCTACAGCTGAGCAGAGAAAGATGCAGCCCACTAGTAAATATGTAGCCCTTGAATAATTAATTTCATTTTGATTTCAAAAGCTATTTACAAATTTATTGAGATGCATAAGCAGTAAAGTAGCAGTTCCATGATAATATGCTGCTATGAAATCAATTGCTGGTCTTCTGTGTTTTAACAGAGAAGCTGTTTATGCATATGTGTATTTAAACCAATGGGGGAGCTTCAGGGTCAATTCTGTGTTTGAAAAGTGCTTTGGGACTTTTTCATCTGATTTAAGCATCCACAGTGCTTTGTGTTTATGGATTTCAAGTCTATTTACTTTGTAAGAGCAATAAACTT
>JAWLRI010000229.1:1226504-1271273 GCA_034781795.1 Crypturellus tataupa
CATGGGCGGCGGCGGCGGCGGCGGGGGGACGTGAGGGGCCGCCGAGATGTGGCTGAAGCCCGAGGAGGTGCTGCTGAAGAACGCGCTCAAGCTGTGGGTGCTGGAGCGCTCCAACCAGTACTTCGTGCTGCAGAGGCGGCGGGGCTACGGCGAGGAGGGCGGAGGCGGCCTGGCAGGTACCGGCCCCCGCCGCGGGGGAGCGGGGCAGCGGCGGGGGCGGTGCTGGACGGGACACCCGGCTCCGCGGCGCGGGGGCTGGCCGAGTTTTGGAGACCTTGACCTCCCTAGAGGGTCCTCTCACGCCACCCGGAGGACTCGGGGAGTGGGAGGTTGGGGAAGTTTCCTGGTGCGCGCGGTGGGCAGAGGTGCCCGGCCAGGATGGGCATCCTGGCAGCGCTCGGGTCTCGCACAAAGCCGGGGTGAACCAGAGCAGCCGGTGCTTTCCATGAGCTGAACGGCCCTTTGCTCCAGTGAGACCCTGGCCAGACTAGGTCTTCAGCTCCCCAGAAAGGGAGAGGTTTGAAATGACCCATCTGCTCTGCGTTGCTTATTTCCTGGTCTCTCTTCCTGCTTGTATCTGAGACTGCTTAAAATGAGCTCCTGCTTTGGAGTTTCTGATCTATCCCTTTGCAAATAATCATACGATGGAGCTTTCCTGCAAGAGAGGATGGTGATGTACCAGGAGACTGATCGCTCACTGACCTTAGTATAGTAAACTTTGTTTTGTAAGAAATTCAAGATACAAGATATGAAAGTGATTTTCTATTCTAATTTATTATCTGTTTGCATCGTTATGCCTACAGAGACCCGGGCCACTACGGAGACTTCTGTTGAGGTCATTCTGTGTGTGTGTGTCAAGAACACAATGTCCAAACTGCTGGCTGCAGTATTTCAGCTGTAGAGAGCTCCCAGATCAATGTAGGGCATCCTTCGTTGGTGTGGGAGCTACTTGCAGGGAACAAGGGAAGTGTTAAAAAAATCATTACAGAATCCCAGCTTCTGCACTTCTAGGAATACCATACTATTGTGGATAATGTGAAGCTCTGGCTTTAAAATCGTTGGTGATACCCTAAAACTTTTGAGGAACTGCAGGTTAGGTTGGCCATTCTCTACTTTGACATCTTTGGAGTTGGTCTTCCTGCATGGTAAAATGCTCTTAAAAACTGTGACTGTCATGAGAATTAGAACCATGTGTTCATGATCTTAAAAATTATGTTTTTTTAAAAACAACCTTGTAGATTTACAGCTGGAGAGACCTGTCTGGCTGATTTACCCCGCACCTGAGATGTCTCTTACTAGTCTTCTGTCGATGATATTTGACAGTGCAGAAAAATGCATGAATGGGGTAATCTCTGTAGTATGCCTTAACTGTGGCATTACACATTTTGTTTCTATAACTCTTTTTCATAGTATTAATTTTATACATATTTTGTCTGTACAAGTTAATTTTTTCAGAAACTAAAATAGTGAAATGCCGCTGAATTGGAACTGTGAATAAGAAGAATTAAGAGGAGCATTGCAGAATAATGTAGATAAATTTGTGTTTGTAGGTACGAAAATATGCAAGCCTCCTAGGTATAATATAATTTGCTGGTGTCTGATTTTAATATTGCTGTACGTCATTCAAGAAAATTAAAGCTTATTATTCATTAGAAAATGAATAATATAGCTATTAAGGTATGAGATCACCTTGAATGTGCCAAGGAAAATTTTGTTCTGTTTTTCCTGACCAGCATTTCCCAGCAAATGAGACATAAGGTGTGAGGTGACAGGCAGCAGCGTCGACGCGCCTGGAGGGAAGGGAGAGGCTGGGCTCTGGAAAAGGAGATACCCAGTGCTGTAGGGCTTGGAAACAGGTAATGGGGATGGCCTGAGGCGGCTGTAGCAAGGGATTCCCAGGAATGCTGCAACCCACATGTTAATCTAGAGCGTAAGGAGGGGAGAAGAATATGGTATGAGGAAGCAACTGGTAGCAGAAGAGAGGTGCAGACTAATGGGAAGGGGATAGATGACAGCAACGACACTTACCTGAAGGAAGGCTAGGAATTCTTGCGCTGTGTCAGACTTACAAGAAAAGCCCTGCTTAGATCTGGGTAGGTGACCCTTCTGGACTGACTGTTACAGCCGGATCCTTGGGGTGATAGTTAGCTTCTGTGGCTTGTGCCCACGCATAGAATAATTGCTAGTTGACTAGTGTCATGGATAAAAGTGTTTTGTGCTGCTTTTGCTTAGACTTGCTTAAGCTCTCCCTCAAACATGCACCTGCTTAGCTTTACATTACATCTTTTCTTTCTTAGGTTTTACCTAAGGTTACGGATACTTTAACCTGTTTGACCGGTTCTGCTTCCTGATAATTCAGTGTGCAGTAGACTATCCCAAAATAGCTGCTGTACTGTCTGGCACGACTGTCTTGTGACCAAGTCCTCTCTGGTCATTTTGTCTTCTGCAAAGGCGTTATGGGAGAACTACTCAGGTTTCCCACAGTGTATTGATAAAGTTGTGGCTAGGCAGAACGGCCTGCGTGCCAAAGCATAGATATGATGACTCAAAACCTGCGTTAAGAATACATATGCTGTAACCAAGGGATGTTTAGAGTGAGGTGAAACATGTTGACCACAAAAATATTGCTTTGGTTACTGTTTAGACAGAAGCTTAATTAGAAAACAGTTATTCCCGGAGTAGTTATATATATATGCGTATTTGCTATCACAAAACATCGATCTTTCACTGAAGCATCAGAAAGCAAGTTATTTGTTTTCTGCTTCCATTGTTTTCTTCTGCCCCTTTCTGCTTGAGAAATTTCTGTAAAATGGACCTGTGAGAGATGCAGTTTACTGATTAAATACATGGTTGCAATTAGTATTCCTAGCTTGCTGTATGTTCCATGCTTGGGGAAAAAAAGGGAGTTCCTCAGGCAGGCAAAAGTCCTGACTCTTCAGTTCTGGATTCCTTGTGTCAATTTGCAGTCCCGAATCAGCACAAGACTCTGCTGGTGCAGCTGCTCTTTAGAAGATACAGCTTCTTGTCTGCATCATCCTTAGCTCTCAAACAGGAGGTGGGAGGAAGGGGAGACTCTGCATATGTGCTTGGAGGAGAATTTTCCTTACCTAGTGTCTATCCAAGGCGTTATGTTAAAGTGTTACCAAGAAGTGGATGTCGATGATGGTGAGCATGTCTCTAAAGGAATTTCACCCTGGACTCGTTAAAAAGCGCTTGGTGATTTTGGTACAAACTTGCAGAAATTTCTTTCAGTAGAAACAGCAAGACAGGAGGTGAGACTCGGGCTATAATTAGGCTCAATATGCAACAACAAACAAAAAAAGGTGCTTACTTTTCAAAACATAAAGGTCTATGCTGTGATTTTGCTAAATATACAGTAGTAACATAAATAGCAGAGACCATTTATACCCGCAGCTTTTTCTGGGACTTCCTTGTAGCCAATTCCCTACTGTGATGGGAATTGAAAGGTAAACCTGCCTGCTATATTTATAAAGGTCTGGAAAGATCTATGCTGCCTGTTTCTTCAGGTGGAGCAAAGATTACTTTGCAGTGAATCTGTTTGTGAGACAAATAATGCCACATTGTTATGAAGCATATTTACGACTAGGGATGGAGGGTGGAAAAATGACTAGGGTATAATTTGCAGGATATAATCTTTAACTTCCTGAATCATAGCACTGAGTGCATTTTCAGCGCGTAGGAACTCAGCACTCTTGGAGGTGTGAAATCAAACTACCAACAGTTGTGGGAGGTGTTATGGTTTGCTTAAGAAATGGAAGCTGGAGAAGCAGAGGGATTGGATGTGAGGCTGAAGACACCTGGCTCCACCGTTGTCTTCAGTTACTGGTACAAGCTATAGTACTGTCCCAGCAGGGGGACTTACTTTAGAAATAGTCATTAAAAGTAATAGCATCTCTGACAGCCTTGTAAGGTTCACTGTGTTTGTACCTTCTGCCAGGAGCAGACAGGGCTCTGTATCTCTGCAGAGTGCAAGTATGCCAATGGGCCGGAGATTAAAGGGCTGTGACTGGGGTAGGCTCCTCTGCTTGGCCCTTGGAGGTGACATTGCATTGCAGGAGTTCTTGTCATCTCTGTATTAGCTAGGATTTGATACTGAAGTCTGTATCTCAATGCATCACGCTTTTAGCTGAACAGAAACAGAGAGAAGCAGGAGCTGTGATGTCTGTGAAACTCAACCATGACCATAATGCACTTAATTTACTTACATGGTGATTGACTATAAACCTTTCATTTAACATGAGAATACTGTACCATTCTTTTGTATTATTTCCTGCTCATAGGAAAGTATTAACATTACCAGCTGTAGACATTGGCCAGATGCATTTCAGACTACTGGGAGTCATTTAGGGTAGCCTCTTCTGATACTTGATTTTTTGGCCAGAAATGAGTAACACATAATAAGGAATTTATTATGTCTTTAAAACATAGAGTTTGTTATATGTAAGGTGAATAAAGCTGGTTTGATTTAGCTTTGCTCAAGATATTAATGAGTATATGTATAATTCTTGAATAATACTAGTTTATGGTTCTCTTATTCCCCACTCTTGTATTATCCAGTTGATATCCTGGCACTTATATAGGTGGCTTTTAAATCTTTACTTGCTGATAACCCTGGATATGAATCATTTTTTTTTCAATAAACTTGTGTGAATGGAATTAGCAGAGTGCCAGTAAATCTCTTAGCATTGGTCACTACTCCCTGGTTGAATATGATTCTGATTTCCCATTAGGATATAGCAATAAAAGTGAGTGCTTGCTGAGATCCTCTGAATGACTTGTAGTTATGGAAACCCTGCCTGATAATACAATATTCCAATACAATACTTACACCTAGGAGTTAGAGCACTTTAGTACCAGAGTAAGAAGGTATAACACTACTGATTACTTGCAATTATACTAGCTACCAAATCTGTGAAATTCACGATTCATAATGTAGTGAGTATCTGTTACTTTAAGTGTAAACCTGTAGGCTTTATGACATTCCTGGACAATGCAGTATTGGCTTGAGGACTGTTGAAGTGATTCGTATTAACCTGTCACAGTTTATTGTGTCTAAAATCGTATGACCTTCCAAATGGGCAGACACTGTTCTGGCATTTTGAGGAGTGCTGCTTTCTAATGCGATGTCCTAATCATCTCTTCAGGCTTAGCCATTGTATCAACCTCATAAATGGTGCCTAATGTCCTTGTACCATGTATCATAACATAAAATGGTATTAAGAGAATGTGAAAGAGATAATAAAACATCTGCTAAAACAAAGCCAACTTTGAGCTCATCTCAATGTTATGACTCATTCAGTAAATCAAAGCGCCTTAAGCAGACATAAATGTTATGTTATCTATTCAGTGCCTGCTTTCAATTATAAACCATAAAAAATTTACTTTGTAAGAGGAGATGATGTTTGTGGTTGCTTAAAATCTATGGGTTGCAGACAACACAAGATAATATTTTTGATTCGTATGATTTACTTGTCTTTGTTTTTTTTGTGTGTGTGTATGTGTTTTGTGTTATTAGTCATTTGTATTATTTTAAAGTGAAGCAAAATCACTATGAAACTTGAATAGCCACAGTAAGATAAGTCACAGAGGTTCCGTGTTGTAAGTGTATCCATACGAAAATCATGTTCTGTGTGTTAGGAGTTAATTTGGCATCTGTGGGCAAGAAGATGGGTCCTGTAGGGACTCACCTATATGTCTCAGGTCTATAATAAATATTGGAATAAAGCACTTTATATTATGCATGTGGTAGTAGAGTGAAATATTAGTGTTCCATACTGCTTATGTAAGTTATCTGATAGACGTTTTATAACTCTGTATTACCATATCGAGTGCATATACAGAGAATGAGCTGCAAAATTGGCTTATGTGCAGAAAGTATGATATGCTGTTCTTATTTGAAAACAATGCAAGGTATTTTTATAAAGCAAGCATAATGAAATTGTGTTTTCCTTTAACTGAAAGGAAGACAGTATATGACTTAATGGGTTTAAATGCTGGGTGAGCTCCTTAAAGACTTAGAGCTATCACATTACTTTTTAGCTTGGAGTCTGCATTGCTATTACTTCTGTGAGTGTCTCAAAACCTTCCTGATCCTCAGGTTGTGTTAATGGTATCAGCTCCCCAAAAGGTCCCTCTTGGAGCACATTTTGCTTTCTTCGTTTGTGTTTCTTACTTTCTCAGAGGTCATTAGGGCGTCTGTACTCTAGGAGCATTCTTATTTGATAAGTAAGGAATTAAAGGGAATTAATATGTTTCTAAACCTTAGTTTCACTATGCTGTGTACATTTTATTTTTAAAATGCAACAGGTCTTCTTGTGGGAACCCTAGATGCAGTGTTGGATTCTACATCAAAAGTGGCCCCATTTCGCATTCTGCATCAAACACCGGATTCTCAAGTTTACTGGTCCATTGCTTGTGGTATGTATTATTATTTAGAAGTTAAGTGAGTTTATAAAATGAAAAATTGTTTAGTCAAGTTATGAAGAAAAGTATTAACATTTGGGTTAGAGTAATATTATCATTATTCACTCCAGTGACTTCTAAATGGCTTAGATTTATTTGATAATCTGGTAATGATACTGCTGAGATTACAATCTATGATTGATAGCAATATATGGTTTTGAATTCTCAGAATATATCTATGGACTCTTTGTATTACTTCAGATTGCCTGCTTTCTCTGGCAGTCCTTTAAGTGTCTTAGAATACTATTCTGTTAGAATAATAGTTGTACAATCTTTTCCTTTGTAACCTATAAATAACCTCTGTAACTTGCAGAGTTCAGAATGATATGTAAAATTTGGCCCTCGGGAGTACTGAGCATTTACTGTGTATAGGAATAAACAGGAGCAGCTTATCTTTTTTAAAAAATCTACTCTATCATTGTTTGTTGTCCCTGTCATGGGAAGAGTTGATTAAAGATCTTTCTCTTTTATAGGGTAATATGTTCTTCCCTTTTCTCATGTTGTATTATTGAACAGTAGGAAATGGAAAAGAAAATTGACCTTCAGAGTATGTGTGTCTTATTTTCCCTAATGAATGCTTTTGGATACTGTGAATTTTAATTACTTTTTTTTTATTCATATATAAGTTTTGCAGCTTCAGCTGAGAATAAAATATATTTCCCCTTTACAGGCTGCTTACCTACTGGGTGTGCCCAGAGTTACCTCTATTCCAAAATTTAAGAGGAATGGTATATTCACTCCTTGTAGCCTTGATTCCCTTCTAAGACATGTTCTTGTCTTCATACTGATATAGTTATTGATATAGCCTTATTTGATATAGTCTTATGGTCCAGTGCTCATTTCTACTGGTGTTTATGCATTAGACGGACAACATGCATAAATTATTTCTGATAGCTAATGATGGCTATGGATTGTTCTTGTGCGATTCTGATTACATTCTTATTCCTGCAGAGCTTGTGACAAACCTTACCTCAAAAGGTAGAGTTTGCCATGACGATGCAGAGGACAAGTTTGTTTTACAGGCTTTATGTGAGAAAACAAGGCATTAGCCATGATCTTGTGTACTGAAGCCTTACACCATAGCAGTGCCATAGCCTGAAAAGTAGGTTCTTTTATTAGTGCTGTAACTTTGAATGATTTTTTGGGGGGTATTATGATATTAAATTTATGTTTCAGGAAATCACATCTAGCAGAGGAAATTGTAGAAGCTACTATTTTCCTGACCTATCCAAAACAGTATAGTAAACACGTCTGGCAATGTTAGGTGGGCACCTGCTGTATATGTGGCTGAAAAATGTTGACTGATTCCAGGAAAGCAATTCTTGATTTTCTGAAGGAGGAATTCTAGAGGGAGTACTGAAATTTATGTAAAATGCCCGAAGCAATTAGTTGAGGGTGGCTGATTCCAAACAGGATGCTTAATTTGGGAATTTATTCCTCATCCTGTTTACTTTTGAAAATCATATACAGTGTGTGTTTCCAAAGCAATGAAGCACATTACAGAATACGTAAGTACAGCACAATAAATATAAAAGGTGAACTAGATGTTCTTAAACAGTATTCAAAAACTATTTCTGATAATGTAGTTTCTATTTTTTTCAGCAGTACCAGATACAACTTCTTAATGAAAACCTTATTATGAAAATAGCTTTTAGGTTGGTATTATTAATAATGACAGTGCCCCTAATTTTTTTAAGTACTTACAAAAAAATTCACTCTTACAGTATTACATCTGTGGCTCAAATTCTTACCATAGTCTGAGAAAAAAATTAATTTGTAATTTCATTGCCATGTTAATTACTATTTATTCATTTTTAAAATACCATTGCAAATTCATCATATATAGTATAGTCTAAATATTTAATGATATTTAGAACAATTTCTATTCATTCCCAAGGCAATTTTAATTCTGTCGAGTCTGGTGGGTGCTGTTTAATTAGTCTTTACAAAGTAATATGAGAAAGAAGTAATTGTTGATGTGTTCTTCTTCAGGAGGACCGATAGTATGTAATCATACTGACAGTTTATTTGTGAACATTCCTGTGGAGGATGAAACCACTAACTAATTTGTACTCTAGAATCCCTAGCAGTGATAAATCTTCTCCCTCTCCCCCAGTCTGATGGGTTGGAGAAATCCGCTTATCTTTAAAGAAATGACTCAATATTAAATTTGCTGGCTCTTTACTGTTGTTGTTTTACTTGTATCATCTCTGCTTTATTATCTGTTACTACTGGCATGCTTTGTAACTTAGTATATGAGAAAGATAAGCAGAATTATCATAACAGTTGGCCTACCACATTTTACTATTTAGAAAAAGTAGCAAGTAAGAGATTTCTTTTGCATTTTGCATTTGAAGTAAAATATTAATCTAAATATCTTTCTCAAAAGCTCAAATGAGTTAGGATTTTCTTTGCTATAAAGTGACAGTGATATTCAGTATGCAGTTGGTGATTGCTCTCTGAAACTAGGATAAAAGGCACTGTAAAGCGAATAAAATAAAAAGCTTGATTTCTCTCTAACATTTTAGAAAGAGTTTTTATATTTTGGATCATCGAATTTACCTTGGCTCTATGCTTCATACATTCCTTAAGGTTATTGATAGCAGGATTTCTAAGTTATTCCTCCCCTTGCATGTATGTAAAGAAGCGGAAGGAAACATTGTTTATTCCCATATTTGGGGTTCCAGAGGATCCAGAAGAAAATAGTACTAATTCAGGAGGTGTGAAAAGTTATTTCAAGGATCAAGCTTGTTTAAGTCAGTGTTTCTTTTTTTCTTCTGGGATTAGGAATTAAATTGTGTGTGTGTTTTCCACATGAGATGCAGCTCTGCTTTCTTGTGAAACATTATGCTTAAAATCCATTTTAATTTTCAGTTCTATTAACTTCTCCGTTCAAACAGGAGCCAGCAGAGAAGAAATAACAGAACATTGGGACTGGTTGGAACACAATGTTATGAACATTTTATCTGTTTTTGATTCAAATGAGGATATTACAAGCTTTGTCCAGGGAAAGATAAGAGTAAGTAATAGGCATAACTTGGGAGAGGCCAAATTGTTTTTTCCTTGCAATGTACTCTAGTAATATGCCCCCTTTAGAATACCAAAGGACACCACTATCCAGATGTCTTTAAATAGTGATTTAAAACTGAAGATAAAATATTTCAGTTTATGTAATATACAGGTTTTGAGAAGGTTTTTATATAAATATTTAGGAATTCTTGTGAAAAAGTGAGAAAAACCTCTTGTTTTCAGATGAAGAAACCTGAGGATGTGTGTCTTGCTTAAGGTTGTACTGGAGATCTAATTGGGAGTATCCATGGTTGTGTGGAGACCTAGAAATAGCACAGATTACTTATGTCAGTGCTGTGTTTTGATCATCAGACTGCTACTCTTGTTTAAAAACTTATCCTGCTAGAAGAATTGTATTGTATGTATGCATCTGCACATGTGACACCTTCCCACAAGGACTCTTCTATAACTAACTGATTCTTTTGTTTTAGGGTTTGATTGCTGAAGAGGGAAAAGGTTCTTTTGTAAAGGAAGAAGATCCTGAGAAGTTTCGTGAAGGTCTTATGAAGTTTGAAAAGTGTTTTGGTTTACCTGAGCAAGAGAAGTTGGTTACCTATTACTCATGCAGTTACTGGAAGGGCAGAGTGCCTTGTCAAGGATGGCTTTATCTTAGTACCAATTTTCTTAGCTTTTACTCATTTTTGTTGGGAGCAGAAAGTAAGTAAGCCCTGGTTTTTATTATATATCTTGCCGATTTGACAGAATTCTTCCTATGTCCTGAGTTATTTCATATGTGGGCAGATTTCAACACAAGACAGAAAAAAAAAGCAAATCAGAAATACGCTATGGGAATAGGTACATTTGGAAAACTTAAAACACAGTATCTGTTAGATTTCTGTCTCTATATAAGCTTCATAGAGAAGGCAGAGCTGTTGCAATTGACTGTAAATAAAGGTCTTCATCTGTAGTCCATGCTGCAGATGAATTCAGTCTGTGAAATAAGCAAGTCCGTATGTATGAAGAATTAACTGTTTTTTTTTCTCTGGGTGTGTTACATACCAGTGATACTTTCACCTTCTTTTTCTATGTGACATTAGTTTGGGTAGGTTAAATAAATATGTGTGAGCAATAACTGTGTATAATGAAAAAACTAGAAAATACTAAGAAAGTGTCGGATGCTTTCTGAGCAGGTACATGCAACTACTTCTCATTTGTAATGGCAAAGAGGCATCTCTAAATATACAATAAATGATCAATTTACTTCTATTGGTAAACTGTTAGAACAGGATAGCTACGTGACACTATTTGTAATTTGCAGTTTCACATTAGATAAAAGAATATAGGATGTAACATTTTATTTTCCTACATGGTGTGTCTTTGATGTATTTCTTTCTATAAAATTCTAATTAGTAGAATTATTTCGTAGGAATTGTGAAGAGTCTTTGCTTTTGGTGTTTAAGGATTGTAGCCCTTTCCAAATTGGTTATGATTTAACTGTACTGTTTAATTATATTTTATTTAGTGCTGTTGTCATCTGTTTTTTTTGCTTAATATGAGAATAAGCAGCTAAAGAGAAGTTACTCACATCTACTTATATTCATATTTTCAGTAAAACTCATTATCTCGTGGGATGAAATATCAAAGCTTGAGAAGACTTCCAACGTGATTCTGACAGAGAGCATTCATGTGTGTTCCCGTGGGGAAGATCACTACTTTTCCATGTTTTTGCATATTAATGAAACGTTTCTTCTCATGGAACAGCTTGCACACTATGCTGTTAGGAGGCTTTTTGACAAAGAGACATTTGAAAATGACCTAGTCCTTCATGACCCTCTGCAGATCACCAAGAGGTAATGTGTTATTTGGAGTCTGTCTGCCCTTTGCTCAGTACTTTTTTTGGCAGGTGAAGGAAGTCCTTGTCCCAGGGAGACACAGATGCCTACAAAGCTGGTGTTCTCTTAAGCATAACTTATTAAAATTTGAGTTTAAAACAATATGAGGCATTATAGCTTATTGTTACTTTGTAGTATAAAAAGTCTGTATAAAGGCAGGAATTGATCACACCTTCAGCACTAGTTTTCAGCTCAGGGGATATGTAGTTTGCATTTTTAAAAGGTGTTTTAGCATCATGTAGATGTGAAAAAATGAAGAATGGACCCGCAGGGTCTCCAAAGAGAGACTTAATGTTCAGTATAAGTAATTTAATATATATGTGTAGGTAAATACTGGGTGATTTTCTTTTCCAGCACTGTGGAGCAGTGATAAAATCACTGAGTTGCAGATTGGTGCTTGTCTTTCTTTAACTGTGGAAGTATTTAGGACAGTGTAAAAGATGTGCTTGTAAAAAGCCTACTAGTTAAAGTCCTCCCTTCTCAGTCAGTGTGTGATTTTTTTTTTTTTTTTTTTTTTCTTGTAATAAATTTATGGTTCCTCTTCAACTCTATTTATCTGTTGAGGCACAGGTTACCTTTTCCTTAGGCATTTTGAAATTTCAGGTTTTGATCTGTAGACCTATGGACCGTAGGTAGTACTGTGAAAAGTAACCAAGAAAAGTAAATCTATTGTCAGGTAATTCAAATTCACAGAAAGGGGCTTTCATCTGTTGGAGACATGCTGTCTGTCTGCTAATCAGAAAAAATGATGAAGCATTTTTCTAATCCATTTCTACATCTAATACAATGATAATACATTTTCTAATACATTTCAATATTCATCTGATTTTTTTTCTACTTACCTCATTTTATTAGTTTTTGGTTATAGACTTTTACGCCCATTAAAAAAAACTTTTACATTCTTTATTACACTGATAATTAAATTTGTTTTAGGTTATATTTTCTGGGTAGTTGATATTTCAGCCTGGCAGCAATGCTGGAGATGGATATTGCTTTTCTGCCAAAACATTGTTTCTGGTTGCGGTTATCTGTGAGGAATTATCCCATGGCAGATGTTTCCAACATGTACGGCATTTCTAGCTTGTTAACACTCTGTCAACTCAAAACTTGTTTTAAGTTTGAATGTGATAGTCTGATGGGTTGGGAAGCAGAGCAGATTGGACTCTTAGTATTTTTTTCTCCACTATTTAGGCCATGATTTCCTGAAGTGCTTCACTCTGATAAAAATGATCTTTAATTTAATGAGGTTTAAGCACATTGTAAAGGAGACATCTACTTAAGATCATGCTTAAATTTCTTAATATTTAGTGAAGCATTTAAATGTTTTGTTATGTGAGTGTCCATAGATCTGGTCGTGCTCTCTCTTACCTGTTAGAACAAAAGATTGAACTTGAGGCACCTGTCTAGATCAACCCCACAAGTTATGGTACAGTGTGATGTAGTACATGTTTAAACTAAACTTTTGCCAAGGCATTTAGACTTTCATGTATATAAAGAGATTTAAAACTCTTGTTTTTTTTTTCCCTCTTCTTTGTCACTCTTATTTATTTTTTTAATCTAGAGGCCTGGAGAGCCGTGCCCACAGTGAGCAGTTCAGCGCATTCTTCAGGCTACCCAAAGAAGAGACTTTGAAGGAAGTTCATGAGTGCTTCTTATGGCTTCCTTTCAGTCATTTCAACACCCATGGGAAAATGTGCATTTCAGAAAACTACATCTGCTTTGCTAGCCAGGATGGCAGCTCGTGCAGTGTGATCATTCCATTAAGAGAGGTAATGCAAACTACAGACTGAGAGTTTTGTACTTGGGTCATTTAATGCTAGGGTAATAATTTCTTTTTCTCAGTACAGATTTTCATTAGAATCTATTTATTTTCCTTGATGTTGTGCATTTCCCCTTGCTTATTGCATGTAGGAATCCTGTGGCTTATAGAATTGCTTCATTTTTTTTTTTTTCCCCCCTATATCCTCTATAAGCTTTTTTTTTTTAAAAAAAAAGCTTATACATAATCCTTGAATTTGTGTTAATGAAAGTTTTTTATGTTAAAAGTAAAGAATTGGAGAGCGTAGAGGATCCTGAAGGCTAGTAGCTTGTCTGCCATCTTTCTTCCTTAGCTCACTAGCTCAAGTCTTCTCTTTTCAGTGCTGTCTGTTTAAAAGTCTATGGGGAATGCATTGACAGTCTTAAACGGACAAATATCAATGCCGTTTATGCCGTTACAGCTGACATTCACAACAGATAAAATGGAGACCATAACAGAAATGACACATCATTCATTCATAGGTCTACAGGGTACTGTAGTTAGACTGTGGTGTAACTTTTAGAAGAGAAAACCTTGTCTTGACTGCATGTGATCTGTGGACATGCTGCATTTTAGTCTTTCAGCGTTACAGACATTTCAGCACCACCTGGACATGTTTTAAAATAGTGCAGAAATTACCAGGTTCTGTAGTCTGAATGTACTGTCTGTGCCTACCACCTGACGTAGATATAAAAGATACCTGACATGGTGGGGTGAATTCTCACTTTGTATGATTGACTGTTGTATGTCAGTGTAGTTGTAGCAGGTAGCTACTCAAAATTGACTTTTCTTTTTGTTATCTTAAATTAGTTATGTCTTTAAACAGAATTTTTGGAATTACTGTTATCAATTCAGATTAATTTCTGGTGTAACTTGAGTTAATTTCAGCAATACATTTGATGTTCCCTACCCAGACAGTGCATTTTATTTAGTTGTCTATTTGTAAACCTGGAAGCAACAGTTATTTCCGTAAGCTATGATAAAGCAACAAGAGAGATTTTGTTAAATGAATTGACTATAAATTCTCCCTTGGGAATTGTCAGGCCATCACAATGCATTCTACAGTACTGCAGACTTATTTCGCTTCAGTAATCCTTTACTCCTTGCCTATAGTGATATAAAAGCAGTAGCAAAGGCAGTCAGTCTATGTATTCATGACTTTCTTATGAGTTTATTTCCCCAAAGTGCGTACATTAATAAAGTATATTAACTGCTCTAGTCTGTAACTGTTCTATCATGACAATTAAAATCAGTTCCAGCTGTCATGTGTTGACAGCTGTCTTTGAAAGAGTATTCTCAGTGGAAATTAATTCCTGCAAGACTTGATTCACTTGGTTACCTGCAGGAGCTGTGTGTTGTCTGTTCTTATATGATAAGAAAAAAAGTAATAGCTTCAACATGTAGGAGGAGGCAGGATTTTCAAGCAAGCTCAGCCCTTAAAGTTAGGTACTCCTGTTAAAAGATAGTTGGCACCTTGAATCTGCTGAAAATCTATCCCATAATATTTCCTACCTTGTGCTAAAATTGTGCTAAAATAGCTGCAGAATATGGTGATTAAAAGTGGTAAATTTAAGTCACCTGCATTATTAATTCTGCTTGTGTTACACTTTATAGTACTGTGCATATGTGTGTATTTTTAACACTTTTTCTCTTTTGGAAGCAAGCAGGTAATTTGGCTGAGATGGGTTGCTTGACTTCGTATCCTTGCTTCCCTAGGTTGTGGGAGTGGATAAGGCAGATCCAGCCAACAGGGGAGTCAGCATTAGTACCAAAGGAAAAACAGCTTTTCGTTTTACCGAGGTTAGAGATTTTGAACAGCTTGTGGCAAAGCTCAGGATCAAATGTGGTGCAACTTCAAGTCCACAGCGCATCGTAAATACAGAGGTAACTGCTTAGCTAATTCTGATTTCTTACTACCTATTTTTAGGAAGATTATTTAGTCTTGCTAAGAGCTTATGAGCAGCAATGTCTACTTCCCCTCTAGACCTATTTTTTAAATCATGTTGCCACCTCTTACTTTCAGGTCTTTCACATTTAAAACAAAGTTCACCAATCTGGTGTGAAATCATATGTAGCTGTGTCTGTTTTTGCCAAACGATTATTTGGGTGGTTGGTAATTACAAAGAAGTCTGTACCTGCTCAAGATAAAAAAGCAAGTGACAAAACATCCTCAACAAACATGAAGTATTATAGTTTATATGTGTCTCTCTTGAAGAGCTCCCCTTATGTGGAACTGTGTTGCTTACTGAAGTCAATGGGAATTCCACCTTGATTATGTAAGCTCACAAAGACCTTTCATCTATAACATCTGGCTGCATCAGATGCAAGGTAGATCGTAAGGTGCTGGGCTTTAGCTGCCTTGGCATGCCTTAGTTTTGTGTGACAGGACCTTACAGTAGGATAAAACTGTAATAATTTAACTCATATGCAGTGGAAAATGCTGTGTAAATCTACTCTAGCATCAACAGTGGAAATTTTCAATATTTGAGGGCCTTGTATATCCTTACTCACTAAAAAGTACAGTTTGCATGTTCATAACTACAAATATTCGTGTTTGCAGTGTGTGGATGGATGCTAAGAATCACTAGAGATGTCTTTCCAACAAGACACGTTTATATATTTGAGGGCCATGGGTCAGAATTAAGCAATTTTTATTAGAATAATCAGAGTAATTGCAGAAATAAGCAGTTAATCCAAATATTGGCTAACCTAAAATGTGAAGTGCGTCAGATGTGTGAAACCGAGGGCCTGGGAAGCTGAACACCCATACATAGAATAAACACATAGAATCAGTTGGTGTACCCTCTAAAATGACCATTGTTAAGAGTGGAGAAGCATACAGATGCTTTAGGTAGAAACTAGTAGTGTATCAGCAAAATCTCTACCTTGAAACTTTGATTCTGAAGGGCCAAAAAGCAGAAATGAGTAATACGAGCAAAACGGCAGCAGTTAGCAGCAGAAATGCTCAGCTGATAAAGGTACAGCCCAGTCCTGGGAGACCTGAGTGATAAGGTCTACTGCTCAAGGGCATTCAGCTTTAGACTGCCCTTGCTTTGGTTATACCTGTATTATTTTGACAAACTCTGCTGAGTGTGTAGCTCTGTTTTTAAGATGTGGAAAAATAAAAAGACTATTCCCACATTAAAGGGAACAGAGTGACCAATAACGCTACTGCGAACGCATCATGTTTCAAGTTACTTTACTATGTTTTCTATCATGTTTTGCAAAGCTATTCAGATTCTGTAATATTGGATTTGAATTGCCATCAAACATTTATAGGTAGTTCTGGGCATTTATGACTACCACTATTTTTTTTAAGACTGCAGCTAGTTCTGACTCTGAGAATCCAATGGATTTTGATGAGGGACGGCCAAAGATGGGCCAGAGGGATAACAGCAAAACTGTCAGTACGGAAGCTCTGATGACTGTCTACCATCCTCAGGATGCTGAAAATTTAGACTCTAAAATGGTAAGGAATAAACTGATTGACAGCTTTGGGAATCTACATGGAAAAGACTTAAGTATATTCAAAAAGTATTCCAGCAAGGCTGCTGATTTCTACTGGAGATTTGCCAATACTCTTTCATCTGCATACTCTGTATTTTGAGTCCACAGGGTGCTTCTTCTTGGCTTCACTCGATTTTCTGCTCATCGTGTTTAATAATGATACGCCTTATCTTCAAGGAGCAAATTCCTCCAGCTCATCCACTCCCTCAGGGGGAAGGAACTGTTTGTTTTGTGATAATGAACATGTTTGGTATCAGTCTGAATTATCGAGATACAAAGTCACTGCAAACTCTTCGGGAGCAAGGAGAATGTTATTAGGCAGCTGACTTCATTTTTTTGTTGCTTCTTTCTTCACTTCTGTTTACCAAAGTCATGCTATGGTGTACATATATCTTTATACATATATAGATGTACATATATATGTGTGTTTATATACACACATATGCACATGTATATGTGTGTGTATGTATATATATTCTCTTTGCAGCATGATGTATTAATTTTGGTTCTCCATGATGTGTGAAAGAGGGTGGAAAGGTTTTATTTTAAAATTAGTCTTTAAGCAAAATAGGTATAATCAGATGCAGAATTTCCAGCAGGAAAAATGTTAAAAAATAAACCCACTTTCTTTGTGCAGGAATGACAGGAATCTGTTTTCTTCACTGCAGCTTTTTTAGAGCGTGTTGAAAAAATTGGTCAAAATCTATTTTTCTTTTTTGCAGATTATCTAAAAAAAAGTTAAGTCTTACTGCTTCATATATATAAAATGTAGCAGTGCTGTTTACCCTCTTAGACCTGGAGCCTGGATTGGGACCACTAATCACCAGCTCAGCTACTTTAGAGAAATTTAATTTATTTATTTATTTTCTTTTTTAGGTGCATACGCAATAGTTTGTTAGTAATCTTGTATCTTACAAAGTATCTGTTTTCACTTCCGTCTTCTCTCTGTTGTATTCTATTCTTCAGCTAAAATGCTTGTAACTTCAGTTTTGCTTCGCTTTTCATTCTGGGGAAACGTATTTTCCTAACAGGATAGTCTTGTATTTTGACAGAAATTGCTAGATTGTAAAGTGTTCTTTCTTAGTGATGAATACTTAATTAAATGTAAATCCCATATGTGCATAACTGCTTTGAGCCAGTAGTACCCTTCAATCTAACTAGACTTTCTTCTCCTCCAAGTTTTCCTGATTATTGATTCTATCCTGTCAGTGGTGACATCGTATCCCTGTATTTGCTTTCCGCCATTTGTACGTGTTGTGTTCCAAATCTGTCAGACTAATGTAAAGCATCATATCATCGTGAATCAAGAGTGACCTGCTTTGACTTCTGAGTCTGGTGTCTTGTTTCATCTTTATCAGAGCTAGTATGTTTGTTGCTGTTTCCAGAGAATGTTCATAGACATGTTGAAAGTAAAGTATGTTAATTTATCCAGGTGATTAAGCAGGTGTGTGTGACACTATGCGTTGACTTTTTAAAGCTCTCAAGAGCTTTTTTGTTAAAGCTCTCAAATTAGCAGAGACAATTGTCACCACAAGCAATTTCAGCCTTCTCTTCCTTTTTTTTCCTGTTTTTTTTTCTACTGCTTTCATTCAGTTTCATCTTTTTTCCTACTTCTTTTCATTTACTCATCAAGAAAATTTTGTTTTCACATCTGTGTGACTTGAGAAGGTGGAAATTTTTCTTGAATTAGGAAAGCAATACTTAGGGGAAAAATGCTGAGGGCTGTTAAATTCAGACAGATTTCTTCTGCTCAGGAAGCTTCTGAGCTTGAATTTGGTAGAGGATGGAGGAGTATTTAGTAGATGTTTGCTTTACTTTGCTCTGCTTTGGCACTTACTATTGGTTCCTATCAGATAGGATACTAGGTAGATTCAACTTTTGTCTAATCTAGTATAGATGTTCTCACAATAATTTCTTAATAGAATAGTAGGTCACATGAGAGAATACAGTGGGGTAAATATACACAAAGCTTATTCTATACATGGGTTAGATTTTGTTCTGCTTTGCACAAATTTTATTTTCAGATACCAATATTCATACCACAGCTGCTACTTCCAGTTCATATGAATGTTATATAGAGAAAATTTGTTTCTGTCCTCTGAAACATGAACAAATCTCCTGGCGTACTTACTGATCTTCTATTTTACTTATTCACAGTTGAAAGAAAAAATGAAAGAACAGTCCTGGAACATCCTCTTTGTTGAACGGGGACATGGGGTCAGTATGTTTCGAACCAAGAAGACTCGAGACCTAGTTGTAAGAGGGATTCCAGAGTCCTTAAGAGGAGAGCTCTGGCTGCTCTTCTCAGGTATTGTGTAACAAGTATAATTCATTTACTTTACAGACTCCTGCTATATGAATGTTCTAGATACTGACTGAATGGATTCTGTCCCCAAAAGTGCCCTAACCTGCAGTATATCATCTGGGTATTTCTAAACAAAAGCACTTCAAAATAATGGATAAAATGATACTGTTCTGCACTGATTCAAGCAAAGCCTGAATTTGTGTTTTTACCACATACTCAGATGAAAAATGGTGATAAGACTACATGTTCTATTCTTAAAATTCAAAGGAACAATCGGATTCAGCAAAGCTACTCTAATTGCTTAAAAGAAAAATGTATTTGTGAGACTGTCTGCGAATTATAGCATTCCCAGACAAAGGGTGTTTTTCTGGCAGGGAATTTAGCCTCAGCAGTAGTATCTTTTTGCTATATAGCTTGGTACAAAGAATGAGCCTTACAGGAATGTGGACTTAAATATATGGGATCTGTTTATGAAGTACTGAGTGTTTTTGTCTCTTTCTTCTTTAGAACCTGCCTCTGTCAGAGTACTTAGCAAGCAGAAATGGAAGTCCACAGAATTAAGGCACTTTAATGTAGAAAGGTTGTGTCTGACCCAGAAAATTAGCTGCAGATTTTGAAGAGCCACCCAGCATGTTACCTCCTAGCTGTTCTCACTGGTTGCCTGGGTGGAGCTTTCTACTGTCCTTCTCGAAGGAGCTGTTTATCATAACAAATACATTTTAACCTGTTCTCTTCACCTATATATGATAGTTATTTAATTATTTTTGAGGACATATGAACATGGATTGATTATTGCTAGTGTTCTTTATGTAGACATTTACATCTCTGTTACTAGATTGATATTCCTATGTTTTGGATGATGTTGGCAAAGAAATTATGGATAATTCTTACAGATAACTTTCAGTCTTTTGCCCGGTTTTGTGTAATATTTTACCAGCATACAGAGAATAAACTATTGCATTTATGAGAAAATTTAAGCCAAATTTTAGGTATAAACAAAACTTCTTAGAAATAGAACAGAGAAAAAATGAAAAAAAAAGTTTACAAGGGAAAGTGATTTAGACTTATTCCAAGCCTTATTTTATATTGCTTTTGTGGTTTTATTGTGGTATTGTCTCATCAGTTTCCTTGGAATAACGCCGATGTAAGACTGCATTAATATCTGGAGATTCATGAGGTCCAAAGCCTTGGTGGTCACCAAAGTTCTTATAAAAATTGCAGAGAATCATGTGAATACTTTAGCATTAACTTATAATGATGTGCAATAAAATGTATTGGCAGGTGCTGTGAATGATATGGCATCCAATCCTGGTTATTATGCGGAGTTGGTGGAAAAGTCCTTAGGAACATGCACTTTAGCTACAGATGAGATTGAACGAGATTTACGTCGTTCCTTACCTGAGCATCCTGCTTTTCAAAGTGACACAGGAATTTCCGCACTAAGGAGAGTCCTTACAGCTTATGCACACAGGAATCCGCAGATTGGATATTGTCAGGTACAGCAGTCTTGAGACCCTTTGTGGTGGTTGTCTTAACATTAGCTCATTGTAGCAGTATAGTAGCACCTTTTAAAATCAATGCACAAATATTTAAGCTTTCTTGCTCTGTGACTCACTCATCTTGCTCATTTCATCCCACTGAATAACATCAACTCTCACTTTTTACTCAAATCTTCTGTTAAATGCTGCCATGTAGATTGAATATACGTCTCTGTGTTTCTGTTAGACTTCTAACACTTAAAATTTTATGTAGCTTAAATAATATGCTCTGCAGTTGATGATACTGGGGTAGAATCTACTTATAGTGGATACAGCTGTGCTTTATCCTACCACTCTAAAGATATATCCTTTAGAAATACAGATTCTAACACCTGACAAACTTGAGTTGTGTTTTTACTACCTTCTCTTGTAAATGCATGCTTTCCTGTTAACCATTGCAGGCAATGAATATTTTGACGTCAGTGCTTCTTCTGTATGCTAAGGAGGAAGAAGCATTCTGGCTGTTGGTTGCTGTCTGTGAAAGAATGCTACCTGATTATTTCAATCGACGAATTATTGGTAATATCCTTCTGTCTTTTTATCTACCTATAATTGAATATAAATGATCATTGATTGACAGGGAGCGTTAAGGAGTGATCTGAAGCCTGAACGTTGGAAAGAAACTTTGGAGAATAATTCAGTGTTGTAAAGCCGAAAATAGGAATAACAGAACATTCCTATATCCTTCTGAACCATGAATGGATGTGACTTTCAAATATTGTCATTGCTATACGGGTGGCTACTCAGGAAATGCAGGACTTTAGACTATTACACTCTTCTCTTGAAATTTTGTCTGAAATTGAAACTATTAATTTGAAATATAGACAGCTTAAATGAAAAATAGCTGTTCTAGGACTCACACTTTATCTTTGATCCAGTACTCAGTGTCTGCAGATGCATATGCTAGGAGAAGATTGCACATGAAATGTCTCTCACTGAGGAGAGGATTTACGGTCTCTCAGGAGAGCCACGAGCAGTAGCCACACACCCCCAGAAGTACTAACGTACTTCACAGCATGCAGCAGGGCTCTGCACGGTGCATTGGGTGCACAGCTCCCAGCACAGGGGATGGAGTTGGTGATGCCCTGCAGCCAGGCCTGTGTCTTTATAACAAAATTGCAGTAGGATAAGCTTTCTATTTCTGGCCAGCATTCTGAGAAACTTGTGCTTCTCTGTATTAAGGTCTGGGTGGTGGTTTTGTTGTCCTCTCCCTGCAGGTGCCTTGGTAGATCAGGCAGTGTTTGAGGAGCTCATCAGGGTTCATCTGCCTCAGTTGACAGATCACATGACGGACATGACATTTTTCTCCTCGGTCTCTCTCTCCTGGTTCCTTACCCTTTTTATCAGTGTGCTGCCTATTGAAAGTGCAGTCAATGTGGTGGACTGTTTCTTCTATGATGGAATAAAGGCAATCTTGCAGCTCGGCCTCACTGTGTTGGACTACAACATTGGAAAGTTGCTGACTTGTAAGGATGATGCAGAAGCAGTGACTGTCCTCAACAGGTATCAGTGTAACTATTATTTCTGTAGGTAATATAGCTATAGATGTGTCATTGTGGGGGCAGCTGAGAAGACATCTGGCCAGGACCTCCAGCAGCTTCTAAGGAATTTGGTTTTCATTATTAGGCTGAAATTCTGGAAGGAAGCTTGGAAATGCTCCTGTTTTTCTTTTTCTTTTTTTTTAATTAGTACTTGTTGAAGGGTCTTTCCTTAATGATCAGGTCATCTAGAAGATGATAGGGTTTTTTCCAAGCATTTTATACATCGGGTTAATAACAACTTCCACAATTCTAGTTCTGTAGTTTGGGCTACTACCTCCTTTGTTAGTAATAGATGATAATATATATGGGACAAAAACTGTTAGGGACAATCAGGAGCATGCATTACAAGTAAAATGTGCACAATATTGGCTTCACTGCCTTCCTCAGTTGTTTCTGCTGCTGCTGTAATTGTGCGTCATTGAATATTAGAATAGCAAACACAATACTGAGACTGTGCCATATGAGTCACAAGTTCTAATTATTGTGCACTAATAGTAAGAATTTCCTTTTACCCAGACTTTAAAATATTGCATGTTTCAACAGGGTAAGAGCTACTGGATTACTGAGTTAAATGTATTTTTTTTAAGAGACCATGCACCCACATATTTATTGTAAAATCTAATTGCACTAATTTAAGATTTTACCATTTTAAAATGGTAAATCTATTTACTACCACCAGTAGTAAATGGACTCACCTAGTTTAAATGCCTTAAAATTTATAATATGAAAGTAGAGTGAAATTTAGTTTTCTCTTGATCCAAACAATGCTGCTGCTTCTGCTTAGAATCTTGTGAACTCCATTTGAACTCCTGCTTTCACCATTTTATGTGCTTGTAGCACTCCTGTTGCACAGTTAACCCTGCCAGCAGCATTCTAGCATATTTTTAAGCATTAGTTAACAATAGTTTGCTTCTCCTCAAGAGTCAGGAAGCTGTTTCTCAGGAGAGCTCAGCATTGCTCAGTATTGTGCTCTTTCTGTTCCTTAGTGTTGACAAAGGCATTGGATGACTTCCGTAATGGGAGTGTTTAGGGTTTTTGTGCATGTGTGATGAGTAGGTGCCATGAGATTAAGATTGCCTAGTGCGGTTCAGCACAGACCTCCTTTCCTCTCTCCTGTTACATAGTTCAGCACTGTTCATCTCCTGGATGCATCAGTGAATCTGCTTGTTTGCAAGGGGCCCCCCAAAATCTCTAGTCCAGGTTCGTGCTTATAAAAAGAACTGTTGCCAGCACTAGATCGCATCAGCCCTGTTGCTGTCTAGCTGGGTCTTGAAAACTCTCAAGGTTTTAGACTCCACAACCTTCTCTGGGCAGCGAATTCCAGGTTTGCGTTTCTGTGGTACTGTTACAGCAAATGCATGCTACTCATGCTAAGCTTCCTGCTGACTTTCTCCTATGTCCAACTTTTCACTTCTGATGGGATCATTTTGTTTTGATAAACCAAAGCTTGCTAATCCTTGCTGTGCTTGCTTCATGCAGGTTTTTTGACAGTGTCACCAACAAAGACAGTCCTTTGCCTCCCACCGTGCAGCAGGGCTCCAACCTCAGCAATACAAAGAGTGACCAGCCAAAAGTGGACATAACTGATCTGATCCGAGAGTCAAATGAAGTACGTGTTCTTATTGTGGGTATGTTTTCCCATCACATGCAATGTTTGCAATTCGTGGGATAGCTTAAATATCCTGCATCTGCACTGCACGAACTAGAGAAGTAGAAGACCCCTCTAGGCTGACATAGACTGGGCTCTGTAATTGGCTGATGCTCACTGAAAACCTTGCAGATTCGACTGTGGGATAGATTTGTTTTTGTTGTTTTGATATATTTTTTTAACTGCTTGAAATGTGCTTGGTAGGCTACTTCAGGATGGAGTTTCTTGGGTTCTTCATAGGTCCTGGGCTGGCATCCCTCATTTACTGTCTCGGTGTCTGTACATTGTCACCTAAATGACAAACTGAAGGTACAGGAGAAGCAGCCTTTGCAGTTACGAATTTGGGACTGCTTACTGCCTGTTGCAGATAGTGGTAACATTTGATGTAGCAGCCAAAGCGGGAAACTGGGTGTGCTAGAGAAGTTTATTGTTCTGAGGAAATGGACATTTTGAGATATACTGAATGAAAAAAAAAAAAAAAAGTTATGATATTTTACCACTTCCTTCCAACTTGTAAATTTAGTTCCTGTGTAGTCTAGCTTTTGCAGCTCTGCACTGGGGAAGAAATAACTTTAGTTTCTTCTTCTTTTGTCCTCAAATATCCATGAAACCTTTCCTTCCTTGGCATGATGTAGATAGGGATATTTATCCATTTTTAGATAAGTTCATATTCTACATTTTTGTTCAGTCCATTTGAAGTGAAAGGCAAGCTGAGGAAAACAAAAAAGATATGCTCGTGGTTTTTATTGTTGTTTTCTATTAGCCTGTTTTTTTATTTCTAAGTTACCTTCTTTCTGACTCTCAATCATATGTTTCCAGCAAAAGGGCCAAAGTAGATGTCTTTAGGAAAAATATCATGGTCTTGACTCAGAAAAGATTAAATAACTATTATTGGTGTAATTTAGGAGGATGAATTTGTCTCTGTTTTTTGAATCTTGATGACAAGAGAGCTTTACTTTATTAGGAAGAGCCAAAGGCAAGAATCAGGAATTCAAGTTCTGTTAAATTCTCTCTACAGTTTTGGGTTAATCATGTAAAACATCTGTGCTTCTGCAGTCTTGTTTCAAAAGTGTTCTGCCAATCAATCATATTTGTAAAACAGTTTAAGATCCTGTAAGACAATTGCACACTCTTATGGGTCTGTCTTGTCATGATGAAACGTCATGATAATGACAGAGGGTGGTTCAGATTAAAGAATAGAGGTAATCAATAATGAAGTGTTGTGTTACACTTTGAAGTGAAAGCTGAAGCTTTAACAAACATAGAATCATTACTAAAAGACTACAGAATGCAAAAGAAATTACCTTTTTGGTTCTGCCTTTGGAGGCAGGTTGTTGGCCCAAGAAAGTAGCCTGTGATTTGGTTTGTTTTGTAAACATTGAGTTAGACAGAACCTTGAACCTGAATTTCTCACTCCCAAGTTGGCAAGTCCTGTTCTTAGTTCTGTATCCTCATTTCTATCTTGTGGCCCTTTTTCTGTCTGCAAATTTTGTGTCTTCAGTTCAAATGAATTTCCGTACGGCTTGTAAGTGTCACAACCTCTTGTTTGAGAACTGTTGATACAAAGTAAGAGTCAATTTGTCATTTCCCATTTTGACCAGACAGTTCATTTCAACATAATTTTGTTTTAGCAATAGATTTTGTCTTCCTATCACTGTGGAATGAAAATAAATTTCAAAATGTGAGTATTACTGCAAAAGAGTTGTCATCCCGCAGATAGGGTCTAGTTACTAATTGTGAATAAGTGAACAGAGATATTCTGTGTGATACTGTTGCATCACACGGCTGTTAGGAAGATTAAAAAAAAAGAGAAAATATATGGAGTCAAATTATCTTCCACTTATGAGTATATGTTCCAGGCACAAATGTAAGATTCATTCTTTTACAGTCTAATCTGGTATGAAGAACAACATGTTTAACTACTGAATGGAAGAACATATAGGTCTTCATTTACTCTACTAATTCATGCTTAGATTATACTTCTTGTTTTAGATTCTTGCTGAGGCCATTGCACAATATCAATGTCCAGACCACTGGAAGAATTATGACTCAGAGGTGCAGTTTCTGCTTTGCTTCTTTTTTTATTTTTCCAGGGCTGAAGTGTACTCCTGGTGGTCTTCATAGAAACATAGAAATTCTGGAAAAGAATTCTAGGGGTCATATAGTTCAGCTGTTTGCCCAGAGTGCACCTACATCATCATTGAAAAATTTGCCAACTCCTTAAAACTTTCTAAGAAAGAGAACTTTCAAAAACTTTACCCTGTTGTAGTGTTTCTCTACCTTCAGTCTGAAAATATCCTAATATCCAGTGTAATTCTCTTAGAGTATAACATTCTAATATCCAGTATAATCCCCTCTGGGGTACCGGTGAAGCTGATTTGCTTTTCAAAGCCACTGACAAAAACCAATTGCAGTTGGGTAGAGAGGCAACACAGTGTAAGGTCCCTTCCTTTGTTTTCCCAACCACAGTGAACTACTCCACAGTTTCTTTTCTCTCTCCATCCTTCTTTGAAACATTTGCCCTTTGAAGAGTTGCACTGTTTAGGGCAATGCAAGCAAGCTAGACATATCTGCTTAGCTGTGCCTGCTGGCAGTGGATTTCACAAATCTGTACTTTTCCTCATAGAGATACGGCGATATTCGATACGAGGATGTTGAGAGCATGCGCAGCAGGAACAGGCTTTATGTTATCCAGACACTAGAAGCTACAACCAAGCATAATGTGGTGAGTGTCTTAAGAGAGCTCAACCCTTCTTCTGATAAAATTTCTCCCCTTTTAGAAAATTCAGAATGAGCTGCATTTTCTAAGGCCAAGTAAATCATTTTATGATGTTTTCAATCTGTAAATCACAGCATGACCTTCTGCTCTTGTTACAAGTAACATCACAGAGAGCTTCTAAAGGCTAGTATCTCTCTTGACACGCTGCATTAATTGGAAAAGACTGACCTATATTTCTTTTAGCTATTGTTAAATTATTAATGCATTTATCTTAGAGACATAAAGCCCTGTAAAATGTCCATTGTGCTAAAATAAGAAAATTTTTGCTCTAGGGAGTGATCATAAATGTCACTGAAGAGATTTAGCGAATAATACTAAATGCTGTTCTGTTTTGTTTTGTAAAATACACCTGTTGTGAAGATGGACCTTGGTCTTGCCGCTAAATTTGATCCCCAAAGTTGCTTTTTTTTTTTTAAATTAAAGAAATGGGAATTCAGTTTCATTGGTAAGGACTGAACCTGCATTTGTGTTTTATAAAAGAAGCTATATGTTGCATTGTTGTAAATATTTGACACTGAGCTATTGTCTCTTTGGTGTCAGTGTAGGCTCAATATATGCAAATAATGTGTATTGCCTTAAACTTCCTTTTCTGTGAGAAATTATTTTTTCCAGCCCATCATCTTCTGATTGCTTTTAAAAATAGAGGTCTCTTCTTCTAATTGTAACATGACAAAACTTCATCTTTTAATGTAATAGTAAGTCGTCCAGAAGTTTATTCTACAGGCTTATCCCAAAGATGGGACGACTCATCATTTAGTTAATTTTCTCTTCATTTTGCTTCAGCTACGTGTTGTGTCCCAGGATGTAAAATTCAGTCCTAGTGACCTTGAAGAGCTTTATGAATTATTCAAGGTAATGTGCTGTTTTCCTGATTTATCAAATATCCATCTAATGTCAGACTGTAGTATTGGTGTATAATAATGTTAACAATTCCAAGCTAAATTCAACAAATATGTTCTGCATGTCAACTTTAAATCAAGTGACATAATTATCATCCCACATCTTTCATCCCAGCAGATAATTGTCCTTTCATATCATCTAACATTTTGCTTTTCCTTTACAGAAGGAGCATTTTCTTTCCTGTTACTGGAATGTAAACAGTCCTGTCTTGCAACACCATGATGCCAGTCTGCCATATCTGGACCAGTATCGAATTGATTGCCAGCAATTCAGGGTTCTCTGTCATCTCTTGAGTCCATGGTCGCATTGTGCAAACAGGGACTCACTTGCACTGTGGCTATTCAGACTTATGGATGAGAACTCCGACTGCCTTATAAATTTCAAACAATTTGCCTGTGTTCTTGGTATGAAAACAACGCATATTTAGCATCTTAACAAGCAAACTCTGTCCTGAGTGGAATTCTGGAAATGCATCTGTGTATCTTCTTCCATGCTATATCTAAGGACCTTAAAGAGGCTAGTCCCTTAACTTAGGATTGAAACAGTGTTGTCTTTGTTGCATAGCATTAAATGCAAAGATTAAATGGCAGCTCAGGTGCTCACATTATATAAGGTTTGAGTGTCGACATTACGTTCTTTAGGTGGATGATAAGAGATTTTAATGGGAGAACTGCACCCTTGTTGATTTGCTTGTCTATATTTGACCATGAAATGGCTAACATCAGGCTTCATAAATCAGTAATTTTTCTGAAATGTAGATCCTGTACGTCCCTCTGAGATTCTATTTTAAAATGACTTTACCATCAAAATATCAGAAAGTTGGGAAATAGTGCAACCGTATTGCTCAAACTTTGTGGTTGATGATAAATTCTTCCTCACACTGTCAACTACCTCATATGCAGATCATGCAAGATAACCAAGGTCTGATATCTCTGGGAAACTGAAAGTTGTTGAGATTTACTACTATATTTCTCTCATCTTATTTTCAAAGTCCTATTGTGCAGGAAGCAAAAATGTAAGGGAAAATACTGAGAAGACATTAGTGATATATTTATTTGCTTCTGTGATTTCATTTTAATGAGTAATAGGTATTATTGTATTGCACTTTCTTCTGTAACCAAGGTTTTAACTCATCACAGAAGATAGGTTATGGTCTGTTAAAAAGCCATGCATTTGTGTTTCTGTAGATGTTCAGACATACTTAAGAATAGGATAGTATTATGAAATGTTGTAAAGCAGTGTAGCCAAACCCTAGATTTAGCTGCAGGGGTATTGCCACCCTTATCCTTCATCTCTAATTGTATGCAGAGTAAGATAAGACATATATCCAGTTGCAATTGTTTAGGTTAACAGAGTGTTTTAAAGTTTGATCCAGCTGATCAGACTGTCTTGCCTCTCTCCTGTAACAGATATCATGTATAATGGAAGTTTCACTGAGAAACTCAAGCTGCTTTTTAAGTTACACATCCCTCCAGGTAAGTGAGAAACATTGGTGTTTAAGAGGGCTATTTCTGTCTCTTAACATCTTTGTGTGATTTTGTGATTTTTTTTTTTTTTTTTTAACCTTACCTTTCTTCCTGTTGTTGTTGTCCCTGGTTACAGTATTATCCCATAGCTGTAATACAGATGTATATTTTTTTTCTAGAATAATGTTCACTTTGAGGACTTAATCCGCTCAAACATCATTTCTGATTTGTTCATAGGGACAGTAAGTCTGTACAAGCTTTTGTCTTTACTAAGCCCTGAAAGCAATTTATTAATTTATTTATTGCAGCTTTTACTGAAGTAGAATCTGTAAGCCCTTCTAAAGGTGGTGATCTTTCAAAAGAAGAACTGATCCACTTCAGCCAGCTCAGTGGTAAGCTCCAGAATGTTTGATTCTGCACACATCAGAAGCTTTCTCTTAATTATTGTATGCTGAAAGATGGAGAACTCTTCTGAAAGTCTTCAAAAATTGTTTCAAAATTAGCTCTTCCAGCAAATCATGTCACTGTTGACATGAATGCTATGTGAAGATCTTCTCTAGATAGTTATATTTTCAAACACAGTAGTGTAGAATTTCTTGGTGGATAGGCATTTTTATTTAAAGCATTTCTTCTTTAGCAGTACGTGGCTTAATTATTATTTATAAGCATACAAACTGTATGTGGTAGCAAGCCTCAGTAGCAGGTCATTTCAATACCACAGTACAAAGAACAACAGTTCTTGCCCTGAATTGCTCATGTCTTATGATAGAATTCAAAAGCCACAAGCATTTATGTGGAAATAGCATGGTATATTTGGCCAGTACTTTTCATCATAGCTGACAACTTTTCTGTTGTCCTGCTTTAAGGATTTTGGTATCTGAGTTCATAATTATATTTACAAGTTGATAAAGTATTCTTTTGGGAAAGCTGTGCCTTTTTACTTGCTTGGAGGGCAAATTCTTTTCATTTTTTAAAAAATTATCCAAAAGTAGCATGTCTGTAATATGGATATATTCTCACTTACAATTCAACATACCGCCGTGAGCATTATCAGGATTATCTGCTTGATGATGTATGTGGTTTCAGTGTCTTTTGAGATCTCTAGCCTTACTGTGGCTCATGGTGTTCGTTGCTATTGTTGTACAATTTGAAGTGTAAAGATCTGACCATGCAGTTTCTTCTTGGACTACTCTATGTTGAGTACAGGGATCCATGAGGATCCTGCTACTTAATCAAGGAATTCTGATAGAAATAAATGAAGCAATTACTCTTCCTTTCTCAAAAAAATAACACGTTGTTTTTCTCCTTCTAAACTGCAGTTTCATCTACTGCGGATAGTCTTGAAAGTGATGCTTTGAAGAGCAGCCCAGAAAAAGGTAGAGAATCCTGGAGACAGTTGGTAACTGTGTGTATGGAGAGGAGATGTGCTGAGAGAGCTCATGTTTGCTCTTTTTTGCATTTTTGGTCAAGTAGGGAAGGGGAAGGTTGATATTCAGGCATATCTGAAGCAGTGGCAAGATGAACTTCTTAAAAAAGAAGAAAATATTAAGGATCTGCCAAGGATGAATCAGGTAAAACTGTCTATGTCTTAATCTTTCACAAGTTAGTTTTTGTTTGCTGTTTATTTTTTAAGTTCTGTTAGTACTTTTCCTCTTGGAACACTCTTGGTATCTCTTAAATTTCAGACCTTCAAGTTACTCATTAGATTGTATTTTTTAAAACTAATGTAAGTTCACACAGAAAGGAACTTTCAGACGTACCTCAGTTTATCAAGGCTAGTTCAAGTCTCTGCCATCATCAGAGCTGTTGTCATAGTAGACACCTAGGGACAGCATTCTGGGGTTGAAAGCAGTGAAGCAGGAGAGTTGGATTGCTGATTTCTGAATAGTTTCCTCTCTCTGTCTCTGCAGTCCCAGTTCATCCAGTTCTCAAAAACCCTGTACAATCTATTCCATGGGGATCCAGAGGAGGAGCTGCTCTATCGGGCTATAGCAGTGGTTACCAGCCTCCTACTGAAAATGGAAGAAGTTGGCAGAAGACTGCAGGGCCCAGCCTCACCACTCAAAAGTCCAGGTGCTGTTGGGGAGGTGCCTGACGAAGTCCCAGGCAAAAGACAGGAGGAAAGTGGGTCTGGGCAAGCTGAAGGCAGTAGAGCTCAGAGTTCAAGAGGAGACCATGAGTGGTCTTTTGCCTTTGAACAGATTCTGGCATCATTATTAAATGAGCCAACCTTTGTGAGATTTTTTGAGAAACCGCAGGAGATAAAAGCTAAAATAGAGAGTGCTCGAATGTTACAACTAAAAGCAAGAACCAGAGTGTAATTTTCTTCACCTTTGCACTCAACATTAACAACCTAAAGCACTTAGAAATGAAGGTTCTACTCTGTCAATTGACTGTGGAGTTTACATAGGAAATAGGATTTGAAGAGTTCGCTTTAAATATCAGATACCAGTACGCTTTTGTGTAAATAAAGATAGTTTCAAGCACAATCACTTTCTTGCATTGTTCATATGTTTCAGGCCAAAAGGGACTGGAGAATAAACTATTTTTACCATGTTATTAAAATATGCAACATTTCTAGGAAATAATAGGTGTTATCTGTGAGTGGCACTAGGACAAACCTTTCTGAATGACAGCTGTTACAGTGTATGCTCTCCAGGTTCATTTCTATTATTGCGAGGAATGTAATAACTACCACCCATTTTCACTTGAAATGAATGACAGCTAAGATACTGCTTTTCAGTTAGTTTAAATAGTTATTTCTAAACCTGTGCATGGTCTGGAGTCAAAGCAGGGTGAAGACTAAAAGTAAAGGCTTTCAAATGGTAGCTATGTTGGCCACAAGAACGTCTGGTTAGAGAGGAGGGTTGAGGGACACTCAGTTCCCTTCCACCGGTGTTACAGAAGGGCCTGGAGTGCTGCAGATTCCAGCAGTCTTTACTTACCAGCAGTTTGTGGACTGCATTCTCCCTGCTCACGTATTTCTTTTGCCGTGTGGCCCTTAGCTAACACCCTCACATCTAGTTTCCTACTTAGAAAAGTAGGACTTAGATAGATGTGAGTTACTATTTCCCATTTACATCCCCTTTCTCTTAAAACACAAGTGAAAAGGGTTCACATCGCTTGATCATCAAGGCTGGTGTAGATTGAAAATCCATGTTGAAATCAGGGGAAAGTGGTGGATAAATCTTTTTCATCTCACTGCACAGTGATTATTGTAATCTTGCAAGAAGGGACATTGTTGGCTCCTCAGGAAAATGGTGATAAAATATGTGGTTTTGCTGTGTGTTTTTTCTAGTGTTTGCATAGGAGAACAATAATCATTTTTTGCTGTTTCCTGTTTAGCTGAACACTGTGTAGCTGCTATGGACAAATTGTAGTTGCTCCTTTGTCTATCCTTAGTCTGCCCTTCAGTCTTGTAATTATTCTGTCTTCTGTAGCTCTCTGGATCATTGCTGTGGTTATATTTCATATGTGCCAGGATTAATGGCAACAACAAATTCTGAATTGGAATTTTTAATATATATAAAATGATATAGGAAACAACCTATGAAGGCAAGCTCAAGCACTGTTTATGCACATAAAAGCTGTTAATGCTCAAGCTACCTTAAACCTTAGGTAGCTTGTGCTAGGGTAGGGCGGGCTAGAGAAAGTACTTGTATTTTTATTAAAAAAATAATAATAAACTGGGCATCTCTATGCCAACCTCAATGGGTATTTCTAAAGGCTGTATGACACTCTGTGCAAAACAGCATTATTTTTATAAGGTATTTTTTTTACAGAAGTGGAATGGGAATGGGAACACTAATGTTGGATGCTTGTTTTGCAATAGTAAAATGAATGAGGAATATAATTAAAATCCCACTTGTGTTACAAGCAGTTGTTGAAATGCCATCATTGCAATGGGTATTAAAGTTCCAGTGCTGTTTCTGAAGAACAGTTTTGATTAACAGCAGTGAATGTATGAATTATTTTCCGTACTCCTGCACTATGCTCTCAGGAATTAATGTAAGAAAAGGTTTTATTGAACAAAGAGCAATTTCAAATAACGTATCATATATTTGAGAAATGAGGCAGCTTTCTTCAGAAGCCTTCATAGTCATGCTTGGTGCAACATGTCTACTTTGTCTATTTATGAATAAAATATACAAAATTATCTATTCATATGTATTTTTCTAAGGCAAAGTAGGACACTGCTGTGATAGATTATGAAAACAGTGAGTGCATAGAGTTACAATGTTGTTTTGAAGTACAAAGCAGGTAATACTGATGTTCTAGACTTAATCAGATAAAGTTTTCTCAGTGAGTAATTCTTAGGCAAAGCAATCATGCTGAAATCAATGTCATTCCTTGAAAATAGATGCAGCCACTCATACAAAAAAGTTTTTGTAAATTTGTTGTGGATATTGTTAATTTTAAGGTGTACTCAAAGATACGTAGTATTTGCCAAGCAATGCATCACAGAGACCTGAAATTCATAGAACTCAGTGACTTTTTTCATGGAGAACGCAGATACTTGGAAAACATAGTTATATGCAGGTTAAAATAAAAATACAAAAGCTGTGCTGATGGAACCTGCAAAATACAGTAGGCTGTGATATTACTCGGTTTAGTTAGGTAAAACTGAGTACCTTTTTAAAACATCAGTTTTCATCAATATCAGAAATAGTAGAGCCTTTACCAATTTTATAGTTTTTGTCCATAATAGTTATATCTATTTATAAACAGAAAATTACCAGCATATATGTATTTTTTAAAAGTATATATAAGGTGAAAAGCTTGGATGTTTGGGGGAACAGAAAAGTTTATTAGCTGCCTAGATTTTCTTATATCTTCTGCCCCCTCAAAGTGTAATAGCTATTTAAATCCTCCCTATAATGTCTGCAGGTTGATGCACCAAAATTAGTGTCCAGCCCAGCAGGGCAGAGATTAGAAGAAACTGCCTCTGGGTGACTGCCTATATGGCAAGTTCTTGTGTCGCTGTGCCCATGGATTGCAGTCTTGATGCAGGAAATCCTGGCCCAAGCCAAGGCTGTGACATGCAGGTGTTTGCTGGGCTGCTACCCTGGTTTGTCACAATGTACTGAAGTTGAGGGACACTCTTGTTTTGGAAAATAACTTCAGAACTAGCATAGAGCTAACTTTTCCACTCTTCCTATGGTGCAGACAGCCTCACCAACAGGTACCTGTAGGTGCAGCTGGGAAGGAGGAGGCTATAGCAGTAGAAGCTCTTTCCCAGTCTCCAGTCCCAAAGGAGGATACTTTGACTTTGTGGCTCTTTTTTTCAAGTCCTGCAGGGTCAGGGCAGGGAGCTCTGTGCCTCATGGCTCTCTGAAGTTCTCAGTGATGCAAAGATCAACCCAGAATCACATCCTATTGCATGAGGGCACGGGGTAGGCACACATCTGTTGCAAGAGACCAGCTCTCCATCTAGCTTGGAATTAAGCAGAAGTGCCAGCAAGGGCTTTGGACAGCTGCAGGATGTCTGGCCTAGGCTTACTCAGCCCCTTCCTATGGAGGGACTTTCCGATGAAATTGTAGCGTGAAGATTTTAGAAGTGTTCTTTGCCATTTGGGAGGGCTAATTCTCTTATAGGAAGTGTGGTTAAATGAGTATTGATGTATCATTCCACTTTTCTTTCTGCATTACTTCTTTCTGTAACAAGAAAACATGTTGGCCTGAAGTGCAGGAGGGCATGTTCAATGGAATGAAGAACTTGAGAGGAATCTGTTGATGACAAGGATTTCCTCTGCAAACCAAGAACTAGAGGACAACGTTCTCATAAAGTTATATTTTTGTGGGGGAGTTCAGTAGTAGGAAATAAATGTCTATTATGAGTGTAAAACTAACTAGGATACAGATTGCTGACAGTAGTGAGGCTGTTTCTACAGGATTTAAATGGGACTGCCTGCTGTAGTGGTGCCCAATGAGTGGGCAGCTGTGCCATGGCTGTTTTGTCTGCAAACAGTAGCTCTTGGTACAAACTACATAGTCCCTTTTTGTGGACGGGCCATTATTATTGTTGCTATGCACATAAAATGCATTTTTTCAACCCAATCATTAGCCCAAAGGAATGGCAGCAGAGCCATGGTGGTGTTCCCTCTTGCTTGTGAACCAGAAAGTGCTGCTGAAAGGGACTGTCTCTGTCTCCAGATTCTGGCCACCATCAGGAGCCATCTGCTGCCTGCCTTTGTCTGGGAGTTCCCAGTCAGAGGTGTCTCTTTGGAGTCAGGGCAAAGGATTTGAATCCTAAGGTGCAGAAACAGCTTAACTGATAATAATGAAAGCAGAAGCCTCCTCCACCACGGAGAGAGCACTGCTCGTGTTCAGTCCTAAGCGTTTCCTGGGTCTTGGCTCAGCAAAAGCACTCTGCTTCAATCCATTCCTAAGAGAAGCCACCCGCTTAGCACTCTGGTAGCTGTAAAAGAACCTACAGCCTTTTTTGAGGAGTTTGCTCTGTGTTGATTCAATTAAAAGTTTCTCATCCAATTGTACCATACAAAATTCATGTATGTGATTGCCAGTGTTGGAGTATTCAAAAGCGTTGGTCATGTTAAGGCCACTTTTAGTCAGTCCTTTCCAAAGCAAGGCCCAAGCCATTTAAAAACAGGGACTCCAATCCTGCCCAAAGTGGAGGGGAAATTAAAATAAAAGAGGAGACCAAATGTTGATGTCTGGGACTAACTTAGCCTTGCACACAACTTGACTCAGGGGCTGAGATGGCTGGTAGCCCAGGAAAAGTAGCCTGAGTCAAGCTGATTTTTTGTAATCCAGTTCTGTAGTGTGCAGACATGTCTACACTACCTCTGATGCTCTTCCTAATTTGTGAGTTCCCCTGTTGTCCTTAGTGCTGGGCATGGAAATCCCAGTCTCAATCTTGAGCCCTCATGGGGTGCCCATTTCTTGCTATGCATTTGTATGAGCTGGCTGCTGCTTTTGTTTCTCCTAGAGAGCCAGGAGGAGGTTCTGATCCCCAGACTGACTCACACGGCCTAGCGGGGAAAGAAAAAAAAAAAAAAAAAAAAAAACATTGCAGGGCATGTTAGAGGGCTTATATATATGCTTTTATTTTTATTTATTTTATTTTATTTTATTGGAAAATACTATGTACAATCTGTTTAAAGCTTGTCAAAATGCACAGACTTCCATCCAATGGAGCTGTGCAGGAACATAGATTCAAGACAATAAAATCTTAGCTGTTCATCTTCATAAGACACTTCCTTTTTTCCCATTACAAAATAACTTTTAAGAATAGTACCATTTATAAATGTATCTATATTTGACTTCATATAAAATAAACCAAGATTCATAGACAATTCTAAAGTATTTGTTTTGTTTTCTTCTTTTTACGTGGATTATGTTACAATATGTACAGTAAGTTTTCACTGTGTTTGTCAAACCAGCCTGATTATATCCACCAGGCTGTAGCTTATATGTACAAATATGCTAAAAGTGCAAGACTTTATTAAAGCTGCCTGTGTTTTCAGAGGTCTGGAATTGTGTGGCCTGTATATGTGTGTGTATATACACACATATCTATATTAAAAACACACTTAGATGTATGTATACAGTATACAGGTGTTTGTGTGCTAGAACATTAACAATTAGGAGGTCTACACTTACACTGGAGCCAGATCCCTGATGTGGGAGGCATCTGCCACGTTCCTCCCCTCTGCTTGTGACCAAGGGGCCAAACTTGTGTTCTCTTGAAAGCACCTGGTTCACCCAGGGTGAACCAAACCCACCAGTACCCCAATTCCAAATGGGTCCCAAAAACACAGGTCAGAGCTAACACCGAGGTAAACAAATACAAATCAACCTGAATAAAGAGCTCACTTTAGTTGGGGGAGAGGTGAGAGAGAGAGAGCTTAAGGCAAAAATCCCAGGGCCCTGATTCAGTCTTCCCCCCAGCCTGCAGCCGGACTGAGCAGGCCTCTGAAAAAGGGTTGCAGGATTTTTCCCTCCAGCGCGAGTCTGAGCCACGCGGCTGCCAGCGGGAGGCATCGGGGTCAAGGAACGGGGAATACAGGGGGAGGAAGGGGCATGTGATAAAGTGCGTGGGTAATAGTCCCTCGTTTTTAGCAAGGCCAACCTAAAATGTAAACATCCTTACAGACATCCCTACAAATCTGCTGTGCAGATTTCCTACAAGGCCATCAGCAGTGGCAGAGGCTGAGCAGCCCCATGTGCCATCAGAGCAGCCATGGGTGCACCCGCAGCCCCTGACAAAGAAAACCCCATAAACCCCAAACCCTGCCAGGCTGCCCTGCCTTGACTGCCCCCCTGCCTGGCCCCATCTGAAAACCAGCCCCGACCTCCCCAAAGCAGCCCCTTCCCCACCCTGAAATGCATCTGAGTGACACGTCATGAGCTGGGCTCATTTACAGCAAAAACTGCGATGCAAAAGGGTCACTGTGCTGCACTGGCATCATGCAGCCCAAGCAAGCAAGAGCCAAGCAAATAATAGATGTGCCCTCACCTTGGACCCCAGCCTGCAGCGCAGGCAGGCAGAGCTGGAGCACACGGATCTGCTGTCCTTGGGAGTGTGCACGTGTCTGTGTTTCTTTTCCTTCCCACTAACATTATGTGCCAAGTTGAGGAAAAAACAAATAAAGACAATTCCCCCCGCCCCTCCTCAGCCAGAACCACCTTAGTGTCTTGGGAGTGAAGACCCTAAAGGTAATTGCGCTTTAAAAAACAAAACACAATGAATATATATGTGTATGTGTATATATCCAAACATACATATATATATATGTGTATGTGTATACACACACATGTATACATGTGTGAGAACATATACAGGTTATATATTATATATCATATATAATATACACACACACTATATATCTTTCTCTAAATATGAACTCTATATACACACCATAAATAAATATATATATAAATATATATAATATATATACAAATGTATACATATAAAAATCTACATATATATTTATATACATATTTGTTCCCGCCAAGGCTGAGGCAATGCTGGCTGCAGGTGGTGCAGGCACAGGGCCCCCAGCCCACGCCACACTCCTGAGCACCAGCCCCTGGCGCTTCCAACTGCAGCTCCTGCTCCCATCGCGGGGCCCTGGGGCCATCACGTCCCCTGAGCCCGCTCGGAACGCAGCGGTGTCGTCACCGGGAGGGCCGGCTCCCTTCCCCACTGCCCCTTCACTGCGAGGCCAGGTCTGCTCAGGCAGCGAGCGCTGCTGACACTGAAGAAAGCAGTTTGCATGGGGCCAAAAGCAAACAAATACAAAGAGAAGGAAAGAGGAGGAAAAAAAAAAAAAAAAAAAAAGAAGAGTTAGTAAACCCTAGAGTGAATCCAGGGAAATATTTACCTGGACTTTGTTGGGTGCGGAAGTCCAGTGAGATGATGAAGAGAGTAAACCTGCATTGCCAGGAAACCTTCTGTAGTGAGTCTGGAGAGGAGCGACTGGAGATGAATGACATCCAAAACAAGACTTGCTGCCTTAAGTTGCTGTGTTGCAAGTTAAATGCGTTGGCTTTCCAGGACGTGGATTTCATGGGAACTGGTGCAAAGTGCTTCCAGGGTGGCAGTTCATGGTGCCGTGCTCTACAGTAACGGAAGAATTTTATAAAAAACATTATATTTTGTAATCTTTTTCTCTGGTTTTGAAGACAAGATATTCATATAGACTCACTTGAAGCGTCTAGCAGTTTTCTGTTGCTGGAGAGGGCACATAAACTTTTAACCTAGATTAGTGCCTGCACTGAGCCTGTGTTAATCTAACTTTCAGTCCCAAAGCATCATCAGGAGACATCATGAAATTTGTCGATGGTAACGTACTTTTAATGGTCAAAGTGTTAAGCAGTTGCTCTTTCGGTGACGTCTGTCAAAGTAGATGGTGCATCTCCCTCTGCAGTGGACATAATGCTGGCAGCATTCAAAACTGCAACGACTGTCTCTGGGGTAGAAGAATCATCCTCCTCTAGGTTGCAAGCCGCAGAAGATGGCTCTGTTTGCCCCTTGTGCTCAGACACATTCTCACCCTCTTCAATGTCCACAGAGGAACGAGCTAGGAGTTTTAGAGTCTGCAACCAAGGGTGGCTTAAAACTTGATCTATGTTCAACCTCTTCGACACTTTCGGATGCAGCATGCGGTAAATGAGATCCATGCACAGCGCACTTAGATTTCTAGACCTAGGGAAGTGAATCCTGTGTTGTTTCTGAATGATGACCATTTTTCTGATGTTAGAATCATCAAATGGTATTAATGCACAGACCATGATATATAAGATGACTCCCAGGCTCCATATGTCACAAATCTTGGAATTAGAAGGAATGCCTTGTAGCAGTTCAGGGGCTGCATATATGGTAGACCCACAGAAAGTTCTACTGAGCACAATTTGCCCATTTTCATCCCGAGTTAAGGTTTTGGAGAAGCCAAAGTCTGACAGCTTGATGTTAAGGTCTTTATCAAGAAGAATGTTCTCACATTTTAGGTCCCTGTGAGCAAGATCCATGTCATGGCAGTACTTGACGGTGGAAGCCAACTGCAGAAACTTCCTCTTGGCAATGTCCTCTTTCATGGGTCCATGGCTCTTCAGGTAGTCGAGGAGGTCTCCCTTTTCCCCCAGCTCCATCACGATGTACAGTTTGCCAACACTGGTCTCAAATATCTCATAAGTTTTGACTATTGAGGGATGGTCCATACATTTCAAAGCAGCTATTTCCCTGGGCAGAAACTTTTCCAGGAAATCCTTAGGAGTTTTCTTCTTGTTGATTATCTTTATTGCCACTTTGCTTTCCAATCTGTCAGAGTAGGCTGCTTTCACCTTGCCGTACGAGCCTTCCCCCAGAGTGACACCCACGATATAGCCTCTCTTTCTGAGCACCGCGTTTTCATCCATCGTGCAAGAGGCATCGGAGTTACGGGGGCTGGTGCTGTGTGCGCATCATGCGCGTTGGCAGGCTCTGTGTCCCCGTTCCATGGTGGCTGCCCAGCACGTTTCCCTCCCTCCGCTGGGTGAGGTGGAACCGGGGCATTGTGTGAGGTGTGGTGGGGGGCTGTGATGTCGTGACGGAAAGAGTCTGTGCTTGAGTGTGTAGTTCTGGGCTTGACTTCATGGAAAGAAGGAAATGATGGGGGACCACAAGAGTTTTTTTGTTCATATACGTGGATAGGAAAAAAATAGGATTCTAGCTCTTTTTCTGGCGGGTGATAATTCTGAGAAAATTATCATGGTGTAATCACTAAAGAGAAAGTTTCAAGAGTTTTTAGAGAAGAGACAACAAAGACGCAAGAAGAGATGGATACGTCTCCGTCATGGAGAAGGCATGTTCAGATGCTTTCAGGAACTGAAACTCTGAATGCGTCAAAGCTTATTGCTTCTCCTTTTCTCTGTGGTGCACAGGTAAGAAAACCCTGACTGGGGAACAACAACAGCAGAGTTTGGTGAGGCTAATCCGTAAAGTCCTAAGATCACAAGTTGCTTTGAGCAACCACCCTGGGCAGTTCACGCAGCCCTGGCCTAAGCCCCAGCAAAACCCCAAAACCCCAGAAGCAGCTCCTGAGGACAGGATGTTTTGCCTGCCTTTCCTAAAGCCCCTAGTTCCTTCTTTGCTGAACACTCTTTTTTTTTTTTTTTTTTTTTAATAGAACCAAGAATGTTTCCTCAAGACAAAAATAACTCTCCCATCGCCTGATGCAGGGTGATGGGTGCTGCAGAGCAGGGCCAGGCTGGGCAGAGGCTGCCCAGGGTGCCATGGTTTGGCTTAGAAGGTGGCTCTCATTTGAGTTCCACTAAAGGAACTTTGCATTGATAGCGTAAAGACAATGCAGATTTTTACTTCTTGGATTATTTAGCTCAGAAGTGAAGCTGTGGTTGGAAATATTTGAGAGGCCTGTGGTATTTCCCTGCAATAATAAAGAAAAGGGATCTAATTACTCAGGGGAGAGAATGATGGGGAAATTACTGCTTCCTCACATTTGCATCTGTAGACCCTTCATTATGAATCCCTGCTCCCAGATACTGGGCTGTACAGAGGCACTGGCCTCATAGCAACCAGTCTGCAAACAGCAGTTCAAAAATAGGGCCCTTGACTTAAAATGAGAGCTGGGTTTGGATAGTTGCTGTTTGATCCCTTGGCTCTATTCCTCCTGGCAGAGCCAGCACCTCCTCCCTCTAGGAAACCCAGGGAACCTCTACTCAGCACTTGGGTTATGCTGGGGGGAAAAAGAGAACTTAGCAAGTGATAACAAGAAGTGTCATGGTGATACTCGATGAGCGCTAGCCAAGGAGCTGTGTGCGCGAAGCTGATCAGCCAGTCGGCTGCCCCAGGCACGCTCCTGTCAGCACAAATTGCTTCATGAAGGGAATGACCAGGAGGGAGTTGAACAAGTCCCTGTGAGAAGTGTGTTGTGCCAGGGGAAAGTGTGGCCTTCGCCCTGTTCTTTATCCCCACCTCCACGTTGTCACCTGCCAGGGTTGAGAGCGTTCAACACCATGAGGGGCTTCCTAGCACTTTGGAGCAATGTCAACACTTGAGCTCCTCTTTGGGCACAGCCTGCTCTTCTCTCACCTCTGAACCTGCTCATGGTCCTCCCTGGCTGGGAGCTGCTGGATGTACCTGGCCTTAAGGATAATATCAGCTACCTCCTATCTTGAATCTTGCTAAACAGAGTCATCCCCACAACTATGCACCTCAGTTTGGTCTAAGAAAGGGGCAATATGCTTCCTCTGCTGTGCACTGATGGGTAATTCCCTGCCCTGGTGCTACTCTGATCTTTCCATGTGCTTTGACCTGTGTCTTTGTCCCACAGATGTTGTCATGCTTCAAGTCCCTATGGACAATATTTGGATCTTGATAGTATTTTAAAGCACATGAAAGCTAGTGAAGTATCTTTAAATCTTAAGGTGCCCCCCTCTTGCTCTTGCTTGGCACTCGACCTCTCCATGACAATATTGGCTTTTCGGGCTACCTCAAACTTCTCATAAATCTTGGTGGCTCCCAAAGTGGTGTCTTTCCCTGCCAATGTCTTGGGCTCCTAGCAGAGTCCAGGAGCTCCTCTGGAATTTTGTTTCGGTCAACAGTCTCCACTGCCATGATGGACTTTGGCAAGGAGCTCTCCCTTATGTTCTCTCCAACCACAGCAACACCTCCTGCGTAAGCAGAAGCAGCAGGTGCCCAGGAAACCTGCAAAAGCACCTTGTGCACCCACCTGCAAGCCAGCAGCCTGCTCCAGGTCCTGTTCACTTGGTGCCATGAGTCCCTGTGGCTGGGATTGGGAGCTGGGCAGAGCAGGAGGGTTGGGAAGAGGTCAGGGAACGTGTCAAGGAAGGCACAGGAGGTTTCCTGCTGCCTGAGGTGATAAGGAGGTACTGGTGCTCCTTGGAGGCACAGTGAAGCCTGGCTGGATGGGGATGCTGGTGTGGCCCCGAGGCGGCAGATTTGGGGAAGCAGCTCAGCTGGCAGCATGTCCACTGGCCACCTGAGTTCAGGGCAGGTTACAGGCCTCAGGCTGCGGTGGGTGCCCTCCAGACGACAGTCCGTGGTGATCAGGCTGCTGCTGAGTCGCATCACTTCTTTGAGCAATAACCCCACAGGCGCCCTTCCCTTGTTATCGATGTGCTGTGCAGAAACAGGATGAGGAAAGAGCAGGGATATGTGTATATGTATACATACGTAATATGAATATTAAACTCCTTTATTTCACCCACATTAAAAAAATGCAGGCAGCTTCCCAAGTTTTGGCTTTGTTCTTAGTTCTGAGCTGAATTTTACTGAAAAGGTGGAATTTCTTGCAGAATAAACTACTCATTTCCTGCCTACACCCCATGGCAACCACAATGCAAACAGTGTGCTCAGCCCCTTGCAGAGCTTGTGGTCTGGCTGGATGCTCTGGCATTTCCCCAAATGCCAGGGCATCCTCTTAGGCCATCTGAGGAAATCCTTACCCAGGGAAGTGGGTGTTCAGGGTAAAATTGCCTTTTTATCCTTTCTAATAAAATCTTGGGCCTCTTCAACAAGTAATGAAAGCAAAGGGGCTTCTCTAAGCTCATGCTCACATTGCCTGGCCTCACCAGCCATTGCCTTGCAGCTCCTCTGGTGCCTCACAGAAGCTCCTTGTTTTCCAGAGGTGTGATCTGTGCCTGAAGCTGTGCCAGCCAACCCATTTACAAGCAGGGAAAAGGCTCTGTTTTTATTTTTTGTGGGAACAGCAGAGCTGAGGCACAGTCTAGGAAATTAGGTCTTGGAAGAAAGTAGGAAAGGCTAGAAAGTTTGCAGAGATTTATGAACTGGTACCGGGGAACAGAGCAAGTGAGGTCTGGGCTGGCTGTGGATCAGCATTCCGGGTGACGCGCGCTCTGCTTGGGGGAGCCTGTTGGCTCTACGGTGAGCACAAGCAGCGAGCGGGCTGAAATCGGGGCTCCGGCTACCTCGGTGGCAAAAACCGCAGGGAGCCCGGGGTGAGTGAGTGCTCTGAATTATCGGAGAAGCAAACCTGGGTGTCTGCAGGCAGCAGATAGAAACGCGCAGGGATTTCTCCAGAAATCACTCACACGGCTGCAGCCTGAGCTCTTACAAGGGTGGCTGTCTCTGGGCTCTTAAAGGCAGCAGGTAGCGGTTAAGAGATGTAGCTCAATGGCAAGGCATGGGGCATGTCAGGGGACAAGGACAGAGAGGAGGCGCCGGCACTTGGCATGTGGAGGGCCATAGCAGAGGGACAGGGCAGAGTGTGGCAGCGAGACACTCCCAGGTGCTAAAAACACGTTGGTTTACGAGCAGCGTTGCCCTGGTAATGCCACCACTATGGGCTCCTCTGCAATCTTCAGGGTCGTGCTGCTGCTTTTTGCTGGAAATAAAAACTACCTAAATCACATCGGAGATGACAATCCTGCTCCTCTGCTTCCACGGGCTGCGATCTGCAGCGCTGCAGGAAAGCTTCCGCAGAGGCTTTCCTCACGCCAGCAGCTCTTCAGGGACAACCACCACCCAGTCTGACGTGGAGCAACACCCAGGTCAAATTCCTAAATGCACCTGTCATTTGTAGGGCCATTAACGATGATTTGGGATGCACAACTAGCCTTTTTTTTATTATTATTATTTTTTCTATGCATTTCCTCTCTGGAGGGGCTTGAGAACCTGGAATGCATCTGTTTCCAGGAGGCATAGAAATAGCAGCCAGCCTTGTCACTGTCGTAATTACGGAAGCTCTGTCTGTGCATGGTGAAACTAATGCACTTAGTGCAGAAATGTCGCAGCGCTGGACACTGCATAGTGTCAGGGAGTTACCTGCTTGTGTCTGCATACCTGAAAATCCCTGGAAAATCAGAGAGAGCATATGAAAATATGGCATGTCTTATCCTTGCCCAGGTAGTAGATTACATAAAATAGTCACAGGACAGTAAGCCTCAGTGACTAGTGACAAATTGGCATTTGTCACTGTTTGGCAGCCCTGGAGTGCTTCAGTTCCAAGGGTGGCGTGTGCAGCTCTGGCCATCCCAGAGGCATCGGGGATCCGGGACAGGGAGGTTTTGGCAGGGAAAGACCATGCCAAGGAGGGATGGAGGCACCTGGGAACAGCATCCTGGCTGGGGATGTGGTGGGGACCGTCCTGTCAGGGATGGCGGTGACCAAGTAAGACCAGGGGGATAAAGGTGTTGGGACAAGGCCTTTCCAGAGGAGACGGAGGTGACTTGCTAAGGCCTTCATGGATGGGATGTTGTCACCAGGAAAGGCCATCCTAGACGGGATGGAGGTGTCCTGTCGCGACTGCCCGGGTGGGCACAGAGGTGGCCGGGTGGTCATGGCAATCCTGCTGAAGATAGAGGTGCCTCGTGGGGACTGTTGCAGGGGGGATAGATGAGGTGGACTGCGGCCACCCTAGTGGGGACGGGGGTGCTGGATCACGGCCACCGCAGCAGGGA
>JAWLRI010000229.1:1271373-1294220 GCA_034781795.1 Crypturellus tataupa
AGTTTGCATGGGGCCAAAAGAAAAAAAATACAAAGAGAAGCAAAGAGGAGTAAAAAAAAAAAAAAAAAAAAAGAAGTCCAAAGCTTTGCTTAGACTAGACAGAGGTTAAGAACTAACCTCTCACTAAACTTTGCTCTGACCGCCAGCTTGAACATCTCTCCAAGATGAAGTTGTTCTTACCTAATCGCTCACAGTAATGGCAGAAAAGAGCTCCTGTGTTCGGGCTCTAACAGTGCCCTGTGTTAGCACTCGGCTACCAACCCCACCTCTGAAATGTACCTTTTCGTTTTTCCTTTGGAAAGACACAAAACAGTAGGGACACTTTACTATATACCCACTGAGGAATAAACCTTTTTTCTCTTTTTTTTTTCCATCCATAAATATAAACATATATAGTTAAAAAGTGACAATTTACAAAAATACAATTTATTGCTGACCCTATGGGCACAGAACATCGCTTGCATCATCGCGAGTCTAAATTTTAGGTGTTAAATTGAGACATGACCAAGCAAAACCACAAAGTTTGCCAGCATATGGTATTTTTTTTGTTGATGTTGTTTGCTTGTTTTTGTGTATAAGGAACCGTGTACAGCAACAGCCATTTGAAACAAAACAAGAACAGAGTGAGAGCAAGGAATCTCTGTAACCTGAAAAAAAAAAACCTTGCCTACAGGGAGTAAAAAAAACGTATAAATGTATCTGCACTTGTCAACCCAAATGAAACGTGACAAATGTGTTGCTAGTCGTGACGTGAGCTGGTATAACAAGAGTAAGAAATTCAGGCAAAAGTGGTGTTATGTGAGTTAGCAGCATCATCCAATCCTCTGGAAAACAAAACCTGTGGGCTTGAGGTATAGAAAAAAGGAAAAAAAAAAAACAAATCCGCGCTGGCGCTACCACACGGACATGAGCTATGTACATGGTACTGGGGGCGTCACCGCTTGCGCCCCTCCCCAGCGCTGCCGAGGCGTCACTGCGACCCGCACCAAGGGCCTCAGTGGACAGTGGTGCCTGGCAACCCCTGTCCTGCAGCTCAACATGGGCCCCGTTGGCCGCCCCACCGCCAGCAGGGTCCCGGGCACCACAGGCGCTTCGAGGCGGCAGCTCCTGCTCACGTGGGTGGCGGCCGTGGCTGAGGCAACTCCACTGAGCCGTGGTTGAGGCGGTTCCATTGGGCCACTGCCTGCCCATTGGCTTGGAGCACTTCAAATACCACTGCCCTCCCTACTCCCTACTCCCTCATGGCCGGAGCCTCCCCTGGCTGCAGTCCTGCCATACAAGGGCAACCTCAGCTCAGCCGCCGCTGCAGTGCCAAGGGCTGGCTGTGTGGAAACGCTGTTGGACACAGCCCTCCCAAGCCCTCCTGTGGGATCGTCCCTCTGGCCACCTTTCCCGGCGGGTCCTCTCCTCCTCCAGTTGCCATCCCTGGCCTGGTCTGCCCCTGGCTGCTGTGGCCAAGGTCCTGCTGCTGTCCCGTCCCGTCCCGTCGTGGCGCTCACGGTAGCTGCATCTCCGGCAGGTCGGGCAGGCTGCAGGGCTGGCCCTGCGCGTGGCGGCTCGGCTGCTGCGGGTGCACGAAGTAGCCTATGGGGCTCTGCTGCGACGCATGAGGCGGCTGGAAAACACGCTGGTTCGGGCCCCCTGGCACCGACTCGGGACCTGGCATCTGCGGTGGGGACGGGAGACATGTCAGACCGTCCACTCCGTCTGTGGGGCCCATGATGAGGATATCATCACCAAGGATGAGATCCCCATGGTCGCTGCTGCCCATCAAAGCTACAGGTTGCAGACATGCAGCCATGGACACTGGTGTTGCCAGCAGGACAAATGCTGCCTGGAGAGCCCAAAGGTGAAGCAAGACCTACCCACGCCAACAGATCTCTGTGGAGTTCAGCAGAAGACCAGGGAGAGCTATAAGCAGTACCTGGAAGAGCCAGGCAGCGGGCATTTCTGTTGGACACTCAGTTGTAGGCAAATTCTTTGGAAAAATATGGCCTTGGACTTGGGTACTGAGCAAACCTGAAGGATACTGAGTACTTGGGTGTTTAAACATAATGAGAACAGTAGGTATATGAGAGTTGGCTAGGGCCAGGTAAGACTTTGTCAGGTAAGATAGATAGGTCAAATTTGGTCAGGGTCTAGGAAGTTCCGTTTCTCAAAACCCAGCCTTGTGCATAATTATAAACCTGCCTCAAGTCCGATACCTGAAGGAAGAGACGATGCTGCTGAACCTGCTGCTGTGGCCACTGGTGGAGGTGAACTGGGGTGCTCGTCTGGTGGGGAGTGAAGGTGGCGTGTGGGATCATCAGCGACGGGGAGAAAATGGGCGACGGGGCTGGAGGGCGGACTGTGCTACCAGTAATTGGCTGCATCTGTATCGCGGTAGGCAAGATCTGCTGCTCTGGGACAAATCTGCCAAGAGAAGGGAAAGAATGGGAACAAAAGCTCCAAGTCACCCAGACACACAAACGGTGAACACTCTGGTGTGAACAGAGTGATCCAACAACCTTCTGCAGTGCAATAAAACATGGAAGGCAGATGTTCAAACTCCTGGTAGACAGGCTCAAGAAACAAATCCATGAACAAACTCCACCCAGTGACCCTCTGTCACCCTTGGGTCACCTGCCCCCTCACAGCCCCACTACTGCCTGGGAAGGGCCCAGCCCGGTGCCTACCTCAGACTCCTGTCCTGGCTGTACTCCGCCTGCTGCTGCCGGTCACTGACCTCAGCCGACACCATGGGGTTGTTGTAGAGGGTCATTGAAATGCTTGTCTGTCCTGGCAGACCCGCTTGCTGCGCTTGGCTTCCTCTTACTGGGTGCTGCTGCTGCACCTGGATGCACACACAGACACACGGTCAGGTTTCTTTAAAGCTCCCTACTACAGCTCCTACAGCTACAGCTCCTTTAAAAATGCAGTTGTTGGCAAAAGGATGATTAACAGTAGAACAGGGCGATAACACCGGTGCAGCTAGGGAAGCCAAACAAGCTGTCTGCCCTCTCACCTACACACGGCAGGCCATGGGATCCCCAGCTGGGAAGGAGACAGTCTCTTGCTCAATCAGAGCAGAAGGGCTAGCGCATCCGAGGCACTAGGGAGCAGCTTAAGGGTTGCAAATCCACAGCCCCAAGCAAAGCTTCTAATGCTTCCTCACAAGAAGCAGTTTTCTGTCTTGCCCAATTTTTGACACCTCATTTTTTTTTCCCAAGGAGATGTGGCTATCTACGTACTGGAAGTGGGTCTAGAGATGATAAACTTGTTTTTCAGAACTAACTTCCAGACATAAAGACAAAAAACAAAGAACTCCTTTAAAATTATGTGAGGTTATAACTCTCACTGGTTATGAAAGATGCTTTTTTGCATAACTGAAAAGGAAAATGAATCAGAAGACCAAATCATTCTCCTACACAGTTCTACTGAAGTTACGGAAATGCGACCAGTGATCTGCTGTGACTTAGTACTTCTACGCTATGAAGCGTTTATCGTTTTACAATGGAACATCATCACTTGCAAGTTCCAATGGAAGCACATTTCTCACTCCCCTAAGAGACTAAAACATACGCAGATGGGAGATAAGAGGGACCACAGAGGGAGGTGCAGGTACAAAGGGCTCTCTTTATACTAGGTGTACCACCAAATGAACAAAGTGATCACATCCTACACTTAGCCTCAAGTGCCAACAACTATTCAAAAAGCCAGGAAACAAACATGAAGATGAAGAGGTAGGTAGCAACCTGGGAGGAAGGGCCACCAGGCTCCCTGAGGAATTGGCGTGGGGACGGTACGTGAGAGCCACAGTAGTGTTTGGTCCCAGTAAGGCCTTGCTGCTGGGACTTCTTGGCTGTGCTTTGCCTGGTTGCCCCAGGCTGCTGCTGCTGCGATGGCCTTCTTGGACTCTGGTGTGGCACGTTGTTAAAGACTAAGGGTATTGGTTGCTGCATCAACATCTTTAAGAAAAGAAGAGAAAAAGGAGTTGTCAGTTTGCAAGTGTTTGCTCAACTGAGAAACGGCAAGCTCTGCTCAACAAGTAATGCTGCTAGCACGAAGAGGAGTATCATTGGGGTCTGCACTGCCCTCATCTAGTAAAGCAGCATTTCAGGGTGATGGGGTGAAAGTATTTCAGCTCTGCCTGCCCTGCTTGGGGTACCTGGGCTTGGGCAAAGCAGATGTTGTTGCAGCCCAGTGCTACAAAATGCCAAATCTGCAGTAAAGGGAACCACGAATAGCAGGGAATTTTGTGAGCCCAAATATTTATGCAGAGGCACGAACGCTCTAGTCCCACTTTGCCTGTCACATTCATATGAATGGTATGAAAGATCTGAGAACGGGATTAGGGATCTGGGAATGGCACTAGTCATGCAGCAGGATTATTCAGCCATTAAACCTTGGAGCAATTCCTGCAGAGGGGGCTTTTCATTAGTTTAGTTAGTCACTTGTTTAGGATTTTTTATTTTCCAAGTCAGGAAAAATTCAATACTTGAACAGATCCTGATGTCTCCTCTCAGAAGGTATTTCCAGCTGCTCACACATCTGGGACTGTACTACCAACCTAGCTCATTTCTAAATGCTTTTGCTGCAGACAATTTGGTTACTGATCCAAGTGCTTGGAGGCAAAGGAAAGGATCTGTGGGTACCCGGAGAGCACAGAGGGGAGCACAGTGGCTGCGCACCTGCAGGTTGGAGTCCTGCACTAGCTGGAGCTGCTCCTTGATGACGTGCAGCTCCTCTTGCTGCGTCTTGATGTCAGCTTGCAGTATGCGAGTCCTCTCTTCCAGCTGCTCTTTCAGCTGGTGCATCATCCCCAGCTGCGCGGGGAAGTGGTACACTGGCTGCGGAGAAGACAGAAAGGTCACCAGCGGGACCAGCGCTGCTGCTCATAGTCATCACGGTGCTGGCTTCAGAAAAATGACAGTGCCTGAGCTGGGCAAGTGACTTTCTGAAACATTGTTATCCAAGAAACAGCTTTTGACATAGAAAAGATGATGCTGACAAAAAACGGGTATTGCTCATTTACGCCAAAGTGCCACCATATTACAAGAAGAGCAGCACAACAGTGGCTAACAGTGTGATCTGCTCCTGATGTCCTTCTGCACTACTGCTTAGATGTTTTTCTCAGTTGTTCCTGGGAGCCACCTTGGGCTCATGTGATGAATTCGTTGCCAAAGGCAGGCCCAGAGCATTGCTCCCTCCCTGGCACATGGAGAGGTACGAAGGATGGAGAGTTCATTCTCCCCAAGGGGTGCCAGCCAGCGTAAAGACACTAGCACCGAGAGGACAAAATTATCAGCAGTGTAAGCTGCTCCTCCTGGGAGCTCTCATGGGAGCTTTCTAAAGACAAACTTCGCACCTGAATTTTTGCTAATCTAGTATCTGTCAGTCCTGTGTGTGTTTAATGACCAAAGGGTCACCCAAACAACCTGTTCCAATGGATGTGCTGCACTACCTGCATGGCCAGAAGAGCCATGCACAACCAGCACAAATCTCTCCAACCCCTATCTAGCAATGAGATGAAGTGCCACCCACTGGAGCCACTAGGTCTGCCCAGCAGACTGGCTGCACGAGTGCATTTAACACAAATAAAACACGTACCATCAGAGCTTGCTGAGAGGGAACTGCCAGCTGAGCCACAGGATGCTGACTGAGGTGGTCAACAGCGGCTTGAGGAGTTGCTATGGCCTAGAAATGAAAACTTGCCTTATTTTAGGTCCACAGCATCTTTATGGTACAGTGCTGGGAGACCTGCTCACTGGTGTCCTATCAACTCATATTAGTCATGCAAACTTCCCTGAAGAACCAGTGCAATTAGAAAACACCACACAGAGGTTTGAGGATGTGTCTAAAAGGAGAATTTAACTTCCAGCATGCCTGCCCCTAATTCAAGCCTGAATGTCACTTGAACATCCTCGCTGAGATTCTTTTCACATGTGCAAAACTGAGAAAACTGAGCTTGTGGCATGAGAAATACCATGGCCTGGAGTAGCTAACTAAATCCTGGAGGACACGATGCAGCCATGCAACCTCTGTGAAGCCCTCCACCAGCACCAAGGTGGTTCCTTCACAGTCCTGGCAAATGCCAGTGACCCTCAGGCCCAGCACAGATGGAGAAGGAATCCGACCTTTCTGAGGGCTCTGCTCACTCAGCGGAGGGGGAGATGCAGCTTTGTGCTGCAGAGATGTGTTAGTTCATGTCCATCAGAGAGGCTCACGGGCTGCCTACCTGGGTGCTGCCACTTGATGCCAGTCTCAAGGCTGCCTTCTCCGACTGACCCATTGGCACGGAGGGCCTGGTGGGAGTGCTGGTGTCTGTGTGTCGCATTGACGACGTGGCTGGAGAAAAGAAGGTTTACTGTGATGTGACAGCAATCAGAAGACAACCCGACAACCCGGCTATGCCCGAACGCTGCATATGCACCTGACTCACAGCAAAGAGCCCAAGGAGCCACGGAAAAGCCCCCCAGCCCAATTCCCAAGGCTGCTCGGCCTCCAGCCCCGCTGCTGCGCGCCGCCCTCGCGCCCTGGCTCGCGCGGCCACCTACACGCAGAGTCGGAGAGCGCCGTGTGCGAGGAGCGCCGGGAGCTGTGTGATGAGAGCGACACCCCCTCGCGGCTCGCGTCCTGGCTGCTGCCGCACTGCCGCACGTCCAGGTAGCTGCCGTGGCTCTGCGGGACGAAGCAAAGCAGCCGCGCCGTTAGGATGGGACACGGCACCATCAAAGGGGACCTCCCGCCTTATTCCTCAATCTGACTGTTTCTTTTCAGAAAAAAAAAGCCAAGATTGGGTCTTGGAGGGCCAGGGGATTTCATGGGGATATCATGGTTTGTCACCCATGGCATCACTCTCCTCATGCCTCCCTAGGAGCTCCTCAGCTTCCCCTCTAGAAGACGAAGCAATTGCTCCCTCTGCCTCTTCTCCAGATACCCACACCCTCACCAGTAGATACAGCTTAGTGCGTGCAGAAAACTGTCATCTCAGCTCCCAAGTGAGGGGGAAAAGAAGGTACGAAGCAACTCTGCTGCAGTGAGGGAGAAGAGCCTCTGCAAAATGGTCTTTGCTCAAGGGCAGAAAGGTCTCTGGGACAGCTTTCCTGCTCTTTCCCCCGAAGGGTTTTGATAAAATAATATCTGAAGAGTGACGAGGTTAATGCAATAATAATTACACAAAAATTCATTTAAAATCACTTTGATTACTTGTCTTATTTGTAAACTACTGTGAAGAACTTCAGTGTAATTGAAACGGCCCCGTTAACCGGGCAGGTGTGTTGGGATGTCAGATTTAATCAAGCCATGTCAATTATTGCTCCCAACACAATCTTACACTGGATGGGATCCTGCCCAGCAGTGGAAATAGAACGGAGTCTGGAATATGAATCAATGCATCGTTTGCTCTTCCCCAATCTGATCGCCACCCAGGAGGCAGCGCTAGCAAGAGAGGGCTGCCCGCCCCGAGGTGCTGCCGTGCTCTCAGGTTTGCTGCAGCTAAGGAAGGATGATACAGACATCAGCTTATGTTTCAGCTTCAGCTTTATCATTCTCCTCCTGAATGGAGTTTGTTTCAGTAATCATTTGAGCAAAGGTCTCAGGAAGATTTGGAAAAGCAGGCTAGCAGAAATGCTGCTTCTGAATTTGCAATTTTGTGCCCAAAGATGGGGTAGTTTAGAACCCTGCAGCATTAAAAAAATCTTTGTTGGAGTCATAATGCAACAGATGGCTTGGAAAGAGAGAGGAATAAAGGAGAAGAGGGAGGAAGAACAGATATTTTCCTAAGATTAATATGCAATGACTCTGTGTGGGTTAAAAGCCTATATTTACTGAACTGAGAAGGCATATGGTACCTTTAAAGAGGAGGACGCCAGTTCAATTGATGATTCTTCAAGGCCAAGATCTCGCCTTCTTTCAGCTCGGACTTCTGCATAACTAAAACAAATTTATATATATATATTTATCTATACATCTAATTCTTCAGTGACGGGTCTAATTTGCCTGTGCAAACATAGGCACCAGATATTTACTTTATGGTAACCACCCTAATAAACAGACTCCTGAAGAGCTTCAAGCTGAAGTCAGTGGCTCTGCACAGCTCACACATACACACACACGGTGCTTAGAGAAAAGTCATCTTACAGCCTTACAATCCATGAATAAATGCAAGTGCTGACATCCATAGATTAGAAACACCAGTGCAGTGTCACAGTCCCACTCTGTTCCAGCAGGACTATAGGGTCAATGCAAGTGACTGCACTAGTAATTCCAAGCACAAATGTAGACAGCCTATCACATATTTTGGCCCAGGATGCTTTAAGGCAAGGCTAACCTAAAAGCAAAGTACACTTGGTCTTTGAAGACAAAATAGGTATCTTCATCCTCCCTACCATTTTCCTAATAGAGAAGCTTCCCATTTTCTACAATCAGGTAGAAAAAAATGATCCTACAGCTTCTTTGCAGGTAAACTGCTATAGTATATGTACATTCATTTTCTAGCCTGACAGTGATCAAGAATCAATTTTTTGCATGTTGTTTTGCACAGAGCTCAACAAGATCTATGGCAACACCACAGAAGACCAAGCAGCTGCACATGACACCAGGGTTTGCGAGAGACAGACCCCCTTGCTTGGACAGAGGGCCCTGTTTCCAGGGAGTGCAGAATTAAGCCAGAATTAAGTTTATTGAAATATTAATGGGTCCTTGTGGGGGGCAAATGGACCTCCTGAGCATTAGCTCAACCCACTGTATGTACTAAACTCTCCCCAGTTCACTTTTTAAGATTGAAGTTCTATTACCTCAATAACATCTCTAAACCTTCAGAGACCGAACTATATTTCAAAGTCTATTTAAGATTATACCACTAGATAGAGTGGTATATCTAAGAGGTACTGGAAGGAGAGAGGAGAAACAACTTCACGCACAGTAAATTCAGACCTTAAAGTGCAGCTGAATTCCCTGCAGGGAGGTAGAAACAACACGGTTCAAAAGCAATCTCTCTATAAAACATTTGCTTAAAATAGCATGTCGGGTAGTTTATACCAACACACACAATTCTAACCACTTAGACCTGTTTATTGGTGTAAGAAGTTCTCAGTCTGCATTTGAGAATATCAAAACTAATGCCAGCCTACTAGAGCTTTTTGTTTGTAAGGAGGAGGGGGAGCAGAAAAAAAATTATGATATTATTTCTGCCAGTAAAGTAAGAGAAACCAATGGAGGTATCTACTCAGCTGGAGGATCAGACTGGTGTGTTGCTACCTCTTCAAGCTTTCTGGTAGTTAAATTCTCACCATTAACCCCCCGAGCTCTTGGTGGGGATTGACTAGATCCCACCCCACAAGATGCCAACCTTCCTTCCAGCCGAACCTGCAGTTTTGTTCTCTGAGCACAAAACAGTTTCCCACTAGGGGGGGATCATGGGCTAAATTTTGCATTACGAATATGGATACCAGGACGGCAGCTAACATCCAGTCATAAATATGTAAAGCTCTGATCAAAAGGTTTTGTGCGAGATGTATGATCCCATTTACACTCATAAAGCTGTCTGATTCTTAATAGCTTTAAGCCTTCATGTGGCCATGTCATGGCTAGGGACAGAAGTAGAATGTAACATATAGAGAGATGTGGCCAACTGTGGCTTCTAGCTTTTGGTCCAGTTGCCAAAAAAGAGTAATGAAATTATATTTATAAATTACATTTTTGTTTCCAAGTTACCTATCACAATAGTTTTCTATAGTTATGCATCATCTTAATGCATCGAGACACGCAGCGTATATTTGGCTAACACAAAACAGGGCTGAACCCAAGCGGCAGGGCAGGGCGGGGGTTCTCCTACCTCACCACGAGGTGGGTGCACACGATGAACTCGGGCTTGGAGTTCCACTGGTGGTAGGTGATGTAGTAGTGCGTCTGCAGCCAGATCCACTGCTGCCCTTTGGTCAGGAACCTGTAGTAGCACGACTTGCCTTTCCCAAACTGCATCACTGGTAAACAAACAGAAAGGAATTGATAACAAAAAAAGAAGAAAAAAAGAGGTGATTGATAAAACACCCTTTTCCTCCTCTTGCAGGCTGACACTGCACTAAAACTGCTTTTGCTGCTTCATATACGTGATACACACACATGACCATGTACTGGGTTGTTATTTGGATTCTTTATTTTTCTTTGTATTTTGAGAGCCAGTTACTGGCAAAAGCAGGCACTGAGCTTGTCTGAAAAGGATAAAAGACATAAATTAAAACAGATATTGGCCTTTCGCAAGTACACAAGAATGCCTTTCAGACACCAAGTCAGGATCCTAATTACGGCACAAAACAATGCAATAGCGGAGTCTAGCAGTTTAACTGCTTAGACCTAAGCTGTTGGGGACAGGTTTTCTTTGTGACATGGTCTAAATATAACAGACCTGTATGCATATAGGGCTATGTCCCAAAGAATCATAGGTGATGTAGTACAACAGGACCATGAGGGAACAACATTAATTGACCACATTAATTGCTCCTAGACTGCTGGGAGTACATTATAAGACATGGTCATGTAAAATACCCATAATTAATGCAAATAAAATACCCATAATTAATGCAGAGTGAAATATAAGCGTGGTTTAAGCAAACCCATTTCACTTCACTATAGGCAAGGTGCCTGCCCACGGCGGTGAGCCTGCAAATGGGAACTTGTCGAGCCATTAGCATTTTTTCACATCTGCACATCCCTACACTGTTAAGCAGCAGGACCAACTCCTTTAGCAATTCCCATTAGCAAGAATGGACTTTTGATGAAGCATTTAGAGAAGGGCTTTTGGTTAACAAGTCATGCTGGGAACCGTTCAATTCCTAGCCCTGTCAGCGATTTCCCAAGCCATCTCCTACGAGCCACTTCTTTGCCAGCATCTCACTTTGCCCACCTACATAGCAAGATTAAAAGGTCCTTTACTGCAGGTGTGTTGTGTAAATGTATTTTTAATGTCTAAGATGGGATCAGTGGCTAACAGAGATGTGGAATGTAAACCACTAACCAGAGGGAGTCCCTGTGCAACGATCAGACTCCACTCTTACATAATGCAGTTAATAAACACTGAATTACAGGCATGTATTAACAAAATGATATTAACTGATTAAGTATCTCATTTCTGCCTGCATGGCTTTTTAAAGCAAGTAGCACTAAAGTAGTACTATAGTTGAGAGCAATTAAAAATATTCCTTTAATATTCCCATCCCTGTGCTTGCTGCGCTTGGCACAACTTGTGCCTAGCCACTTCCATGGCTACTTCTGCATAACCAGCCAGGCAAACCCTGCTCATTGCTTTATACACAGTGTTTCGTCTTGATCGGCGCAGAAAAGGAGAAGGGAAGGAGGAACGGAATTTGAGACTTCAGCATAGAAGTGATCTTTTCCACTCTCTGTTGCATCCTGCTGCAGTATTTGATCTGCATGCTGGCTAAGGGGTAGAGCTAGGGGCAAATGGCAATTCATAGGCAGTCACACGAGCCTCGTGGCCTGTGTGCTGGGCAGTTTGCAAAGTTTGACGGTGTCCCTGCATCACGCTGCTCCACATCTCAGAGCAACTAGGGTATCCCATTTTCCTCACTCTCGTGTTCTTGTTTCCTTTTGACAAAGCACTTTCCTTTCAAGCAGAGAGTAGATAGACCGATGGCAAGTTTGCCCAACAGGAAACCTATAAGCAATACTTCTTGGCAAAACATCTGATTACCTAGATGCATTTTACAAAGTGCCTAGTTACTTTTCACTGCGCCTCTTGGCAATGCAAAGCAGCTGGAGGACAGATGTAATTCTGGTTCAATACCTTATTCTGAAGAGCATGAGGCAAATGGAAAAATACAGTCTCTAGGGGAAAGCATCTCACATGTTCATCTCATAGGAAAACCGCACGGGTTATTAGACCATATTTCCTGTCACCTCTTGCCCTTCCTTGTATCACCTCCAGCCCTCAGTGGGACATGGTGTTGCAGCAGCATGCTACACCGCAGCGATAGTCAGGCTAAGCTCTCCTCTGGACTTGACTCCACACAGGCTCTTGTAGGCCACAGCATTTCATTCACCCTGCACAGGGTTCATGAGAGTCTCACAGTATCACCTGTGTTCATACATCAGGTCAGGAAGCTCCAGAACTAGACAAAACTATCCTCAGAAAGATGCAATGCCAAGACAAATCTCACCTGGGCTGAAAGCTCACAGACTTTTCTTCCCCCACAGACTTTCCCAGGGGAAGGAAAGTCCCCGTTTGCAGCAATCAAGCCAGTGTTGTCCTGCCTGCACCCAATCTGCTCCTGTGTGGAGTGCTCTGGAGTCAATGTTCAAGGTGTTCAGGGTGCCTCTGCTCTCTGGGGATGTCCCCAGGCAATGGGGAGCTGGCAGCTGTTTTTACTCCTTAGGCAAAACTACTTTGAGATGGATAGAGAATAAGCTACTGCACCCCACAGGGAGTCTGTTATCAGCACTTCTGTATAATGGATCTGAATTTCCAGAACCATTTTAGTAACTGTAAGTGAAGTTTACAGCACCTAATTGCACAGATAAGCAAGCCACATGCTTCCTTCAGGGTGCATTTCAGCAAACCGAGCCTTGGTGGTTAGCTCCAGAGTCAGTGGGAACAGAAAGTCCCCATAAACTGTTAGCAACCAACAAAATCCCAGGAAGAAGGGCTGCTCTCATAAGAGAGTGGAAAGTTCTGACTGTCCATTCATTAATCTAACCCAACTTGCAGCCATCTGTGTTCAAACAGGACACCTGCCTAATTGGGAAACCTGCACAAGTAGTTCCTGATCTGCGTGAATTCCACAGGGATTCAACTTCCTGGTGAAGCATCAGCTGCGATAATCTTTTACAGGAAGATAGAATTCCCTTTCTCCTCAGAAAAGGAAGCCTTTTGGGATGACGGTAAAAGGTTTTGCACAAGTGAAAACTGAGACCGAAGTCCGGCTGCAGAAGGAGAGGAACTCACAGTGTTCATGGCACCTAGCAAGAAGCTCCAGGTCATCTGCGTGGTAGTAGTCATACCCTGACGTTCCCAGGACCTCAAAGGGAAGATATCCTATAATAGGTGGAGCCCTAGAAGGGAAGCAGAGAGCAGGTAGTAAACACAAAACAGGATTCTGTGACTTCATGGTGGACACTTTGCAACACTGACAATCAAACGATCTCCTACAGCTACTTGGCAGGGAAACTGCATATTGACCTTTTCATATACAAGCAAAAACCAACATGGAGATGTAAAAAAATGAGCAAATGAAAAGGTGTCTGTTTATTATTTCATAGCCTATTCATTACGTGGGTGTAGAGAAAGGCATGTGCGTATGCAAGTGACTCAATCCATTAAGCATGCTTGTTAGACATGTTGCCCGAGAAATGCTATGGATGTTCGTGCGCATATTAAACTGGAGCTTGAATAAAGTTAGCCAGTATGTTGGAAGTAAATGTCATCTGGGTGGTAAACGCAGGGAAAAAAGAATAAATGGGAAGCCACAGTGTGTGTCAGGACCTGCTTAGGGAAAAGAGAAAGTAATCGTTCCCATGGAAAAGCTTGGGAAGCCCAAACCTGCAAAAATGCTTCTAGGCTGGCAGTAAGGAGGAGAATAGGTATGCGGCAAAATTTAAGGGTTGTTATTTCTCCAGCAGGTAGAGAAGAAGCTTAGGAAGTATGGAGATGTGGGGGTGTAAATGACTTCTATCTACTCTATGTCTACGGTTTTGCTATCAAGTCTAGATTGAAGCAAAATATAAAAAATGTTTAAACTACTGTCCCAACAGCACTGAGCTGTACACAGTCTCTATGGGAGCCTGCCTGCTTGGAATTAGGAAATAGCACTGAAAGGTGAGGCCAACGACATGATGTTTACATCTACTTCCTATTTCAGCAAGCCACCTTCCACCCTCATGCACACAAGTGTGCTCCTGTTTGCAGCAATTAAAGCACCACGTGTGTCTGTGAGGCAGGATTTGACCATGCTGTGCTAATTCGGCATTTTGCTCCACTTACTTGTTTTGGCTGCTAGCTGTGCTGATTGTATGACAATAATCTGCCAAGCTCAGTGAGTTTCTCAGGAATAAAGATGTCAGTGTATTACTGAAACAGTTCATGTTTCCAACCTGGGACAGTTTGAAGGTGTCACAGCCTACTAAACATGCCTTTTACACTGCCTTTCTTCCTCTTGGTGTGTCAAGCAATCCTCTTAAGAAGGGTGAATGTCATAACATGGTCAAGAATGTATGCAAAAATTATTTAAGTGTCAGTGCATTTGGGATGGAGTGGATTGACCTCAAGACCTTTGGGGTCCTACTGCCTGGGCCCAGCTGTAAATCTGTACTCTTGGAGCCTGAGCAGTTTCCTAAAACTTGCCCAATATAATGCCTTATCTGGAAGAACCAGCCTTCTGTATTCTCAAAGCTCTTGAAACAGGGAGCACTTAACGCACAGTGGTCCCTACCACAACTCAGTCTTATTTATTCAAATATCTTTGTATAGAGCACGGTGTTCCCTTCCTTCATGTGACCCAAATTTCTGTTAATGATGATAATATGTGTATTTATGAAAGAATCTTTCCTTCTCTCTCTTTAGCCAAATGTGCCAATGTCTCTTGGGTCTTTAATAACATCCTTATTTTCATGACAATGATGTCTTTCAGATGCACAACAGATCAACATTTTATGCTGATCACAAAAGTACTATCTTTCATGATTTTCACCAAGACTCTCTAAAACAGAATGCAACCACAAAATGCTTCCAATCTGTCATTTGACAAGGACAGGGCTAATTTGTGCAGCAGTCTGAAAGCAGCAGTTTGACTTCCAGCCTGCAACAGGCTGTGCAAATGGGACTGCAAGGTCTTCTCAGAGCTTCTTGACCATGGGATTGGCGACCGTGTCAAAAGCTGGAAGGATGGGACTTTAAACCAACCACCTCCCAGCACAAGAACTGCAGGATGAGACCTTGCAGTATTTAACTGCACGAAAGCAAAATGGGGAGAGGACCCCAGGACAGAACAGAAACAGATCGTTATCAAAGTTCACAGGTTTTCTCCTTAACTGCCTATATACAGATTCAGATCCAGACTTTTTTTTTTCTAGTTTTCTAATGTTTATCCAGCTATGTAGAGTGCTTTCTGCACCATTTATTATCACTCCACTTTATCTCACTGCCATATATATCAGTGTAACTGTTGAAGGCCGGGTGCCAAGCAAAGCTGGGTATCCATTGCTCCTCTGCCTGCACCCCTCTCTGCTCCAGGCCATGCAAGTGTTGTAATAAACAAGAAACAGCAAAATATTCAACAACATTTCACAGTGTGCTAGAGATCCTGAGGCCTGTACTGGATAAAGGTCTGAATGAGTGATTAAATGAGACAACCCACATGATTCTTTGCTCATTCCTGGGTCTGTGCTCACCGCTTGCATCCGGTGCTGTCACAAACTCTGGCTCAGCATCTATATTAACTTAATTTACTCTCCGTAACAGTGGTTTCCTCACCGGGGATATGAGAGGGGCTGGAGCGGCTGCAAGCGCCCAGCAGCAAAGAGACTCCTCTCTGAGTCATAACCCAAATCCATCAAAAGATTCTTTGATACTTCCTAGCAAAGCTCCTGCCGGCCTGATTCACAGGAGCTGCTGGGGACACAGCCCTTTGGAAAACCAGCTCGCTTAATTAGATAGAGAAATGAGGGATTTAGGAATCTAACTTTAATCGCTTGCTTCTGAAAATGTGGGTTATTGGATAGACCAATTAAAGGAAAGCAATGTTACTCCAACAAGATCTAGATGACATGAATAACATGCAGACTATCCCAAACCACACAGCATTAGCTGTATGATTATCAAATAGACAATTCTACATTTCAAGGTGTGATACATGGAAAACATATCTTGCCTAACACATGAACGCAAGTTTTATGTATATTTTTTCTCTCTCTTTCTTGTACTGAAAGTGCTTTTTCCCCCACAAAAAGGCTTATTTCGTGCTCTTCCTTTTCTAGTGATGGCTACCTTGCAGGGCTTGTACTCTGTAAAGACAAATGCTGCAGGAAAGTGGTGAGAAGGATGTGATTTTGTGTTGTGGTCATGCATAAATGCCAAATACACAAAAGCAAAAGAGCAAGCAAAAACTTCCAGCTGCTTCTGAAAACAAGGATTCTGTACCTACCAAGTCAATAAACTGATTCCATTCTGTCTCATTCCCAAAGTCCTAACATAGCCTCTCACACGCTATTTAGCCAAACAGCAATCTGTAATTAAACCATCCATTCCTCTGCATTTTAATTTCTTTATGCATTCCAGCATTTCTCAAGATGCAAATCAGGAGCTTATTGATACAGTAAAAAATCTAGAAAGATTCTTGGAACATTGGAAAACAGATGAGCTAAACCAAACGAGGGAACAGGACACAGACTGCTTAGTTTCAGTAATTTAATATCTCAGTGAAATTGGACATTTTTCTAGACATTTTCCCTTCTCTTTATATGATTTGCCTAAAACATGAAAGAGGGCAAAGTCTTTCAGGAAGCCTGATAAGTAAGTTCAAAGTTTTACTAGTTAAGGAGTCTAATTTAATTAGAGCTATTCCACAGGGAAAGTCAGGCAATAGCTACACAACATTTTCTCTTTTTAAACTACAGTTTGTTTATTCTCCACAAATCTCTTACCTGTGGTCCAAGAATAAAAACTTCCATTCCAAACTATGCCTTGATGTAAATTCTTCGCATGGCTCTTCAACATTGCAGAGCTCCTGCAAAACAGTCGACACATTCAGATACTTAGTTCTGTGAAATGACAAAAGGAACCCACTGTCAAGACAAAGAATGTATCATCTTAGCATAGTAAACCCCAGAAAAATAAAGAGATTTAAAAAACACCTGATTTTTTTCTTTTATTGAATACTCAGGTCTTGTTTTATACATGCACGAACTTATGAAAGGTGCCTAAATAATTTATCCTGGGCTGAGTCACTGTTAGAACTAGGATAAAAAGCCCAAGGGCCTCATTTTGCAGTCTGCAGGCAAAATTTCCCCTGATTGTTTTTTTCTTAATATTGGCAGCTGAAGACAGATGCCAGCAGCAGGCTGCAGCTTCAAACCAAGCTCACTATTGCTCTGTCAGGCAAGAAGCATCTACAGTTGTTATCGCTGTTGCTATTGCACTGTGCCACAGAACACTTAATGAGCAGAAAAAAAAAGGAGTCCATGAAATATGATGTTCAAGGCTTAAAGTTACGAGTGGCTTTCTTACACAATGTGTTTCTTTAGCAGCTGCAACTTTTCAGGCAGTTCAGTGAGTCACCTTTATCGGTACTGCCTGAGCTTGAGGCTCTGAAACGTCCTGTCCCCAACCAGCTCTTCTCAAACGCAATTCCTATTTTGCCTCATTCCAAAATACGCTCAGACCCAGCAGTGTCCTCATTCATTTACAAATCCTCAGCACAAACAGTTCACAGTGCCAAGTAGCTTCTTTGAGAGGCGCCTGCAACACGGCTTGTCCTGCACCAGTTGTGACCATCACTCGTGGTAAAAGTAGCAGCTCTTCAGCTGAACGCTGATTTCCAGAATAAAAGGGAAAATGCAATCTGAGAGCTCTCACCTTTAAGAACTGCGGTGTGACGAGACGAACAGTTGCTACGAGGCAAATCTGCTCCTCTGTGGCTGACCTGAAAGCTCGTGCAATAGCTGACTCAAAGCCATTACAGGAGGGTGTAGGCACTAGACACAACCAGATACGTTTATTTAAATAGAAGAAGACGATGTTTCTTTGCATGTTAAGACAGGTACAATGACTGATGACATCCAAGCAATGAATTCTTCGACCCACAGCATTATGCCACCCGGGTACACACTGACGTTAATCAAAGCACGAACTTTTAGGCTCATAGTTACCCATTTGTGACCACCCTGGCTTGTGGGAAAGCTTTGAGACAGCTCTCATCAGCTGGAACGTGCACCTACAGCCCCCTTGCTATGGTGTCTGTAAGAAGGCTGGAGACTGCGATGCAGATGCTGATATTCAGCTGACTTCTAGGCTTTGCAATATTTTTGCTATTTTGCTGTGTATGTTTTGCAAGGGTCCTATTAAATAACAGACTGAGGAACAAGAAGATATAGGAGGAGCTGATACCACCTTTCTGTCCTGAACATTCTTCTCAACACAAAGTAAGATAGCTTACACTGGATGTTAGAAGGTGTGATGAAGAGGCTGAAGCAAGCAAATAGCACCTTTTTGCAAGCCAACATTTGCAAAATTCAAGATTTTACAGGTTTCTCAAACTATTTCATTTTTAAGAAGTGTCATTTCATTGCCACAAGTGAAAGACCATATTTAATTTCACTACCTGTTTGAATAAATAGGCTGCTTTAATATTGACAATGTCTCAAATGTAGAGTTAGTCCCACATCCCTTCTTTAAGCAGCGCACTCTGACCAGCAGCATCTCCAACACTTCTATATGAAAAACATCTCTAACATATCTGCAGTACATTCCATTCCTACTGATTAAGGGTCATTTTCAGCTGAAACAAGGACTTTACATGGCTACACATAAAGACACAATCTGAAGGAGAGAGGCAGAGACCAAGTAGGCTGGAGCAGTAACTTACCATGAGTAAAATATTTAAAATCCACTACAAATTTCACATATTCATATGTCAGGGGTTCATTTGGATCTAAGCTGCCTCTTGCTAAATGACAGCAAAACTCTATTTGTTTTTCCGCTGAAATGAGAGACAGAGAGGGAAATGCACACAGTGTTACTACAAGCCGGCACTTTATCGCACTCAACATATCTAATCTCTGGCGGGGGGTTACACCAACCCTGTCACTGGGATATCCAAGCACATTCTGCCGGGATGTTCTTGATAACCATAGGTAAATACGCAACTACTAGGATAAATCATCACCTGGTTTTGCTTAAGGAAATGCAGTCTCACCCCTTTTCCGTGGTTTTACCCACTGCACTGGCCTGGAGCCCTGGCCATGCTGTGGTCAGCAGCGTTTGCCTCTGCCTCCAGCGCGGGCAGGATTTCATGCAAAGCCCTGAAGTGACACTGAAATGCTCTGCTCTGGCAGTGCTCAGTAGGACCCTGAGCCAAGAGCACCAAAGTCACCCCAAACCCCTCCGTTAGCTACGCTGAGCAGGGTGCCAAAGCCCTTGCTGCATTTTACAGCTGCAGGATCAGCTCCCCGGATGAGCCCAGGCAACCTGCAGCTCCTGCAGAGCTGGAAGACGGGAGCTTCCCCAGGGATGAGCATCCCACCCAGGCAGAAACATCCCCTGCGGGACAGCATGATGCAGAGCCAGCAGCCAAATACAGGCCGGCCAAATCAAAGGTCAAGTATCGGGAGGCTATAGGAACACTAGGTGATGTGCTGCATTACAAACCAGACATTTTAAAGGCGAATTTAACAAAACAGAAGTGGCAGGCAAGAGAATTAAAGATCTGGAGAGCACTGTGCAGATTCCCCTTGGGAGCTGTTTGCTTTTGGCAGATTTCCCTGACAGACAGAGGAGAGCAGAGCTTACCGTTCAGAAAATCAGCTGCAACAGGGTCCGTCATGAGCACGTGCGGAGAAAGGAGCTTGTACACCTCGCTCTGCTCCCGCTCAGGCAGGAAGTTTAATATATTTTGGTCCACCAAATCTGACTGATACAAAAGATTGCTTTGTCATGTTCAGCAACACGGCCTTCCACAACCGCACGTGCTTTCAGCCCACAGCAGAGCACAAATGAGGCCCATTTAGCACAGATGCTCCACACAAGAGAGTGATGCTTCAGAAACACCACTTTCTTAGAGGTGACATATGGAATAAGGCTCAGGGAGACAGAACTCGCTTCTCATTCTCGTGTTGTCACAGGAGCAAACATTACGCAGTATTAAATCCTTTAATTTGGGTTATTGCTTCTTTGACTGGACAAAACCAAGCCCTGTCTTTGAATAACAGGGCTGTGCTAAGGCAGGAGAAAGATTCCCCAATATATTGAGTGGTCAGAACTTACCGGTAAGTGTCCAAGCAGAGATGAGACACTGTCAGATACGTATATAATAATCCCGTCAGTGGTAAGAGCAATGAGAAAGCCATCCAATGCCTAAGGAAAAAAGGCAGGCCAAAAGAAAAAAAAATCAGAAGAATTATACTAGGGAAGAACTTAGAATACAATACAGTAGGCTAATTATTTCAAATACCTCTAACAGCCCACACCCAGCATAGATCTATTATGGTAACAATGGCTCAATATGGAAAAATAAAAATGACACATGATGTCTAATTCAGCCTTCTTTTTATATTTTTATTTTCTCATTAATATTAAATTGACTTGCACCTTGCATCCAGTGAGTATTTATTTAACATGAAGCAAGATACCAGTTGCTAAATTTTCTACACCCACACAATTCTGGTGACTTCAATCATTTCATTATATGCTCTGAATTACACAATAGTTAACTAATTCAGTGCGTATGGAGATGCTAGATATCATCATGGCAAACCCAGCATGACAGAGTGATGGATGGAGTGATGGATGGATGAATGGATGGAAAAGTAGTAACAGACAAATTGCACAATGCTGCATTTTTAGCAATTTGTGACTATCATGAGTCAGAGCTAAAGCACTATTTATTTTGTTTAAAGCATGCATTTGCTAGATTGGTGATACGATTTAATTTTTTTTTTTAATTTTTCTTTCTTATTCTTGATGGTATCTGGCCTGGATTTGATGTTCTCTATCCCTTTTAAGTCACTGAATATGTATTCTGCTTTGAATGTTTTTTCTGTTCTTTACGACTTATTGTACCCCCGATCCAGCTTATTTCTATTCTTCTGTAATGACTCTGAGGATGTAGGATATTTAATTTCTGGTCAGCACAGCCCATGAAGCAGCTCTTCTGGAGGCACCATGAGGTGCTCTGCAGCTGGGTCTACAGGGGCTCAAGGTGCTGAGCAGAGGTAGCGCTCACCATCTTCCCCAACAGCCCCTCAGCACCGTGCTCTGCTTTAGCTGAAAATAAACTTTCTCCGAACAGATGAGCTTTTGACTTGAAATAAACTGTTCCAGTGCCTAATATAGTCCAGCAAACTGACATTATTAAAGTGTTGTCTCCCCCTGCAGCTTCTCCGGGAGGGGGGGGATTTGTTTTGATTCAGCTGGAACAAACCAGCTTGTTTGGTGAGAGAAATTCCAAGAAAGACTGAACAGACTTTTCCAGGGAGGTGACTCACGGCATCCTGATGACAAGGAACAACTAAGACGGTGCAGCACCTCCCTGCTCAGCCCAGCAGTCACCCTTATTCTGTAGGCAAAGAGCCTACACAGGGCAGGAGCTCCTAGGCAGGGACACAGGCGGCACAAAACCCAATTGGCACCTCTAAGAATGGCTTGGGAAAATGCAGGCTCTTCCACGAAGCACAGGGATGTTTTCATTATCAGCCAAGTGTTTTTCTAGGTGAGAGTGTCAGAGCTGTTCTGCTGATCGCATGTGAAAGCCATGCAAGTCAGAGATGCTAATGGCATGTGGGAGGCAGAGAGCTGCTCTGTTTTTTTCAGGTCCTTTCAAGTTTTTGCTAATACTACCAGTTTTAGTGGCTGTTCTGAGAAGGGCAGTTCTGTTTTTCCTCTCTCATCAGGCCAAATCTGGGCCAAATTGGTCTTCAGTCCTAAATGAGAAGCTATTTATCTTTATAGGGGCTATTTACCATCTTTTTAACTCTCTGTCTGCAAAACATTCAGCACAACAGTGCTCTAAGTTCTGGATTATGTGTGCCAGCACTGTAGAAATAAATCGTTAATGCTGGGACCTACAGGTGAAAGCAGCTGTATCTCTGAACTACTCCACTGAACTGATTAGTTCTCACTAATCTACGCAGCTTTTATTTCTTCTTACCTCTAACATCAACTGGGTGAACTCCTCGTTGCTAAGAAATGAAGGCTTCCAGTCTTGTCTAATCTCACAGGCTTCTGTCTGTGCTGTGATTTCTTAAAGAGAAAACATCAAAAAAGCAACATGACTCACGTTCGTTGGAGATTTTTTCATTTTCAAGTAACGAGACGCCTTTTAAGAGACTTTCAGAAGAATCATCCTGAGATCATTCAAAGCCTTCCCATACACAAGAGTCATTTTCCACGCCATCACGATACAAATGCCATTAGAAACCCAGAGACGAAAAAGGACAGATTTGGGGTGGGCTGAAGAAATCATTCAGAAATGCAGGTTAATGGGTTAGTTTCTGAGCAAGCTCAGCAGAGGCACCAAGGGTGCTGTAGGCTCCTCGCTGGCACCACTGAAAGTGAGAAGGGTCCTCAGCTCTGTCACTTCAGCAGGACCCGCATGGGGACACGGGCAGCAGGACAGGCTGCCTTCTGCCATCCCCCAGCCCAGGATACCTGGGGAGAGGGCAGAGAAACACCCTCCTCCTTGTGTTTGTGATTCACAGTGTTGCTCTGCTCTTCGCGCTCATGCCCTGTGTGAGTGTGAGCAGCACATGGCAGGGGACCTAGAGGCACCTGGTGCTCCTTTCTGCTTGTCCCCCAGGGAAGCAGGGAAGTGGCACTTGGGGACTGGTGCAGCTGGCTGAGAAGGGACCATGGACAACCAATTTCAGGTCAGCACAGCTTGTAAACCTACCTCTTCCTCAGCCAAAGGAGAGGACAGTAGGCGAGGAGGAAGAGGATGGAAGCTGTGAAAGGCAAAATGCCTTGAAAAAAACAGAATGTACAAAGGGATCTAATGGATCTAATGGTGACAGAGGACTGGGCAAGGGAACGTGTAGAAGAGAGGGTTTTGGAAAAGCAAGCCGCAGAGCCGCAGAGCAGACAGTGACAAGATACTATCAAAGCATCCAGGAATAGAAAACAGAGCAGGGCACGCAGGAAAAGG
>JAWLRI010000229.1:1294320-1316355 GCA_034781795.1 Crypturellus tataupa
AGCCGCAGAGCAGACAGTGACAAGATACTATCAAAGCATCCAGGAATAGAAAACAGAGCAGGGCACGCAGGAAAAGGAGAACAAGACATAGCAGGGGATGCAGAGGTCAGTGAGGGAAATGGCATAATGTCACTGCATTAAAAACATACAATACTGGATCTTTTCAAGTATATCCTTGTTTAACCGATCAGCAATGCATTCAAACCTATCAAATTTCCTGAGGCTTTTCTGTCCCTTGCTTAGTGTTCATGTCATCTACGGAGGTTTTAGAAGCTTGGGAAAAACAGCACTCATCTTGGGAGCAGGACTCAGCAGCTGGTCAGACACTGAGCTGATGCCTTTGGCACCCGGAGGGTCGGGAATGGGCCCAGCACTCTCCAGTACCTTTCTGTTTCTGTAAGAAATCGATGGTCCTCTGCAGGATGGTGGACTTGTCCATCTTGAGAGGGTGCCCGTGGCCTTGCAGCATTGTGCAAAGCTCCTTAATGAGGACATTGAACTGGTCTCTCCTTTTCTTCTCAGATTTGTTGCGTGATGCCCTAGATGACAGAAACAAAAATGTCTCTAGAGTAAAATGAAGGACCTAGAACTGGAGCCAGTGAGGGCTAAGGGATCTTGTTCTGGCAAAACCCTTCAGGTGTAATAATCCAAAGTCTGTTTGGATGTTCATTTGTTTAAAACTAGGCTTGGACTTAAGTGCTTTGCTGATGCTTCCAGGCTTGCATCAGGACTGAACTCAAAAAGAGCAAGGCTATCAGGAGGTAACAAGCACAACATATTTATTTAAGCAAGACCATATCTTCACATCCTTTTTTTTTCCAGTTTGTGCACACAGACATAAGGGCCAAAAAAAGAAAGACGCCTTATTTCCTGATTTCTGCTCACAAAAGTAGCTTATACACACAGGATGCTGGGTGGGGACAATTGCAGAACGGAGCCAAGCACATACTCTTAGATCTGGTTTCGAAAATCTGGAGTGTTAATAGTATCATATATGAAACTGGGAACATTAAGAGTCTGGCTGCAGAAACCACAGACTGACTTCCTACTTACATTAATACAATTTCATCATGTTTTACTAGGGTTTTCCTCTCTACTAAATAAATAAAGAAGAAAGCCAAGCTATTCTGTTTCTTCCAAAATGTTCTTTCCAAAGCTCATAGCAGAGGTAACCTTGTTTTCATACAAACTCTTCCAATGTTAATTAAATTTTTACGAGCATATTCATGATGATACATGCTTCCTGTGATCTAGATCAAGTGTGGTATGCAGAAAACATTTCCATTCATAGTCAGATTGGTATGTGGAGGTTCTCAGCTCCAGCTCTTATGCTCATGCCCACTTCTGTCTTGGCACTAACGGAGAAAGGCTAATTAGAACCGAACCAAGAGCTCCTCTGAAGGGACACTAACTCACAGGCTAAAGCAGGGCTGTCCTCTAAGATTCACAGGGAACTCAATGCTAGGTGAGCAGTGCTACGTGATGTCAACAAAATGACTTACTACGAATAGTGCATCAGGTTAATAAACGGGCACGGGATAATCAGGGATTCTGAGGACCAGACAATGCAATCTAGCAACCTCTGTACTGATTAACCTGTCACGGGGTGGCCAAATATTTGAGAAGCTTGAAACGGTCACAGAAATATGAACCTTTTTGATTTGCTATAAAAAGCCTGTAAACTAGCGGGAGTTTTGCTTCTGACATCTGTGGTCCCAAGTTTTTACACTCCAGACAACACGGCATTTGCAATCGCAACCTGGCAGAGCTCCCACCCTCTGTGCCCCGTGGACCCATTCCTACCTCTTTGCCCTGTCCTTCTCATCTTCATCCATCAGTTCGTCTACACAACACAGAGCTCTGAAAGGAAAAGACAGCAGTACTTAGAGACATATCCTCTGATTTTGCTGAGGATGTCAGGGTAAGACCCTATGGAGCTGTCTGCTTTGTACATCATGACATCCCAGATGTGTTTTTATTCCCTTTCCCCAACTCTAGATCCTTTATGCAGTTTCATGAATTTTCTTTCTGCACCAGGTACTGAAGCTTGAGGAGTGAAACCTTTGTTAAAAGCTGAAATATACACCTTCAATAACTGTGGTTATACAAGGAAAGAGATAAGAGCTGGTAACCCCTTGGCTACCTTTTTCCGACAGAACCACATGCAAGCCCAGCCGCTGCCTGATGCTACCGGGGGACGACCACGGATGGGCAAATTCTGTGCAGGAAGTAGCAGCTATTCTGCAACTGCGATTTCACTCTCTGATCTGTGCCGGATACCACTGTGCTTGATTCTGTTTTGGGCAATCAACCAGGCTGCTGAATTTCATTGCAGCGGTTAAACAGTAGCTGAGATTTCTTTCCCAGTGGATGAGCACAGGAGGACACAGGAAACTGTTGCTTCCTGGAGGATTAGTATTAGGCAACAAGAGGGTACCATTGGGAGAGCTGAGACCGTATGATACAGGTTCACCCCGAGCCCACTGTGGCCAGTGGCTGCTGCTTACCCGACTGCCCTTTAAACCCACCCTCCCAACTGCATCCTGCACCTGGATTCACACCCAGGACTTCAAGCTAAAACTGTTCTGCATCTGGTATTATCCAGAGAAAGGAAGGGAATGTGACTTGGCTTCCCTGTGGCCCTACATCAAAACATCATCATTTGGGACTGCTGTCTTTATCTTATGCCCACTGTGTGCAACAGTTTGCAACAGCAATTGCTAAGAGAGATGTGGTACTCTCAAGTCCCATGAAATAATGGGAAATTAAACATGATGAGAGTGATTTCTTAACTGGTAGTTTGCTTTCTGGGACTCAGAGGAGCTAAGTGAGCAGGATGGGCAGTCACCTCCCAGACAAGGGCACGGCGGCCACCAGCTCCCCAGGCTTCGCTGCCCACCTCCCTCTGCCCCCGGGCGGCTGCAAACCACGTCCATCCCCAGCACCCATCCATCTCCATCACTAGTGAGCACTTCAGTGGCACTTCAGTTGCACTTTAGTTGCCAACTTTAGTTCGCAAACTGTTCCCACCCTGAGGAACATTCTGTGGGGGAGAGATGCAAGTATTTTTCCCTGCTTTGAGACTACTCCAAGCCCCCAAAACCAGATGACCTTAAAGGTAACATAAATTAGAGGCATCAACAGCTGGCAGGAGGTTAAACGTACAAAAGCAACAAAAATTTACCCTCACTTCCCTGCTCCAGGGTGGGGATTCCCTCCCTGCAGAAGACCTGGGCAGAAGAAAACTGAATGAAATGATTTCTTGTGTCTCAAAAGGTTAAGAATGTGCAGCAGGGAGAGGGAGTGGTTCGCACGACCTGAGTCATTGAAAGCAAAGAGACAAGTTAGAAATTACCTGTTCTACTCTTCAGATTCATCAGTCCAGACTGACTGAGTGGGATTAGCACTTCTTATCACCATGTAAATAGAGGCGGAGAAAAATTAATCCTGGAAGGAAAAGTAAATCCAGTTAAAACACAATTGCAGACAATTAGCCTAGGGAGCGGCAATCACTTCAGGCTGAAAAAGCCTCCCATGGTAAATTAATACAGGCTCAAGTCAAAACTCAGCAAAGGCTCCAGGACCTAAAGAGCAGGGACAATATTCTGAACCTGAACTCCCATTTCCTATGGCCTGATGGAAAAATGTCCCTATCCGTAGCTTGATATCACTAAGAATCAATGCAAGTTCTCTGCAAAATATGATAATTTATCTGGTATGTATGCTATGAAAAGCAGTGAGTACTTGATCTATCCGGTCTTATGATGAAAAACCTCCTTCAAGACGAACATGATCAGACTGAGCCAGTGCCAGCCCTGTGTAAGCACCTAAGGGTGGATTTAGGACCTCACTAAGGTTTGCTATTAACACGACATGAGCGTCTCCTTTTTCATTACTATTTGAACAGCTACCAATGAACACTCTGGCTGTCACAGGAATTTGAAATATTTTATGAATTTAATTATCCCAAACAATTTCTGTTGCATTATTCCTTTTTCTGTATCTAATGCTTATCACTTCTCAGTTATCCACCTTTGCCAAATTCTCTCCTCTTTCTCCAATCTCTTTGACTGTACCCACTCTACCATGTTTACCTCTGAAACCACGGCCATAAAAACTTCTTTTGATTCAAACAGCCCTAATTTTCAGGAAAGTTATGGATAAAACCAAGCTGACCATGATGGAGAGTAGTATCTAGTAGTATCTAGTATCAACAACAACCAAGTGCTGGGTTTCCAATTTTTTTCAGATTTTATAGTAATTTCTCTTCTTGAAGGACAAGCAACCCAGAATTCTGCTCAGTCTTAATAACTCCACAGATACATATATAAAGAAAATGCTTTTTTTCCAAAGCCATGAGTTAAGGGAAATAAGACAAATGGATCCACCGCACTTTGCAGAGACCATCTCTTTATTCAGCCTTAAGCATACAAAAATCGAGCCATAAACACTTTGCAGGCCCAACAACACTGAGAAGCTTTTTGCATGATGCAGCAGGATGGCGAGCTATAAAAAGTCTTAGCAGAAGACACCTAAGGACAAAATATTCTTAACTGGATTAAGCACTTCAGGACTACATTTAGCTAAGTGCTTTTTGTCTTGTTATGAGCTGGAGCCAAATATAGTAACCCGAATACTTAAGAATAGTTTCATAAGGGTTGTATACACTGCTCAGCTTCAAGATAAGGCACTTAGCACTATCGGCAGCAGCATGTCTGCATGTTAAGAGTATCTTAAATAGCTACAGACAGAATCTCTTTGACCTCACCTGTATTAACCAGAGGGATCAAAGTTTATTTATTGCCTGCTGAAAATCCTCTCCCGCGACGCATGCAGGGAAGGACTCCTGAACTCTGCGGGCGGGTGAGGAGCGGGGACGCCCGCCAGTGCCGCTGACCTCCTTCTGTCGCCCAACCTACACGCGGTGGCGACCGGCGCTCCCGCAGACCCGGCCTGAGTGTCGCTGCCTCCTGCCCTTAATGCCGAGGGGGAAGAGTCTGCCTGCCCTTGCACGGGGAGGGCCTCGGAAAACGCTCCTAGCATTGCCAGGGCGAGACACAGTTTAGACTTTCCAAATATCACAGCGTTTAACGTCGTTTCCAGGGTTACAGCAAGAGTATCGGAGTATGACAGCCTTAGCGAGACAAATGGACTTCTCAGAAACACGTATAACAGTTAAAGCGCTATTTCATGCTACCTGCAATACCCTGGTACAACTATTCCTGAAGAGAGTAAGTGAGAGTTGTTTTTTGTTTGTGTTTTAAACTTCTCTGTTCTGCAAAACTGTCTGATTTCAGGAGCTAAAATGGCATCTTCTGACAACAGAAAACATTTATTTATTGCATTGGGGCAAATCATCAAAACATTAACACTACCTTGACAATAACTCCTGTTAATGGAACACTCCATTAGTAAGCACGATCCCACAAACCCAGCGGTTTCTATGAATGCTTTACTTTATTTTTAATTTATATTATGTGATTATGTCATTGCAAGTAAGGCAATATCATTTCATAAAACCAATGCTAGAGAGACTTCTTCATGATCAGTAGCAAAATAAAGCATTTATTGTTCACCTATAAAAAGGGCCCTAACTAATTTCACTGTTTTCCCAATTGCCTCAGTTGCTCTAATTAGATATATTTTCTCTGCCTAAAAGCTCCACTGTGCCTATATTTAACTGTTCATAAAATTTTGGACTTGAGGAATGCATAGCAGTTGGAGATTCTTTAAATCTATACTGCAGGCAATCTTTTAATTATAGAAATGTGCTGTGCCAATAACTTCCACAGATCTTTACAGGCAACGAATTCAGCAGAGAGCCCTCAATTACAAGATGAAGCCCTTTGTAGCACAATATAGTCATAAATAAGGGAGTTAATGCATTCTCCAGCGATACGATTTATATGTCAATATGCTGATGTTTCATTCTTCCTGAGGCAACAGGAGGGCATGCCTGGAGTTGACAGCTAAACAGCTGATTTAATTTTTAAAAGGCAGAATTTAACCTTTTCAGTAAAGCGCTACCGATTCAATTATAACATGTTAATGGAAGTGACATTTGCCGAGTGAACGGTGGCGCCTCAGAATGGTGGCGCTTGTTGGACACAACCCGCAATCGCCCCTTGGTTTACGGTTTTCAGCACCAAAACGTGCGGCTGGTCCCGGCAGACCCAAGACCAAGCTATGGAAGCAGCTCGCCCAGCACCTCTGTAGCTCCTGGAGAGGATCTGAGAGCAGTGAAGTGATGGGAACCGGCTATCTGAGGGGCTCTTCTTGGCCAGAATTGGGCTTTTTCTGCCGTTGCTCCAAGTACGGCCTCTGGCCGCACACCCTCAGCCACCGCGTACCCTTCCCCGCTTTATGGAGCCCTAAATTTAGCTTGTTACCTGTGACAGATTTATGACTCCACTCATTATAGCAATAGCAGCTCCAGACAGAAGCTAAGAGGTGCCCAAAGAAAATGGATTTTACAAACAATTGCACCATGAAAAAAGGCTGTATCAGAACACGGTGATTCAGCACAGAAATGAAAGGCAAGATACAGGCAGGCACAATGGTGGGTTTTTTCTTTCTTTTTTTTTTTTTTTTTTTAACCAGGATATGCTGTTGTCTGACAAAAGACAGGGAGAAAAAGATTTTTTAAAAGGAGAGACATTTGAAAAGAAAAGATGATTACTGGAACATTTTGTTCTCTAGGATTTTTGTAAGATCCTGGAGAAAATAACTGGGCAACTTTGTTCTTTTCCAGTGATTTACTAAGCCTTGGAGGCTGAAGATACAACACTGCAGAAGATGATTTAAAATGTCTCCAGGGTTTCCGTAACAAGAAGGGCATGTATTTAATTAATTCTATCAATTTGTCTAATAGCCTCTTAAAATTCTCCAAACATGGCAAAAGGCAGAACTGCTGATTCACGACTCTAAATGGTACAAAACTGCACTTCCACTGTCAGGCAAGGATAAAAATGAGTGTGCAATGATACTTCTTCTGCAGTCTTGGAACATCACACCATGAATACCACAAAATGATGATACATATAACCTATACACAGTTCTTCAATGCACTTGACTCATGGCTTAGTTTGGATTTTGTTGTCAAAACTGTCTTTTGGACATGTTATCCTGAAATATCTCTTGTAATCTCTCTTCTGTTCACTGGCGAAATTCATCCTAAGCAGAGAACTACATAAAGCTTACGCATCATTAAATTATCTATTTCTAGGCCTTGGGCTCCCCCTGTGCAATAAATAAATGTAATCATTAAATGAGAAAGAAAATGAGCCATCTAATCAAACTAAATATCTTCTCCTCTATCTCTATCAGGCAGAGAACAAAATTTACCCACACAGAATGGAAAAGGGGGAACACATGGGAAGTGGCCAAGAGGCTAGAAGGAGCTCTGAAAGTCTGCAGACAGCCTGGCTGCCCTCAGCCCCGTCCTTTCTTTGCCTCTTCAGATCTGCTTGCTCCATTATGCTGAACTGGGGAGCTGGCTGGTTGGTAACATGGGAGGTCTTGGAAGTCCAGTCCTTGTTCAGCTTCCTTTGATTTCTGCTGAATGACATCCACTGCTCTGATGCTTTGCAAACGACTCGCCAGCATCCTTTCTCTCCTCTGATGCTTGCACATCAGGAAGTCTGGCACACTTCATAAACACCAGATAAGCCTTGCAAACTACAGTCAGTGCTGAAAGGAGGAATGAAAATGGAAATACAGTTGTCTCTGTTGTACAAGGGAGGAAGCAGGGACATGCATTTTATCCCTGTCTCTTTTTAGGAGTGTCCCAGTTTGAGAGAGATGAATTTGAGACAGTTAATGCTTCAGTTTATGGGTACCTGCATGGGAGCAGCTACAGCCTAATTTTCAATAATGTTGAAACCCACTGCAAGCACCTATAAGCAAGGAGCATTTTGGCAAAGCTTGAGCTAAAGCATTGGCTCAAGGTCACCTAGCAGAGTTAAGAAGTGAATCCAGATGTCCTGATGATTAGCGCTGTCTACTGGCATTCAGACAAGTCTTCCCTCCTAAAAGCTTCCTGAAGCATCAGACTATGGTCTTAGAACTTCCTTAAATATGTATCACTGATAAGAAGTGATTCTCAGATGAAGAAGAGGGGAAGAAAAAGGGGAATGGTTGGTTATTTTTCTCAAGTGACCACTGAGTAACTGACAGAAAGATACCTTCATTTTATAACAAGCTTCTTCCAGTAAATCCAAAAAAAAAAAAAAAAAAAAAGTTCTCTCTTTTTCAAACAACATGAAGAAGAAGAAAAGAAAAAAAAACGTTCTGCCCCAATAATCCTAAACCTGAGTAATTTAATCTGCTCTCTGTTGCAATCTGTTTCTCATGTATATCACCACCCTGGAATTTCTGGAACTCAACACATAAGGAAGCTATTCAAAAAAGGAAATACTATGACAAAAGGATTAGAGATAGGTTTAAACCAGATTGAAACCCTCCCTATGCAAGAAGGAAATTCAGCTCCTGATCTAGAGTTAAACTTCTTGACTTGAGCTCAAATCACAAACCCAAACCCTGCCAAAAGAGCAGAAATTCCCAGGGAGAGCCCACCTCACACCTCGGCTTCAGACACAGAAGAAATGAGAAAATGGGTTCAGGAGCCATGCAGTTATATTGTAGCAGAAGTGGAACAGCACTAGTTGCTTGAACAGTTAAATTGCCTTATGTGAAAGACGTACAAGAGAATTATAAAGAGCTTTAGTAGTTAAAATTCAAAGTCTCACATGAAGCTTGCTTAGAGTTTTATCTACTTAGCCATTAAATGAATATCAAAGGATTCACTGCAGCTGAGCTAACTGACCTCATTTTAAATCTTTGGCTTCATGCACCCAAGTTCAAGCGTAAGAAACTTCTTTACCCTCTTGGTGCGTTCAATCCTGGAGCATTCCAGGTATAATGTGCGCGTAAGTCAAAAGGAATTTAAACAAAGCGATTACATTTCAAAATTTATCCTCATTTGGCTCTGAGACTTTCGGCTGCTTTCCTTAAATGATGTGCTCACATCTGCTCTCCAGCCGCGCTGCGTTCATGCCCCACTGACCCGACTGCTGCCATCTCTGTAATCTTGCAGCTGAGAATAACCAGCAATGCACCCACTGCCTCTAAGTGTCAAGATCCTTTCAAGAAAGAGGAGGTATAAATGAATCAGCCTTTATATAACAAGGAAAAGAAGGATTTCAGACAAAAGGAGTCGTTCAGCTGAGGTGAGAAATGGGAACTGCAGGCCTGATGTTCCCAGCTCCCTCGACAAGGCAGCCGGTGGTATCAGCATCCTGCAGGATTGCGCTGCGTAAGAGCAGCCCTCCCGCGCTTCCCTAGCACCAGGAGCACCCTGCATGCTCCTCTGGCTCCGTTTGTTGCTGCTCCTATTCAAACTTGACTAATCCGATCAAGTTGCTTCTTGGCCTGTGCCTTAAAGCTAAGTCAACGCTTTTCATGAAGTCTGAGCTCACTTGTTCTAAGTGTATGATTAAGCACCGGACCTGAGCATTACTGTGAGAAACCTCATCTCATTACTCACGACTTCCAAAATCACTTGCAGGTGTCTAGAATTTTCTATCCCAAGCCTCTGAACCACTGCTTTACTTCTGCTGTATTACAAATACATAATATGATGGCAAGGAGTCCCAAAGATCAAATATACTTTTATGTTTCAGCTTCCTTAAAGAAGAGCTCTCTGAGCTGAGAACGCCTATTAATGGCACCAGTTAGACAGTCCGATGCAAAACACTTTCTGTGACCACCAGACCTTCTACCCAGATGTCTCTTCTTGTTTACTATGAAGAGCGATGATAAATATAGTCAGCAAATGCATTTGGGGCAGTCATGCTCGTTTGTTGTATTTGCAGCAAATCACACTAGAAGACTGTGAAGCAGAAAAGGTTTTGATCCATGTGCAATTCTAATTCAGTTACACCAAGAATGTATTTGAGCCACTCAAGATAGCAAAATCTTTTCAAGAAGAATTGCTGATGACGCTTACTGGAATTGTTAATAATGTATCTGGTTTGATTTTCTTCTTTAAAACAAGCCCATGCATAACTTCTCCTCTTCCCTAATGCACTTTTAACTTCTTATTCAATATTCTTTTGTGCACTATCTTGCCCATGACATTTCTCAACTTGCTCCTCAAAAAAACATGGTTGTTTGTTTTGAAAGCTTTAGGAATAAAGGAATATTCAAACAATTAACTGTAATCACATTCATTATTCTGCAAGGTACCACAAACCTGGAAATATAATAAGAAAGCAAAACTCTTCTTCAGAAAGAGGAAAAGAAAAGATAAACATCAACATTTCTCTCTCTGTTATTACTTTGTTATCTTTTGCAGGCTACTAACATGTCCATCACGAAGCACTTTAATACAGGGTCATTGCTGTTACACAGATTATTCACAAAGATCCAAGGCTTCATTCTGCCTGATAAGATGTTCACACTTTCTTCTTTTTCTTCCATCTATTTGCAAGACTGGATGCATAATCAGCCGAAATAACAAAATATGACTCAGCACAGCAGAATGTCCATTTCTCTTTGGGGATTCTCCCGGAGCTGTTTTTTCTTTTTTATTGAACTTCATAAGACCGGAAAAGATGCGTCCCTCCCAAGCAAAGCTCAAGTGAAAGAGATTTGAATAAACACAGAGACTTGGGAAACAGCACGGATCAAATAGCAGTTTCTGCTGTTGTGCCCTCCAAGCGGGATGAGCCACTCGCTACCTCGGGGAGGCAGGGACAAGGCAGGGACCCTCTGCAGCCACCAAGGCTCTGCCCAGCCCTGGCACTGCGCAGGGCTGGTGGTGGAAAGAGACAGGACAGAGACATCCCACAAGGATGGGAGTCTGGAAAATGGGGGAGGCATCTACTTGCTGTCTATTGATAAAAGTAACTCTGTGAGCAGGCAGAATATTTCAAAAATATGTTTGACTTGATCTCTGCAATGGTTTAGTACTAAGAATACCTCTACAAATAGTCAAAACTAGGACTTCAGTACAACCGATAAGTAAATACCTAGGTCTATCCTACTCAAAGGGTAACTCTCTGGTAGACACCTGATACAAGCAGCAAGGGACACTGCTGTCCCGCAGGTGAGTCCTGCCTCTATGAAAGTGGCTGGCAAATAAAAGCTGGACTGCACCTACAGACACCAGTGACACTGTTTTTTAATGAAGAGACCTGGCCAGGTGAAATAGGGACAAAGTGAGACAATGTCTGATCAAAGACAGCATGAAAAGGGCACTGAAAAACTTGAGCCTCAATTTAAAAGGACCCATCAGTATATGCCTCATTTCTAGTCACCTGTGTAATTCTTAGGTGAAAGCAGTGGGATTTATTTGTGCTTTCCAGAATTAGGATAGGCATGAATTTATTATTTAGCTGTTTTCCGAATGAAGCACCTCAAACCACGATTATATACTGACAGCATCTCTACTATATTTAACAATAAAATTAGGTTGGCAGCGAAGACGCATGTTAAAACCAGCAGTTGGGGGAAAAAAAATCACATCGTAATGCATATGCGTAAAAAAGCATGATTAAAGGGGAGTTTGTTTCTGTGATAATCTGACTACGCAGCACCACCAGGGTCAAGAGATCCCTGACGAACATCCACACCACAGCATGAAGCCAGCAGCCGTAGTTAAAAATGTCTCTGACCTTTAGATCACAGTCCCAGTTTTGTCAGGTTTTCACCCTGCATTGAGGATGCAAATATCATTTGTACATACAGCCTCTTGCAGGCATTGCTTTTGTAAAGAAGCAAAAAACCTATAAATTACATGCAAAGCTTGTGGTATTTTAAGTAAAACTCATGATGGAAAGCGTTATTAAGCAGAGTGAAAAGTTGATGTCCTCTTCGCTTTCCTCTCTCTTTGGCCCTCTACAAAAGTCAGCAGTAAAATTCCTGCTAACTTCACTGCAAGGAGCATTGTGTGCTTTCTGAGTCAACGGGAAAGTTTTGTTCCTCTTTAACAGCCAAGAGGTGCAAATCAAACACAAAATTAAGGCTGCATCCTTAACTGTTGCTGATCTACAGTTTGGAGCCCATGCTTCAAGGAAGCAGCAGCTTTATCACCAGTACCTGGACTGGGTGCAGGAGATGCGCTGAGCGGGTACCAGTGAGCACCCCATCGTCAGCACCTCGCGGCTGGGGCCACTCGTAGCATCTTCCTGGGGAAGGCACCAAATGGAGGCCCAAAATCTGGAGCTTTGTGCCCATCCTGGTGCCGAATCCTGCACACTGTAAAGCTTGGGAGGATTCGACATGTTTAGCTTTCTTTAAAGAGAGCCTCTGGTTATCACCAGCACTGTCACAAAAAGCAACCCAGACAGCCTCCCAACTGCCATCTTCCAAATGGTAGCTTAAATGAGTAAGAAATCACGTACGGCTTCAAAAAATTACTCCTCCTCAGTGCCAGAATCTTGTTTACCACTGCTGTAGTAGCTGAATTGCTGAATGAAATATTTACAACTATTCATGCAATCAAACTCATTTTCGTTAGGAAATAACTGATTAGGTATCTCACATCTGTTCCTGACAATTATTTAAGTCTGCGCAGATCCATATCTAGTCCTGACATGAATGTTAATGTTTTAGAAACAGCCACCCCTAATAGGAGGGTGATGACAGGCTTGCGGTCCTGGTGGTGAGTGACTGCAGTTGGAAAGTTGGGTATTTACAGGTAAAGAATGACACAATCAGACTTGATTTGCTCTAACCTGGTGACCTAGGGCTTAGGAAGCTTGGCAGGAGAGAGAAGTTAGAGCAAAGCTTGACAAGGAATTATCTTGAGAATTATCGTCCTATCACTGTCAAAAGCTTTTAATATTTTCCAGATGTTTTCTTCCTCTACATGGAAGAGCAATGCAACCCTGGACCACATGCCGGCACTTCGCCTCTCCCTTCCAACCATGGTTCCCCATCAGGGCTCTTTTCTGATTAAGGCTACTGCAAGTACTGCAAGGCTGGGAAGAAAACCAGCTACTAGTGAACCTAATTGAGGTGATCCTCTAGTAAAACATGACATTGGTGTCTGGGAAGACCCAAAAGTAAATCCCACATCTTTGTGCGTTGTTAGAAACGTAGAAAGAAATCTAATGTTTAGTTAATCTGATTTAAGTCATCTAGCAATCCCCTTTGCCACAGCAAATTTATCACAAGAACTTATATAAAAAGAAGGAAAAAGAAGTATTTATTGCAATGACTCCTAACACTGCATTACTGCACAGAGGACAGAAATCTTCATGCCTCTTGGGTCAACTGCACAGCTCTTACAGATGCCAAAGACAAAACAGATGATTTGAATTACGGCTCTTTCTGGTGCTGTTCATCGTTTGTGAGAACAGGGTTTTGTAAGTTCTGACAATAGCAAGTAGGTCAGAAGAAAACTTTTGGCAACACCTATAATCACTCTAAGTTTTACTTCAAGGTCAAGGAACCAAACAGAAACTACTGAAGAAAATGAAAGTTTGCCCACAAAGGACCTTGTGGAGCTGTCAGTCAAACATAAACAAAATCTATATAAGTGTCTGAACAGTAATCCCTGGAACAGTCAGGAGTGCCTCGCAAAAAGTAGATTTCAAACACAATCCAAAGGAGATTAAACTGACAATTCATCTCTCTTAGGACTTCTGTACTTCATAAATAGGCATTATGTCTTCTCTATAAAGCAGTTTGTTATCTGATTTATTCACTGATACCTCTTCTTATTTAAGCAGGTGAAACAGGACTATATTAGAAAATTCTGGAATAGTTTTCTCAGCATTGCAACATTTGAAATCAGAAGATGTTTTATAAAGTTTTACTTACTGTGCAATCCAACTCATGTTAAACTACTGCCAGTGGCAACTTTTAAGTAATATGCTATTCCATCTGGATCACTTGTTAATATTCATGAGCTTTCCTTCCTCCCCAAACCCTCAAATCATTAAAATTGTCATCTTTGGGGTTAGTCTTTCTCCATCTCTCAAGTAAACACTCGATTTTACTCCTCTGGTCGCAAGATTGCTGCCAACAAACCCATCAGTCTAACACATCATCTTTGTTGCATCTACTAATTGTATTTTTAACTGTGATTATAGCCCAGATAAGGAATACAACTCCAGATTTCAAACATGTGCTGTGGATACACGAGAGTTCTGAGTCTTTCCTGTTTTTGTTTCCAAATGGTTTAGTGGCAATTCTAGTCCATTGTAGGTCACGGAGCTTTGCCCTTTACAGACAGTATTCTCAGATGGTCAGTCATACACTCTCCTACTCTGAAGACCCTTTTGAAGTTGGAATAAATTTTGGAAAATAGAAAAATGGAGTTCTAGACAATTTTTCCCATATAACAGAAGTGTGAGCAAGAGTTCCTAAGTTGGGCAAACTTCCCCAAAGAGCAGACTCCTGCTCCAGGCCCAGTGAGACATATACAAAGATAATGGGGAGCTCTTCCAGCTGATGAAGCAAGTCCCAAGAGAGGTCAGGACCCCCCATATGAGAGAGTCATTGAGCTGTGCAGAAGCCCACAGAGTAACAGGACTGGCCCCCAAGGGCTGGCATGTGCTCCCTCTGCAGCCACACAGCTAAAGCCACCGCTGCCACATGGGAGTCCAACCCTAAAGCTTACGAGTGACAATAACGTAACTCACTTTTTCTATGTTGACTCATTGTCTCCACTAATGACAAGGCTCAGCCCTCTGCAATAAGCAAGATTAAACAGAAAAGGTAGGCGGGAACATTAGCACAAAGACTTTGTTTTATTAGCACTTCCTACTGTGCCCTTTCCATTAAAGCCTGCCCCAAAATGATGCCACTCCAATTAGTCAACTGGAAGCAAAAGCAAACTGTTGATATTCATCTTTAATATATACAGCGGTAGCGGAGTGAACCAAAGTCACGCCTTTTCGCCACACATGACTCACACACACACACGCTTAATACCTCACTTAATAAAATTTGATTAGAAACAGATTGAATGGAGTGAATATTTTTACCTTAGTGTAAGTTGTGCTACGCACACTGCACTCAGAGACAGGCCAAACAGGTTCACAGCCAAACTTCCTGCGCGGGGTGGATCCCTCCCCGCTTATTGCGGCCTCTCTAATTGCCGTGTTTGCTGCGACGAGCCAGTGCGGGACCAACCGCACAGCAGCCTCCTCGATGCTCCCAAACACCCCGTGCAGCAGGGCAATGGGCAGCCTAAGCCCTAGGGCTGGCTTCCAGGGAAGTGTCTTTTCCTTCAACTTGTGCTCCATGAGACCGCGCAAGCACCGGGATTAACGGCAGTTCAGCCTCGTCCAGAAACAGGACAGATCCCTTCCACATAAAGACCCCACTTTTACTTAAAAATCTTTTTATACTGATGCAATATATGCAAAATAAATCAGTGGGAGCTATCACCTGTTCACCTGTTGTTTATTTACTTTTCCCCAAAAACGGTTTAGTTAGGCCAGTGGTTATGGCAAGAACTTGGTTGTCCTGAAGCAATGTGCCACACTGTGCTGCGAGTTAAAATAAGATTAAAGTAGGCAGGGCCCAGAAGGGGAGAGCAAACAAACCTTATTAATTTATTTTATGCGTATGTGTACGCGTGTGTTTGTGGGCTGAACAGATGAAGCAAGAGGGAGATTAGCATTTTTATGGATATGATTCCTTCTATTGCCACACACTCGAAAATCTCGGTGGAGCTCAGGCAGTTTGTAAACAAGGACAAACGCATCTTCAAATATCTCTGCCTTTATCTATTACTGTATCAATTAATCCATGTGTGTGTCTACGTGGCGCTCAGTGTTTGCTTACACAGCCCCGCGGGGAGGACGCGAGGAGCTGGGTGAGTAGAAGCCCAGCAAGAGTATGAAACATCTGCAGGAACTAGGCCAGAGCCTAAATCCCGGTCCGGAACCACAGCACAACCGTGGCCATGCTGGGTACCAACATTGGGAATGGTGAAGCCCAAGAGCAGGGGTGGTGGGTACAAAATATTGGGCTCATCTACGTGGTGGCTGTGGGTGGAGAGGTGGCCACACGGGTGGCCGCATTGGTGGCAGCACTGGTGGCAGCTCTCCAGCTGCCCAGCCCCGATCTCACACCACATCTTGTGCAGCCGGGACGTGCGGGATGGAGGGTTCAAACGCATCCGCCAGTGCCAGTGGAGTTTGGTTCAGCCGCTCAGTTACCAAAACGCTACGTGCTACAGAAATGGTGGCAAATTAGTACATTATACAATGGTGTTTGCCTAGGAACCTAAGTCACAGTCAGATGATTCAAGGCATTTCAACAGCGCAGCGGCATTTGGGTAACTCGCTTCCGCTTTTGCAGCTCGGCGTTGTCCCTGTCTGCACTCTTGTTTTTACATATTTCAATTTCTCCTAACAGGCAGATTATCAGGTATGTGATCTCTGCTTTGGGCCAAGTCAAGCTGTTTTCCTCTCCTTGCTTGCTTCCTTTCTCTTCATTTTCTACCTCTTTCTTTCCCTCTTTCCTTGCTCTTTCTCCCTCTCTCTTCCTTGCTCTCTTTTTCTTGTAATAAGAGAAAATACATATATGTTCCACTTTCCCATAACAAAACTAATTCACCATTAGTGGCCAGCACTCTCTTAATTCTAGAGGGTATCAGCTTGAGCATTTTACAGAATTTGGTTCTGATCTGCCTCACAGCAGACCTAATTTTAAGTCCAGCTTTGCAGCAAGTTTGAGAAAGGAAAAACTGCAGACATCAACATCAGCCCCCCATCTCAGGAAACGAGGCCATTAGTGCCTACTTGACAGCTGCTCTTCAGGCTGCCAAGATGCAGTGGGAGACCCAGACCACTTCCTGGCATCCTAGAGCAAACTGATGATATGCATGAGCAGCACAAAAGATAAAACTGGTCTGTGACACAGAAAAGGGCAGGGCAGATGGCAGAGCATTGTCCATACTGCACGTCCTTGCAGCCACAAGTTCATTAAACAGCACTAGCAACAGATCCTAGAAAAACCACCATGAAATGCACTACAAAAAGCAAAAGAAAAAAAAAAAAATCTTGCAGCTCCTGGCAACACAACCTGAAGGAAAAATTGCTCTCCAACCTCAAATCTGTCAAGCAGGCCAACCCAGAGAGCCCGCTAGAAAACACTGCCCAGGCAACAGTGGCCATCTAGTAGCTACAGGGAGATTCTGACCTGTACATCTTTGTTACCCCTGCAGCTGTGGCTGATGCCCAGCACTCAAGAAAGAAGCAAAGAAAGTCGAATTTGCAGTAATGGAGAAAACAACTCTTCTTGCCCCAGCTCCCTAGAAATTAGCAGAGGTCTCGGTGCACGGGATCAATATCACACAGTGCAAACAAGAACTGAATCACTCTCCTTTCAGCCTTGGCCTTGAAAGCACTAATTTACTAGAGATCCAAGGACTTAGTCTACAAATGTAATTCCCTATCTCCAGGAATTCTCTTATTCAATTGTATCATCTCTTCCATAAGATTATCAAGAGCTATCTCAAAACTACCCTAATTGAAAGATTATTACACAACTTCATTTTTTTGGTAATCAGAAGCTTTCTTCTAATTTCCCAAATTTATTCATGATCAACTTATATAATTTGAGATTGCACTGATGCTATTCTTTGACTTAAGCAGTTTTTCTGCCTTCTTGTTATTTAGCCCCAACAATGTATACAGAGACTCATCCAGTCTCTTCATTTTTTTTCAATTGGACGGAGATAAACAAATTAAGCTCTTCAATCTCACTTCATAAAATAGATACTCCATTCATGCAATCACTTTGCTTGCCCTCCCACTGTTCTAATTTAGCATTTTCTTGATTGGGGTATCCGGAGGTATGTACCATACCCCAGTGTGCTACTGCATGAATGATGAAGAACACATGTACCAGTGCTTTGCACATTGAGAAAAAAAATCACTTTTTTTTTTTTTTTTTTGGTATTTTAATGATATTTTCCTTTGAGCAGCCAAGAATGGCAATATTCTCTTCCATAGCTCTGTCCCCTGACGGCTCAGAAAGATCTCCCAAGGAGCCAGTGTGGTGACCTCGCTGCCACTGCCAGTCAATGGGCTCCGGCTTTACAGTAGTTCTTATTACTGGTCTGAAAGCTCCAAGTTTTCATGCTTGCTCCCAAACTTGCATGACTTAGCACTCAGCACTACTAAATGTCACTTTACTGTCATCACTACAATCAAGAGTCATCTAAATGCTTTTGTATGAAAATCCAATGCTCCTGCACAGGGCCACCACCTCCAAACTTTGTGCCATCCCACACAGTATGTGAGTCCACACTGACTTCTTTCTCATCGATCAGAGCAGTGGCAGTGAACACATGCCAGACCCATCCCAGGGGACCAGCACTAACCTCTCTCCATCCAGACGACTTTGAGTACAACTGTTCTATCTTTTCCTTAGACCGCTCCTTTTGCACCTTTCAATTCCTGCACTGGGCCAGTCTCTTCAGTTTAAGAAATGATATCCTATAGGGGATGGTATCAAACACTTGGCTTTAGGAAGCTTTAGATGAATTACAGTCCTCTATTACTCCACTTAAGAAACCTGTTATATAAAAGAGACGTTAAAATAGTCCTGCACAACCCATCTTTGATAAAATCCTGTCATATTTTAACCTACTTCCTCATTATTTCCATGTATAATTATTCTTTCAAAATATGTCACGATCCACTGCATACGAGCGCATTCAAAACACAAGGCCTATAATGTCCTGTATTCCTTTTTTTTTTGACTGTATCGGGCCTTCACTTACAAGACAACCGTTTCCCCACCTCGGCAGCTGAAAAGTGATGAAAATTCTTGCTACTAGACTTGTGAGAGAAGGTGCCAGTGCCCCCAGTATTTCAGGACTGGGTCATCCAGACTCCTTCATTTGTCTCACCAGGATATTTAAGTTTTGCCTTTTTTTAACACTTGGCTATGAACAGCGTTCAGTCTCTCACGGATTTGTTAGTAATTATACTGTAGCTCAGGTTCTACAGAAGGTCCTGCTTTCACGGGCAAGTTGTGTCATTATTTAGAGACGCAAGTTCTCCTTTCAGTTTAGGCACGGCTAATTTCAGTTTTGTGTAAATTGACTAACTGCAGGTTTAGGTTAACCCAAAATTAAGTTTATTTGAACCCAAATAAGAATGTCCTCGGGAGAGTTCACATCAGGTGAATCAAATCACTTTAAAAATGGACTTGAACTCGACTGGTGTAATCTCGGTGTGGACAAGGCCAAAGCCACCGAAGGAACACTAAGTAGGTCAAACTCCTTAACTGTAGGCAACTCTATGCAATTTGATTGAATCTCACAGCTGAGGCTGCGGAGAGGGAGAGCAAGCAAACACCTCTTTGCACAGAAGGTTTGTCAGGGCCCATTCACCGCTTAAATCTCACCTAAAACCAGGGAAGTAGCACCCCTTAAGTCACACCTAAACCAGCGCTCAAGTGGGACTTTACGGATAATAAATAGGCTCTGCACAGGGGCACTTTTCACTCAGCGTATTGGCTCGAGGGCAAGAGGGTCCCTTCTCCTCATGGCCCACAGAGTTCCTGGGTACCGCAGCATCCTGGGTGCCCTGAAGGAACCAAGAGGTGGAGGAAGAAGAAGAGCAGCCTCAGCAGCGGATGGGGCAAGGGGAGCTCAGTGGGGACTGCAGGGACACAGGGCAAGGAGACGGGGCACCAGGGGAACCTCACTGTTGGGTTCTCGGGTCAGGTTTTGCTTGGCGGTACATGGGGTCCTGCTGGCTGCAGGGAGCAGTCTCAGTGTGGGAGACGTCCCGGGCCAGAATGTGGCCTCCAAGAGTAAAGGTTCTCGTGGGAGAAGGGTGTTAGCCAGGTCGTAAAAAATAAATATAGCTTTGTATCCATCTAACTTCCTTATTAGAGAGGCTGGAATGAGTGTGATACCGAGGTGTATCATCTTTACGATACCAGCAAAACCTGATCCATACGATTTTGATTTTTATTGGTATTATTATTTTGGCTGCAGATCTGTTATTCCACTAGTATTGTAACTATTTCATTACAAACCACGAGTTCAGTTGTTCTGATATACACATCATTTCCCTAATCTTGAAAGAAGGAGCTATGCTGGCATTAAAGCATTTTATCACTACAAGTGAATCTTGGGAGTTTGCGTAATTTAGGGCAAAACAGCCCGATTTCTGTGCATAGGCAAGCTCTGGATCCAAGTGGCAAAGACATCCTACCAAATTTCTTGATGCTACTAACAAGCAGAAGTTGGATTTGACATCACTATCTCTGAAATTTAATGTTGCTTCCAACACCATGAGACTTTAATTATGAACTACTCACTTGCTAATATTAATCTTTAACCCTGAGCTATTTTTGAGTATTTGCTGTATGTCTTAAAATAGTGAAATAATTTAATATAGACATAAACTGAGTGGCTGAAAACCAAGAACTGCCACAAACCTTATTGCCTAATTTCACTTAAATTTGTTGTTTACTTTAAAATTTTCAAGTCAGTTTTCTTTTTTTCCTCCAGCACAAATAATCCTAACACATAGCTCTGAAAGAATAGCAGAAACAACCAGTAAGTAATTGCTTCTAATTAAATTTACATCTTTCCTATTGCAGCTTCCAGAAAACGTCTGAAGATTTGGTAGCAAACAGGTTTAGCTCAAGATAAATGAATGTCTCCCATCTGCACAAACTCCCATTTCTGGCTTCACCGGAGAGCCCGTTCTCCTCATTGCTACTTGCTACCCTTGCTGGAAGCGTGTGTAACTCTGAACCCGAGCGTCCCACTACTGTGTGCCAGTGCACATGCTGCTCCTGTCAGGACACTACAGGGAAATTATCTAGCTTTTTGGAATACTTCTGCTAGAAAACCAGAAATCCAAATATATTTTTCTGCCTGGATAACTGTCACGATGCACTGAAGTCGAGGAAGTCTATGAAAACTGTGCAAATCCCCAAATAAAACAGTGTTTTGCTGGAGTACCTTCAGTACCAGGGTTTCAGCCCATATACTCCCCAAATTATTCAGCGTTTTAAACATCGGTAGGACCTCTGGAGCCCGTAAAGCCAATGCATCCGATGCAGGTTCCCACTGCTGCACTTGAGGGGCTGGTGAGCAGCGATCAGGCAAAACAAGGACAAGAGAGCACCGAAACGGTTCAAAGACGAAGCCACCCCTGACCTTTTCCCATCTCTAGGGCGAGCAGGTCTTGTCTCGCTAGGCAAATCAGCAGCTCGGCTTTCCCTGCGCACCACAATAAACTGCGGTAATCAATAACCCTGCCCTCTCAAGCGGGCAAAGTGTGGCACATTTCAACAGCTCCGAGTTCAGCCACGCAAGCGCCGGGGCTACTCCCTTGCCAAGAACACGACTTTGATCGGGGAGCTGCACTGCCCGGCAGGATGGGACGGTTCTGCCCCCAAAACGGGGGGCTGGGCTTCTTGGGCAGCCCCTTGCCTGGAAGAGGCTGCAGGGACCTGGCAGCCTCAGGGATCAGGGGACATCTGGGGACACTTGCAGTGGACCAGCGCCTCTCAAGCACATATGACAGCTCGTTTGTTAATCACGGTGGGTTCAACATGCAACACGTTCAAACACAAGCTCCGCAGCAGTCATTTGGCATTTTCTGCCATTAAAGACCCGTACTTGGAGTTACCATTCACAAACCGGCAGCCAAAACGTTAGGAAGGGCTTTCAGGGGCTTCAGATGTCCCCACTTGTAACGTAAACAGTTTGTAAAATCAAATGACACAATAACCCGCTGGGAGGAGTAACTATTCGACCTGGATGCTGGATTCTATATTTAGGAAGGAGACCTCGCGCGGCAGCTCCTGCTCTCCCCGCAGACCACCCCGCGCACGGGCACAGGGGCTCGGCACGGCCTGGGGGCCCGCGCTGTCCCCGCAGCTCCGCGGGGCCGGTATCCCCGGCGCGAAACGTCCCGGCGCTGCCGCCGCACGTTGGGTGTTAAAAGCCAAGGCGACTTGGGCGCTGAGTTGCAGCACGACATTCCCAGCCCGAAACTTCCCCGGGAGCGACCGGAGGGCGCGGAGCTGCCGCGC